>RJWH01000958.1:452412-512509 GCA_004363575.1 Solenodon paradoxus
AAAAAAAAAAAAAAAAAAAAAAAAAAAAAAAAAAAAAAAAAAAAAAAAAAAAAAAAAAAAAAAAAAAAAAAAAAAAAAAAAAAAAAAAAAAAAAAAAAAAAAAAAAAAAAAAAAAAAAAAAAAAAAGGGACTATGTTGGACTAAAAAGCTTCTACACAGCAAAAGAAATCACCACCAAAGTAAAGATAACTTACTGACTGGGAGAAGATACTTCCACGTCATACATCTAATGTGGACTTAATACCCAAAATACATAAAGAACCCATAAAACTCAAAAACAGAACAACAAAACAATTAAAAAATGGGCAGAATAATTAGACAGGTCTCCAAAGAAGAAATATAGATAGCCAATAGGCATATGAAAAGATGTTCTTCTTTATTTGTTATTAGGGAAGTACAAATCAAAACAAGGTATCACCTTAAAACTCTGAGACTGGCTCTGAAAACAACAAATGTTGGTGAGGATGTGGAGAAAAGGGAACCCTTTTACACTGTTGGGGGAGTGTGGTGCAACCTTTATGAAAAGCAATAAGAAGATTCCTCAAAAAATCAAGGATGAAAATCTCATATGATCCTATCATACCACTGCTGGGTATTTACCCTAAAACATGAAACACTAATTCAGAGATAATATGCACTCCCATGTTTATTGCAGCACTATTTACAATAGCAAAAATTGGAAATTACTTAAATGCCCATCATTAAATGAATAAAGAGGTGGTATGTTTACACAATGGAATACTGCACAGAACTATGAAAAGATGAAGTCCTGTCATTTGTGACAACATGGATGGAACTAGAAGGGATTATGCTAAGTGAAATAAGGAGAAAGACAAATACCAAATGATTCCATTCATATGTGGAATACAAAAAAAAAAAAAAAAAAGCAAAAGAATAGATAAAATAAAACAACCCAAAAACATTAACAATAGAACTGAAGTTACCAATGGGGAATGGGTTGGAGTATGGAAGCAAGTGGTGGTGGGGTTGAATGGAAAATGATGGAGGAATTTTGGTAATCTGGTGGTGGGCAGAGTGTGTTGTCATATAATTGTGAAATGGTAAGCCCGCACATATGAGTTTGTTTTATTTTGTAAATCAAAGTTACCTCAATAAATATTAAATTAAAAGTAATAATAATAATTATTATTTGAATTAGAACTATCAAAGTTATATAAACCATAACTATGCTAATATGTACTGTATAACAGTCAAGCTGAATAATGAATACACAAGTTAAATAAATATTACTTTTTTTCCAACAGGATTTGGAAGAGAGAAAAATCATTCATATTCTTAACATCATTACTAATAGTGAAAAATATTAAAAATTGGGGAGGGGGAGTAATTTAGGCAATACAATTAAAGTATGAATTCTGAATCAAAGTTCGAAAATTTTAACGATAATAGGCAATAGATTTTAAGTAAACTCCAGTGTTCAAACACAGGCTAGAGATGGCTAATTCATTCTACTGGCATATATTCACTAAGAGCTCAAAGAATATACCACTAAGTTAATAAAAGAGCATTCCTACAAGAAACACTTACGTTTTTATTTTGTTATGTTTACAGAGGATAAGATTCGAGTAGAGGAAAAATGGCAAAACAAAATTCAAGAATGCTACTACTTGAAGTGGTAAAGTAGATTATGCCTTGTTACACACAGATATGACTATCTTTCAAATTTTTTGTTGTAGAACAATATTTGAGCCTTAAGAAAATTCATCAGATTTAGAAATGCCTTTCTTTTATTCTCTACTCATCCTCTCATATCCATCTTCCCTCTTTCCTTTGTATTTTATAATAAGCAAACTCATCTTCCATTTGATGTTGAACAATAGTTGCTTTTGCTAATATAGGTAAGTTTAATAGCAGATGGGCATTTGTGATCCTCAAAACAAATCCCAGGTTCTACGTCTTCTCATTTCCCTCTTATTTTCTGTGATAAGAAGCTTTTATTTTCAGCTAAATAACAGAATACTTGTTTGAAAACAGGACTTAGTGAAGTAAATGGACAACATTAACAGGAATGAAAATGGCCCTGCAGTCTCTTTCCTAATACTGGAGAAGCTTTGTCCATCTCTGGCAAATCAGAAGAAACGTGTTGCAGACAGTCTAGAGAACAAGAATTACAACTTTAAGAAAAGTTTCTAAACTATGTAAAAAAGATTTAGGATGTTGAGTATTACAGGATTTCCCAGTTATTCATGAGATACAAAAGCCACATCAATAAAATGAGTCTCACAGGCCCAACTTATTTGGAATTTTCATGTTATCTACCACTTGAATGATTCTATGCCTGGGTTTCTTGTTTGGCAAGTTTATAGTCCTAATTTGATACAAGTTATTTGGGTTTCTACCATACACAATATATTTACTTACAAGAGGTATATTGATGCTTTGCGATAAAAAATAAAAATACTTTTCAGTCATAATACAAGTATTTTGTCATTTCAGAATGGAAAGCAAACAAACACCAAAGTTACACAAACAGGATACTCAAGCGTACTATCTATCAATAGTCTTCTATTCAATGCTTCCATTTTCTCACACTGAATATTAAACTGAAGTTCTACTATCACCATCTGCTTTCGCTATCTAACCTAATCTACCCATATATTCTAAAATTAAACTTTTTCAGAAGATATAATGTGATACAATTTGAACTGAACAATGTTCAGGGAAATGATTAAAATTATCACTTTGATGGGGTCCATTGGGTCAGACAATAGATGATCTTCTGAAATCAATTTAACTTCAGCACAGAAATTAAGACTGAATATAGGTTCAATGTGAATCTTCCTTCTTTTAATTCTGCTTACTTTAAAGAACTATGCTTTTCTTGTTTAGAAAAGCTATTCTCTCTCTCTCTCTCTCTCTCTCTCTCTCTCTCTCTCTCCCTCTCTCTCTCTGTCTCTCTGTCTCTCTCTCTCTCCTCTCTCTCTCCCTGTCTCTGTCTTTTTCTCTCTCTCTCTCCCTGTCTCTGTCTCTCTCTCTCTCTCTCCACACACATATTCACCTAAAACAACAGGTATACAACTTAAAAACAAATTTCTTTGATAGACTGAAATTTCTTACATAATCACATTACTAACTCAATATAATAAAGATGGTTCTTCAAATTTCAGGACAGCAGATTTAATAAAAATTTTGCCCTCAATTCTGTTATCTTCTTTCATTAAGAGAATCAGTCATCCTTTATTAGATGGTTATCTCTTATTCTGTTTGTTTATTGAGACAATAATTCTTGATAATTTATTCTTGAAATATATCTGGAGTGAATGTTTTTAAAATTCTAGGATGAGATTCATATAAAGACCCAATGCATTAAAATCACCATGAAGTAGTCCATTTAATAGGGAAAAAAGTCATTCATCTTCTCTTCCTATTTTTTAATAAAACTGGTGAATTATTTAGCAATATACAGTATGAAACAAATTATCAAGTTCTATAGGTAGGAAAATTAATGTGAACTAAAAATCAAAACAGCATCACTAGTTTTAGATAAGGAAAAGATATTGTGATTATATAATTGTCAAAAAATTACAAAAAAGCTATCTTTTTAAAAATTCAAATAAATACAACTTTAAAATTGACAGAGGAAAGAAAAAACTTGATAACTCTGTACAGTTATATATTTTTATTTATATGAGAGTTCCTTCATAGGAAACAAAGAACTTTACTGATGAAGCTAATTACAGCCAGTGATACAGAACTTCTAAGAGCTTAGGTACCTAGTAAGGCTATAAAAAAGGTGAGAAAGAATGAATTAAATATTTCAGACATTTTCTTTTTTTCTTTTTTTTTTTTTAAAGGAATGGTACAAGTAGAAATGAAGGCAAATATGCAGACAACCAGAGAGAGAGGTGGAAGAAACATTTTAGCTGTTCATCTTGGTTGCTGCCCCCAGTCCCAGGTCTTTAACCTGTCCTTGGTATATATATATGAAATACATCCAGTGGGCTTATCCACTAGGCCATCAGGGAGCATCTATTTTAGATATTCTTAATGTGGCTTATCCACTACTTCAAACATTAGCAATGCCACGATTTTCACTTCCAAAAATTCATAGAATCAATGCACTAATAGTGATTTATTGAGATATCTAAAAACAGTTTTTTTGAAACATAGTTATTCTCATTTAACTTATTAATCTAAAAATCACAATCAAATGTATATAGAGATATACCTTATATAGGATTAGAAATAGCTACAATTACCTACATTGGTCTATGTTACATCACAGAATAAGAAAATTTATCATTAAGTCAACTAAAGAAATATGAAATGATCTATACAAGCTACAATTTTGTAATGTATAATGAAAATGTATATTTGGAAAGATACAATTAGATTTTGTTTACCTTTATAGACAAAAAAATAGTAATTTCAAAATTTATTGAGATTTTCAGTGATATTATTTTTACCCCTCTCCCCTCAAGACAGTATTTTTAAAAACACATCGTTTCCAAAAGGAAACCTAATAACTGGGAGAAGATATTTTCATTTTACATTTCTGACAAAGATTTAATACATAAAATAAACAAAGAGCTCATATAACTCAGTAACAGAAAAATAGGCAATTCAATCAAAAAATGGGAAGAGGAGTTGGAGACATTTTTCCAAAGAGGATATACAGGGAGGCCAACAGGCACATGAAAAGATGTTCTTACCAGTTGGCTATCAGGGAAATGCAAATCAAAACAACAATGAGATATGTGACCTTACACCTGAGATACTGGCTATTATCCAAAAGAAGGAAACAGTAACTGTTGGCAAATATGTGGAGAAAAGGGAACACTTTTGTACAGTTGGTGGGAGTACAAATTGGTGCAATCCCTCCCTACAGAAAACAGTTGAAGATGGAAATCCCATATGATCCCTCCATTCCAAGTCTGGGTATTTAGCCAAAAGATAAACAAACACTCATCCACAGAGATTTATGTACCCCATGTTTATTACATCCCTATTCACAATAGCTAAGAACTGAAAATTACCTAAATGCCCAATGTCAGATGAATGGATAAAGATGTCATATATATATATATATATATATATATATATACACACACACACACACACACACACACACACACACACAAACAATGGAATACTACACAGCCCTTAGAAGAGATGAAATATTGTCATTTGAATGAACATGGATGAATCTAGAGGGGATTATACTGTGAAATAAATCAAAAGAAAAAAGATAGATGCCAGATGACCTCGTTCAGGTGAAATGCGAATAGATAAAACAAAGGAACAGATGAAACAAAACCAACAATTGGACACTTGCAACAGAACTGTGGTTACCAATAGGGATGGGAGGACAGAAGGCAAATGGTGGCAATGCCCAATGAAAACAGTGAAGAACACTTAGTTATTTGGTGTAAGGCATGGTGTGTTGACAAAGTTAAGGAATGGGGAACCTACAGGAAGTTATTTTAGAGTGTAGAATAATTACTACAACAAAATATTATTTAAAAAAATGGTTTCTGGCTGGTAATCTGATTTTATAGAATCATCTTTCTTTATATTTGGACTGATTTGAATTTTTTTCCAAGGGGTTTATTTATTAAAATCTGAACACAGAAGCAGTCATTGTCTTTAGGCCTGAACTAACTGGCAAAATATGGTTGACACTGTTACAAAGAAACAAGAAAATCAAGAAAAGTACCTGGCACAGAGTGAGGTCTCTAAATATCTCTCTGAAGAATGACTGAATGAAAGACCATTACTATGAAAACATCGCTCTAGATAAAAAATGAAGTAACTCTTCATGGAGATTATTAAATTAACCCTTAACACTAACGAAAGAAACAATTCTGCAATTCATGCCCCACCAAAGGACTTCAAAAAATATATTAACTTCACCAGCCAAAATCTAATTACCATTCTTTACTACACAGTTGAAAATAATGTATATATTCTGCGTATACAGATGTTGATTTATAATCCTATGTACCTGAAACCTATACGTTATAAATTAATGTTATTCAATAAAACATTTAAAAAATACTTTTGAAATTGTTCTTTCAAGTTCATATTAGCAGAATTATAATCTAGTAGTATTAAAGTATATTTTGGAGCCTGTACTATAGGACCATATAATATGTCTGTCAAATGAACTAATTAAAGAGAAGTATATGTTAGTAAGGAAAAGTAGTCTTTAACTATCACTTTCAATATCTTTTCAGTAGCTTTGGTTTTCATTACAAATTTAAAATACTTTCCTTCATATATTTTTTTTTAATTAATGTTTTATTTTAAGGAAAGATGTAGGCAGGAATGAAGGTGAGCAGAGGCTAGCAGACATTTATTATCTACTTAGTTATTAATTTTGGTTGTTTTTCCACCACCCACCTACCCCCAGCCCCAGGACACAAGTCCAAGTCCTTGGGATGTATGTGAACTGCACCGACCACAGGCAGGTGACCAAACTTCTACTCCACTAGGGCATACTTATAGTTATTTTTATTAAAAGTAATTATTTTGTATCTCTTTATGTGTATTCAAAATATCAACAGCATGACTATTCTCTATATAATTTACATACATTTACAACTCCATATTGGTTTCCTGCTACACACCCCAATGTGTACTCTACGTTCTAATCCATATCAAACTCTACAGCAACTTCTCAGCAACTTGTACATAAAGTATGTATATTATTTGCTCACTTATCTAGAATACAGACCTGCAAATCATATGACTTTATGACTAAAATAAAGACATACCTTTATGGAATGTTCAAACTTTTATGACTATTATTTAAGATATAGATAAACATAATGAGCTATTTTTGCCTTGATACAATGCATAATCATTGATCTACTTTCTCTAAAACAAAAGGTGAATTATTTTCTCAACTGTTGATTTTCCTTTAAAAATATATTTTCAACAAAACATATTCACAACAAAGCTAATTTTTATTTTCTCACCTTTTCATGTCTCTGATAATTCAGTGACACTACCCTATAGCAAAGGCAACCCAGAAAACACACAACGAAAAAAAAAACAAACACACACACAGTCCCTGAGTAGTTCTACAGATGATTTTTCCAATTTTTTTATTTAGAAGCAGTAATAGTGCTACAGAGTCACAGTACCAAAAATGAGTGGCCTACTGACTTAAGGATTATATCTTGTATGGATATGTTGGGAGTTTGAAATTGATTTTCTTCATTTTAGCCCATAAGGTATGTAGACTTTACCAATCATCAGAGTAAGTAGTGGTACTAACAGAACACACTAAAGAAACAACAGATTTAAGAACATAAGAAGCAACAGCTATAGGATTACAGCCCTAGGAAAAAGAGGATCTGTTCGTTCTCACCTGCTATGCTGTTTCTTAAAACTACCTCCTGAAGACACTACACTTTTGTTGATAAAAATAGTCTAATACATAACTTGCATAGAAACTTGAGTGGTAGTTTAAAAAATGTAAGCATTTTTATATACAATCTGAATTCTTGTTTGGCTAGAGTTTGGTCAAATGAATGTGTTCTAAAATTACTCTATACATGAGTAGATTTCATTTTACAAAAATATGTGTAACTATATAATGACCTTAACTCCATTTGCTTCCAGGTAGCCCACTAGTATGGTGTTTTGCTTATTTTATTTTATGTATTTAATTTACAGAAAAGTACAATTCAAATTTACATGCTCAACTCCATCAACAGATGCATAAACAGAATATAGTAAATACATACAGTGGAATATTATTCAGCTTTAAAGAGGAAATACACTTTGACACATGCTACAACACAGCTGCAACTTAAAGACATTAAAGCTAAGTAAAATAAACCAGTCACAAAAGAAAAAAGAACTGTATGATTTCATTTAAATTAGGTATTTAGAGCAGTCAAATTCATAGACACAGAAAGTAGAGCGGTAGATGCCAGGAGATGAGAGAGTGGAAATGGAAATTGTTTACTGGACAGAGTTTCAGTTTTGAAAGACGAAAAAAAGTTCTAGTGATGGTTGCCTAAAAATGTGAATATCATTCATGCTCAAGAACTATATATCTAAAAATGGCAAATTTTATGCATATTTTATCAGTTTTAATTAATTAACTTGCATGTTTATGTGGGAGTAAAGCTCTAAAGTTAAGATATGTTGATACCTATAGCTTAATGTAAAACAGCAAGTGAAATCAATGGAAGATATTCTTTGAATTCTGGCAAGATTTTCGAAAACTTGCTCATAAGCTTTTCATAAAAGAGATTATCAAAAAGAGAATTAGCAAAGGTTGATTTTCTTAGGAAACAGGATGCTGATATTTTTAAGAGCTGAGGTGTAACTTTTTCAATCTGAAGAAATGTACTGGGTAAATACATGCTCTAAAGATGCTCCTAGCAATGGGAATATGATTTGTGACAAAATTTTCATCTTAAGTATAATTTATCTAAAACATTGTCTTGACACCCCATTTCCATAAAAAGACTGTTCACTTGCTATTTTTTCTTCTAATAAATTCAAACATTTTATAGCACATTATAAAATTACTATGGTACTAATCTGTTTACATTTGACCACCAACTGTAAGATTAATAAGCATGGTGAGAATCTTTGAAACTTCTAGTTCATGGGTTGCACTAAATAAAATTTGTCAAGCATGCTGGTGGTTGAGCAACTGAATGATTTTATTATTCACTAAACAAATAATCACTGAGTGCCTAAAACAGGCAAAGTTCCACAGAAATACAAACTAAAATTGATGCGGCTACTGAATAAGGAATTAAGCAAATCTAGGAACCCCCCCTCAATATATCACTATAAAATCATTTTTAAAGATATATAGGTAGTGCTCATAATGACTGTATACTGTTTGGGGGTTAAGGGGAAATTGGAAAGGCTTTATTTAGGAGTTAGTTCTCATCTAAACAAAGTATAGATAATATTAAATATGTAGGTAGCAATATATGACCATATTTACAGGAAAACAACAATGGGAGCACCACATTAGGTTAAAACAGTGGTTCTCAAATCTTTTGCTATCAGGTCACTTTTATGCATTTAAAAATTAAGAGGCACTCCCCACACCCCAAGCTTCTGTTTAAGTGGATGATTTCTTATCTACATGTTCTTAGCTATTTAAGGATAAGCCTCCCCAAAAGTTTAGGAGTTCCCAAGATGTGACACTTTGTTTTGAAGATTACTTCAAGCTGAAATCAACCAAGAGGCTTGAGAGAACTTTCAACCACTCCTCCCTCATTATTTAGAAGAATGAAAATTGGGTATTAGCTAGAATTAGGGTTTTCAACTAGAAAGAAAAAAAAATAGCTTTCTTCCTGAGAAGGCAACCTACATGTTAGGAAAAACATCCAATTACAGGACATCTTGCTTTTATCCTAGGAATCACCCTTTCTTCTACATGCATCCTCTCCTTCCTCCTCGAAACCCAGGTCCTACTCCATTCCTTATCTAAGGATATATATACCCCATTTTCTTCACTGACTTTGGAACCCATCTGTATCTATACAGATTCCCCATACACATGCAATACATTTTTCTTCTATTATCCTGTTAATGTTCATTTGATTATTCAGCCAGTCTAAGAAGAACTCAAAGGGGTAGAAGGAAACTTCCACTCCTCCCGAATACTATATAACTGAGAAAAATTTAAATCACAAGTACACATTACATTAGTTGTAAGAGCAATGACATCACCAAACATCATTTAACCTCAGAACAATCCAATTGTATATTTCTGAGAAAATGAATAAAAGGAGTAGAAAAGACGAATAAAAATCTTAATATTATTATGGAAATAGTTTTTACCTCACAGCCACCTTGAAAGTTTCTTAGTGAGCCTGAGACTCCCTAGACCATACAAATTGCTAAGTTAGAGTGGGAAAGATGTGCGACAGAAGCCAAACAGAGCTAGACTATACCCGATTCTACTTGAAGGACCAGCTACAGATTTTTAAACAGATGACTAGTGATTTGTATGAGACAGTCATATGATGAGTTTGATGCTAGAGGATTTCATTCAGAAAAACAGAAATGAGTATGGAGTTACACAGGGAGGCAGACTAGACGGAGGCCAGTTAGGAGTCTATGAGAGAGTTTGCCTGGGCAAGTAACAAGTGAAAAAGGAGAATGCTAAAAAAAAAAAAAAAAAAAAAAATTGTTTTTAAAAAAGAGAAGCAACTTAAAGAAAGCACAAAAGTTATAGTCTGGAGATAACATAAGGTGGTATATTATTATGAGCCAAAGGAATTTTCAAGGTGAGACTGGGAATTAAGCAAGATAATTTAGAGTCAAGGAAACTGATGATTAAGAAAGGGAAGTTGGCATGCCCTCGTAGAGTAGTGCTTGGGTCTGCTGTCTCTGCTCATTCATGGTCCACATGCATTCCAGGACCTGGGTTTACATCCCTGGGGCCAGAGGAACAACCAAGATGAACAACTAAATAATAAAAATAAATTAAATGCTTTTTCTCCTCTCTCTTTCTGCCTATATGCCTCCTTGCCTTCATTACTGCCTGCACTTTTCCTCTGAAAATAAAAAGGAAGTCATTGTGTCATTCGTGATCGATTAAAAAAGGAGTGTACATGATTAATCAGATGAAAAGATAGTGAGAAAAATTAAAAGTGAGAAAGTTTTAGCAGTTATAAGATGACTCATTTGAAAGTTTGATCATGAAAGAAAGTACAATAAGCAGTAGATTAGATTTAAAATTGAGTGAGGGAAATTAGGGATGAGGAAAAAACAAGAAGGAATAACAATAGAACTAGATTTCAAAGGAGGTAGAGGAAAATTCATCAAAAGGATAGGAAGTTCTGTGTACTGAAAAATGAAGGGTCCCCCCCTTTCCTTTTGAGACAGAATTGGAAACAGAAAAGTTGGCTAAGAGTACAGGGAACTAATTAGTTGACAAGTAAAAAAATGAACAAATGAATACATGGAAAGGAAGTATTACTGAAGTCAGCAGGGAGAAGATCCTGAGCAGAAACTGAACTAAGGTGGAAAGAAAAGAGGAGATTACAGGGGAAAAAAAGGGAAAAAAAAAAATGTTTCATTACTAGTGTACATGACCAAGAGGGAGAAGAGAATGCTAGAAAGTGACACGCAGAATTCTAAGTAGAATGCTAATAAGATAGTTTCTCAGGGGAAAAAAATATAAAGATTCACATTAGATCCACCTTGTTGAATATTGTGTCTACCCACATGACTTTAAATTTATTAAAATTAAACTTAAAATTCAGCTATTTAATGGCATTAACCAAATTTTAAGTACTGAAAACAAATGTGTAACTAGTGGTCACTATATTAGACAATGTATATATAAAGCATGAAACATTCCCGTTATAATAGTAACTTCTATTGGATGTATTAGTACAAGAGCAGAAGAGAATGAATTATTGTGCGTTCACTACACATCAGACAGCATATTAAGCACTTCACATACAGAATTGCATTCATCCTCCAGTGATCTTTTCTTTGGTGGGGGCAGGGGATTTGTGTTTTTGTTTTTGTTGTTTAAAGGAAAAGTACAGAGAGAAATGAAGGCGAGTAAATAGACAGGTAGAGATGAGAAAGCAGCTTTTTATTTTTATATAGTTGTTCACACTGGTTGCTTCCCCAGACCAACAACTCGAACCCAGTGGTATATGGCCTGCACCCCTTTGGACTGTCCTAATCACTACTCCACCAGGGCTTGCCCTCAGGTGACCTTTTGAGAAAGGCTCTATGGCATTTCTATTTTACAGATGACAGATGAATAGGAAAAATAACATACTTTAGATCATATTATAGCAAAGAATAAGAATGAACCCCAGGACTTCGAGGAATGAGGAAGACAAATCTTTTGCAGGCGACAAGATCCTGGTATTTTAAGAGGTACTGTCTTTTTCTTGGGTAATCAGAATAATATGAAACACACCAGTGATAAGACTGAAGAGGGTTATGTGAATAATTTATAATAATGAAAATACATGGGCAATATTAAAGAACCAACTTGAAATGTTTTAAATTAATAGGCACAAAAAGTTACAGCAACTTTAATTCACCCACCTTACTTTGTGATTTTTCTGTCAGGTGGGAAAGTTGCTGTTGCCATGGAAACCAGCACAATACTATTACCTTACACTTATATAACACCTTTCATGAGATGAGCTCAAAGGGGCTTATAAACATTAATTCATTAATAGTCCTTTTTATTGAAAGTGCATCAAAATTTACCTAATAGCATACAACAATTGCAGATCAAACAAAGGAAACTTCATTGCTCTCTAACAGATTCACATAGATTATACACCACCTCCTACTATTAAAAAGAAAGAGAGGCAGTAATCTTATACAGACATTCACCTTCTTGTTTCTTGTACCAAACTGAAAACCATCTCCTATTGTTTTATTGTCAAAAAATATGCAGCTCTTTTTCCACCCATTCTTTAATTTCTTTCTTCACGTGTTCAGTTAATTGCCTGGGAATGTCTTTTAAAACACTATTATACAAACTTACCTGTGCAGTTCTAACCACTAAGATATTCACTGGTATAAATCTGGCTCTTTCTATAAAGTATGTATGACCTCATTTTAAATTGGGAAGAAAAAAATTTAACATCTGAATGATCTTTAGTGCTTAATTAAAAGTTTAAAAAATTGAAAAGCATAAAATCCTTAGCTGTTCATCATGATTTTTGTTCTTAAGGTATTAAAAGTAAAGCAAGTATTTCCGTATTCTAAAAATACAACAAAATATTAGGCTAAATAAATTAGGTCAGTGCAATGGTCTATTCACCACAGCATTTTATTTTTAAAGAGTCATCAAAGAGTATTTTATGTGATTACAACCTTTCAGATACTATGACACTGATTTCAAAAGCAATGGTAACTTGGTTTCAGTAACTTACTAGGGTGTATTACTCAAGAATGTAAGTAAACCCTTTTAAAACTTGTGTTTATTTTTCAACTGATATAGTTCTTTATTTTCAAGCTAATAGAACTACTGCCACATCCTATTGGTCAAAATAATTCACAAGGACATTCCTGAATCACGAAAATGGGGACATAAATATTTCATACGCAGAGCTGATATACACCCAAGGGAGGGAAGAATTTGTGCCATTATTGTAACCAATGACAGATGGAAATCTTTCTAAGATGAATATATTGACTTCTTACAAAGAATAATTTAGAATTTGTTGATTCAAGATTATAATTAGGAAAACCCATCATTAATAATGGCATCATTTTACAGTTTTGTACTTTTAGCTTTGTCTATTTTCTCACTCTCAGGTTTCCAGTTATTATTACTTCTTCTCCTCTAATGATCCTATCCATTTCTTCCCTATTAATATTCCTCTCCCGGTATAGAAACATTACCTTGTTTCTCTGTTGGAAGATTGTTTTTATGACTGAGAAAACACTTAATACAAAGGTTGTTCATCGTATACTCTCCAAATAAGGATGAATTAAGAAGTTACTAGGTACCTCTGAGACTCAAACAACTTTCTCCTGTAACTATTATGTTCTAGTTATATCTTTCACTCCTAGTCAGTGAATTACTCTAAGTGGAAGATGATAAGATGAGGAATTCTTTTAAAGGATTTTTTTAAACCCCAAAACTAAATATTAGGTCACTGAAAATAATGACCAAAGCAAAAAATTTTAATGGATAACCTTATTATCCTTTGGAATAATAATTACGTTTGCCACCTAGTTTGTCTGAAGTATTTGTTTGCTAAACAAATTTGAGGTATGAACTCAATTGCTGTTCATCAATAACCTTTTATCTCACTTGTATTCTTCCAGTTATTCTCCTTCTACTGTTCATTGTTTGAAATGGTCATCAAAATATAATAAGTTGATTGAAATGTCTCAGATATTACCGTAGAATAAGCGTATTCCTTTTATGAAAGATGCATCTGTATTTGACTTTGTAAGATAATAAATTCAGGAAAAACTCAACTGGGACCTCTAACATACTCTTCTACAATATATGAATTTTATACTAAATAAGACTATAATATGCTCCTCCTCATGTGGAAGCCACATCCCATAGGAAATGAAATACTAAACTATTAATAGCTTATCCAGGTTTTCACTCCCTACTATGGAACTTTATCACAGTTTAAGCACTCTAAAACATTACAATTTATGTTCAAATAAATGAAACTATGTTTTCCAGCTAGTTTAGTATTCAATGCTTCTTATGTTTTTAAGACCAGAAAACTTCACATTCGAACTAAAAACACAAAATCAAACTCAATTTATTAGTCAAAAACAATTATTGTCATGAGCACTGCTCTAAGTTTTGCAATGGTTTAAAATGTTCTTGGAGTAAACTTAATAGTTACAATTATTAACAACATTTTTCTTTTTTTTAAGGAAGGCAGGCAGGCAGCAGACAGGATTAGAAGAGAAAAAAACATTTCCTTTATTTAATTGTTAATTTTTCAGTTATTACTTCCAGTCCCAGGATGCTAACCCAGGTCCTTGAACTCTACGTGACTGTTTCCCAGATATGGGCTTAACACCTATGCCACCAGGGCATGCCTTCATTTTTTTTAAATTTGAAGGATGTTCATATCAACAATGTCTTTATTTCTCTTTTGAGATTCTTCCATTCTGTCATAAAGTATTGGTGTACTTGGACAATTTTAGAACTCAATAACTGCCTATACACTAGTTTCCTCCGTGCCTATTCTATAGAACTGTCAATGTTTGTCACTATATAATTGACATAATTGGTTAACCCTTGGCTTCCGCTTTAGCTTTGTATATAGACTTAAGTCAGTCACAAAATATCCCCCCATATACAGTACAATGTAATTATTAAGACATAATTCTGCAATAAATTCCATTGTTTCCACCTTAAAAATATATTCATATATATATTCAAATATAAAAATAATTGTTATTTAAGCAAACAATGTATGCGTCTACCTACTGGAATGTGCATTCAGTATTCTATCTCCCTGGAATAAAGTTTCCCAAAACACCAGTATATCTGTTTGGTTTACTTCCTTCCTGTCTCCAGGCAAATGTGACTTCACTGGAAACACCTTTGGTTATTATACTAAATGGCAAGCACTTTCCCTTACCCTGGCACTCCCCTTATCTCTACGTTTCTGTTCATCACAGAATCTATTACTACCTGATGTTCTACACATATTTTTACAAGTCACAGAAAGGAGGGACTGTCTTGTTCACTGCTATATCCCCATTCCCAAGAAAAGCACATGGAATATGGGAAAAAATCAGCAAATATTTTTGAATTGAGTAATTAGGATTAAGTTGAAACTAGCCTGTTTCAGCCATTTGACTTTAGGAAAAAGCACAACCTCTCTGTAGCTCAGCTTACTCATTTTAAATTAGAAATAATAATAATAACAACAGCTCTATTTTTCAGCAGTAAGTAGAAAAGAGTTAATACAAATAACACGTTTAGAACAGTTCCTGGCACAAAATAAGGATAATAAATTTTAGCTATTATCAATTTCAGTAAGTCTATTAAGTCAACTCTGTATGGCTACAGCATTTTCTGGAAACAAGGATAGAAATGAAAAATAAGCTGACTCAATATTAAATTTTCCCTTCTCGCTAGTCTTATCTTTTGTGGGTATTTATTTAAAAAACCCAGTTACAACTAATTATAAGTAAAACAAATAAACAAACAAATAAATAAATAACTTAAGTATTCTGATTTAAATGTCAACAACAAAATTTCCAGGCACAAAGAAACTATAAGTTAGTTTACATTGACTTCTGTCAGTTTTTAAAAACTTTGTTACAAACATTTCATTTGTTTACTATACTATACAAGTTTCAGGAGAATAGATTAAACCTCCATAGATGTGTATAAGTGTGTATCATAGCATCCACTAGCAGAATTCTGGTAACATTCAGTTCCAGGTTCTTCCAAGAGGTTTGTTTATTTATTTATTTATTTTAATTTTAAAGGAAAAGTGCAGGCAGGAATGAAGGTGAGCAGGCAGGCAGTCTGGAAGAGAGAGGAAGAAGAAATATTTTATTCATATTAGGGTGCTACACTGATTTTTCCCCTGGGACCAAGGAAACGAACTCAGTACTTTGGGATGTACATGTACTGTGCCCTTTCATAGGCAGCTGACCAAACCACTGCTCCACCAGGGTGCACCCCAAAAGGTTTTAAGATAGACTCTTTCATGTCTTCTAACTATTATTACATTTCTATGTGCTAAGCACTGTACAACGATTGCAAAGCTAAGACATTCTCCTATCCTCAAAGAACTTATTCTAGCTGAGGACGAAATGTGAACAAGTAAGACATCAATGGCGGTGAGTATTGTGTTTCAGTCATGCTCTGCAGACACAAGACCACCATGCATTCTAGAATTCAGGAAAGGAGACATGGTGTAGTGACAAGAGAACTACTAAATAGAATGAAAAAGCAATGGGACTGAAGAAGAGAAGGGTGAGTTACAAGAAATCTTAAGGAAGTAAAATAAATAAGAAAGCCACCGAGTCTGAGCAAAGAAAGAAACAGAGGTTAGCACCCATATACCTGACCTGGGCAGATGATACTGGCGTTTCCAACACAGGCAGCAGAAGAAAAGCAGATGTGGGATAACATGATAGATTACTTTTACCAGGTAGAATTTTACATGTCTGTAAGATATCAAGGTATGTGATACATATAGGTAGGTAATGAAATATTCAGCTGGAGAACTCAGAAAAAATTCTGGATTATAAAAAAATTATAATATTCTGAATTCACAATCACAGATAAAATAGGTATACTAAAACAAAGCTGTATTTCATAGGCCATAATGGAAAAAAAGGAAGCAAACTATATCTCATATCCTGTTTGAGAAGTTGTAGCTATATATCACTAAAGATTTATCATAAAATTATTTTATTTCATTTTACTGTTATGATCACTATTGGTTTGTAGTATATCTCAATGTCTGGGAGTGCATTTCCTCCAGACTTGTACTTTTTCCTCATAATTGCTTTGTCTATTTGGGGTCTTTTTTTGTTCTATACACATTTTAAGATATTTTTTCTATTTCCTTGAAATAAGTCCATGGGACTTTAAAGTGAATTCCATTAAATCTGCCTATTGCTTTAGGAAAAACTGATCATTTTAACAATGTTGATTCTTCCCAGCCTTGAGCAGGAAATGTGTTTCCATTTCTTTGTGTCCTCCTCTGTTTCTTTTAAGGACTTGCAGTTTTCATTGTAAAGGTTTTTCACCTCCCATGAATGAATGAAGGTGAGTAGGCAGACAGGCAGAAAGAAAGAGAAGAATCATTTTTATTCATTTTCTTCAGTTGTTCATTTGGGTTATTTCCCTCAGCCCTGGGACATGAACTCGGGTCCTTGGCACATATGCGAACTGTGCCCAAACACAACTCCAGGATAATACACCATCATGAGATTTTATAAGATACATTTACTGGGGTGCCCCTTTGTGGTTCAGAGAGCTAAGACGTTGACATGCAGACCTTCCCAAGGACCTGGGTTCACAACCAGGGTGGTGTTGAAAAATCAAAATAAACAAAGATGCTTTTTCCTCCTCTTTCTTCCTTCCTTAAATGTTTCTTCCTCCTCTCCCTTCCTCTCTTGGAAAAAAAAAAAAAAAAAAAAGACAGTTATCAAGAGTAAAAATGATACCTAGGAAACAACTTTACACAAAAGGCAAATATTCCAAATGTGCCTTTCAATAAAAAGATATTTGGAGAAATTCAAGTGTGAAATACTAGAGTTCTATAAAGACAATTTTACATGAAATGATATGGTTTGGACAACTCACTTAAAGTATAGGTAAAATATCTACATCCCCTTTCAAGTATCTGGTACATCTGTCTACCTTTACAAAGTGAGCAATTATGAAGACAATTCATCCAACAAGATTCTAAAAGGCATCTTTTTAAAAAACACAAGTTTTAGGACAAGACAAGAATTTGAATCCTGACCTTGATGTTTATTAGCTGTGTCACCTGAAAGCTTGGTGCCTAGTATTGTAGGAGTTTGGTAGATATTTGACTACATTTTAATGAATGGCATAGGACTCCTTGAACATTAACTTCCTTAAACCTAAAATGGACCCAAGAACTCCTAAGTCCCCAAGTTCTTTGTTTATATTAAGGAATAAGTAACATTTACAAAGCCTAAAGCACCTGAACGATAAATTAATAAATAACACTTTTCTTACCTTATGTCTCCTTGACTTATATTATTTAAAGCTTATACCTAAAAATAGTGTAGGTGTGCTTTTAAAAATGGAGAAGTACTTTATTGAATCGAAAACACTCAAGATTTTGAGCCTGACAAGAATAACATTTTAATTTTGGTCACTACCCCTAGAACAAAGGCATAGCTCAGTAACTATTTGTCAAATAGATTTATTTAAAATATTTTAAGACAATATATCTCGATTTAAGTAATAACTGAGTGATTGGAAAGAAATAATTTGCTTAACTGTAAGGATATAATTTATAGTCTCAAATTAGGCTGTTTTTGAATGATACATACATAGATATTCTATATAATTTATGAGTAAAAGCAACTTTGGCTTTGACTGTCTACTTTCTCATATCCATCATGTCACTGAACCAGTGTAGATATGTTCAATGAATTTTCAAAACATTTTTATACCTTCTTTCAATGCCAGAGGGCAATCATTTTTATATTCTGTCTGTGAATAGTTCATATTTGTGTTCTCATTCCTACAACTTCTTCTACAATAATCCTTTAGCACAGTTTTGTCCCAATGCATTTCAGAAAATGAAATACTTCCACAAGAAAAAAGTAAATATCAGAACTTTAAACATGTTTTTTCATGTTTAATAGAATTAATTGTCTTCACTTATAAAAATAAATGCATAAATATTATGCACATATTGATAATATCTTCTTATAAAGATGAAAACAGAATATTTACAATACTCCCATGGCATCTTCATTGTTATCAATATTTTTCATTTTTATTTGTGATATAAATTATTTGAAATACAGTGAGGAAACTAAAACACTGAGCAAATGAACTACCAACAGACAATAATCCATCTTTTCAGGGTCAAAAAAAGAGCTCTGATTAAACAATACTATTCCTCTTTTATTTCACATAATGTTGGTTTTTGGACATGTCATTTTGGGTGTACAGATATTTACAGCTTCTTCAATTGTGAAAATAAATAGAGTAAGTCATATGAAAGTGTGAGGCGTTAGAGGATAGAAGAAAACATCACATATATTCATACATGCTGAAATAGCTGGCTCTTCATGGAAAATTGCCTATGTATCTCCTACATTCACCTTCTATTTTTCCCATTCTTATAAATAGTTGTAAATATGCATATATTCATTCTTCAAATATTTGAGTATCAATTATGGTCAAGGCACTGTGGAATTCACTTTGCAGGGTACAAAGAGAGCAGGGATGGCAATATTAATGTCAGATAGAGTAGAAACAACAGTAAAAAAACTCAGTGGCCCCTGTAACTCAGGCAGCTAAGGCACAGGATAAAAAAGCCATGAACCTGGATTTGAGATCTAAGGTGGAAAGATGAATAAATAAAACTCAAACTGGACCAAGAGAGCAGAAAAAAGGTACATTCCACTATGACAAAATAAAGAATATGAAATAATGAACCTTTATAAAATAGAACATATATATAAAGAAAATCTATCAGAAAAAACAAAAATACAGACAGAAAGACAAGTACAGGAGGGGCAATTTTTAACATGCCAATGTTAGTATATCAGGACTTACACATCAACTGTATAAAAATAAATTAAAATATCTGAAAAATGGAAAAATAATTACAAGGCATAGTGAAGTTAAATATGTATGCATATATAAAATCTGTAGAAAAGTATTATCTTATAAAATAAACTACACTGTCCTGCATTTATAATACTTTCAAAATAGTCACCATATAATAGGACATTAAAAATTTTCCAGAAGCTAAATTATATGAGCCAAATATAAATATGCCGTAGAAAGAATAAAATTCAATATGCTACAAACAGTTGGAAATTATAGATAGTTTTCTACAGAATTTAGGAAGAAAAAGGAAATCAGAACTGTCTAGCCAACAGGAGCCTAAAGAGACAGGGTTATAAAATCTAATGGCTCTCTGGACGCAGCCACTAAAAAGAGAACATTAGGCAAAAACTAAGGAAATATCAATGAAACATGAAATTTAATTAATGATAATATAGCAACAATCAATTAATAGTGACAATTATAATGTGATCCTGCCCTTTATTAGGAGGAGGAGAAACTGAGTATGTGGAGGAGGGTAGTAATATATATATAACAAATTCTCTGTCCTATCTTCTCAATTTTCCTGTAAACTTCAAACTAAAACTTAATTTCAAAAGGGAAACTGGGTGTATTAAAACATAACACAAATGAAAACTTCCTAGAAACAGTAAACATTACTGCTATATAGAAAATAAAAACCAGAAATTAACCAAATTCATTATGTTAAAAAATACCCTAAATACTTAAACTGATCAATGTGCTTACTCTCACCACCTCCTGCAAAACAAGCAAACTCAAGTCACATTTCATCTGGCTCACTGAGCCCTCTTGACTCACCTACCAGTTATGCTGGCCTTCTTATAGTTATCCAAACATACCAAAATAACTCAATCTTTTCATAGAACTTTTCTCCCAGGACACATACATATACTGAGAAATTTCCAAGAAAATAAGGCATAGATAATGGAGCAGAACATTATTTTCTATAGGTTCTTAGAAGCACAACCTGGAAAGGGAAAGGAAATACTACTATTTTTATATAACATAATTTTGTACTCACAAATCTCTAGAGAATATATTGATAAAAAATTAGAATAAAAGATCAGTAAATAGCAATACGAACACACATAAAGTCCTATAGTTTTCTTGAAAGTCAGCAATGATTATAATGGGAAAAAAATAAAAAGACCTACCTAGTCTCAATAGCAACCTCTTCCCTCCACCACCCTCCACCACCAAAAAAATCACTCCCACTACATCCACAGTCAGAGCATGAAAGTGACCTACAAACAACACAAAATGCTCAGGGTTATCAATCTGGTCTTTTGTTTCAAACTGATACATGCTGTGATATGGTTTCAGTCCAGTCACCAGATTGGGGTTCTGCCCTCTGTTATCTCTCTCCTTATCCTTATACTTCACCTTTGTTTTTTGTTTTGTTGTTTTCTGAGGTATGGGGGTCAATAATACATATATCTACACTGTGTTGTGTGAACTCCCTTTAGATATCATTACTTCAGTGAGTCGGACCACCTTGAGATCCAGCCCTTAGTCCCAGCCCCAACCAGCACACACCTGGAACCACCTCATTCCCCAGAGAAATGTTTCTCTAAACATTAAAATGTGGATAAATACAAAAATGATTGACAAATAAAAGAAGGTGTTTGATAAAAGTTAGTGAAATCTGAATCTTGAGTAATTCAAATCTTTATACCCAGGACAGGATTCACTTAAGAGTCCCAGGTCCACAATTTTATACGGCTACTAGGTACTCTCCATCTAAGAATAATACCATCTGAAAACTGACAAGTTCAAGGTTAACTGCTTTAAGTAATACATTTCTTCTTAAAAGTAGCAGAAATGTGCTTGAGCTAGTTGAAGCACATAGAAGGACTTAATTACAGGAATTAAGAGAAAGAAATGCAGCCACACCTCATTCTGTGAGAAAGGATATGTTCTTCTCTTTTGATATGTTTTCTCTGCCTTCTTTTTCATTCCTCTTTCCAGAGAATTTTTTAGAAACATAGTTTGGCCACAAAATAAGGCTACAAAGGAGACTTTCAGCTCCTGAGTTCACATGATAGGCATATCAGTCACAAAGATACTGATAGATATTCATTTGTCCCAATTAAATTCTGGAGGCTAACCTCTAGTTCACTCAAAAATGGCCATGGGGGTAGAGTCATAAATTTGTCTTTTAAAAGACTTTGAGAGACTATTTGCTTGACAGAGACATATTTTAAAAAGATTATGCACAGATCAGACATCCCAATTGCTATATGGTACATAATAATGCAGCCTATTTCTTTAATTTTATTAATAAAACCATCATTTTTAGTAACCTAGCTTTAAACATCTTTCATATGTATTTTGTTTTTTTTTTCTTTCCAACCAATATACTATATTTTTCAATTTATCTCCTTTCATCTTATCCACTACTATGATTGCAATTTAGCCTTATCATGTCATCAAATAAATTACTCCAATAGTTTTACAACACATCCTCCTGCTTTCTCTCCTTGTCTAGAATTTAGTAGAATAGGAAGAAACCAAAAGTTAACTGTGAAAAGTGGCAGACAGGAGACACCGTCTAGGACTATGTGATTTGGGATAAGGAACTTGTGTGCCATACTAAGCAAAGTGGGGATTACTAGGTTTCAGAAAATGAGTGATTCTTGTTTTGAGGATTAGGACATAAGAAGGAAGCGCAGTAATGAGAATAATATTAGACTGGGAAAATCGTAAGGAAGATTACCCAATGATGCCATTTACAAGTTAAGTCCTTTAATGGTTTCCTACTACCTACAGGATAAGATAAAATTGCTAAAATGGCTCTAAATCTCCTTAAAAAGTTTTACTTCCTATCATCCCACAGTACACCCCACATTATAACCACACCACATTGCTCAGAATCCTTAAATTCACCATGTATTTTCACAATGTTAACAGCCTAAAATGCCCTTCTCAACGTTCTGTGCCAGTGGAAAACTACCCGTAAAAAACCCAGTACCTGTGTCCCACCATCAGCGGTGATCTCCATTATTCTGTCCAATAAAATTAATTCTTCAGCCCTCAGCCTCAGTTAGGTTTGCTAACACCTTAAATGCAGTATTTTTTAACAGTAACAGTATAATTAACCTTTTCTTTGATTTTGATTCCATGAGGGGAGAAATTAAGAAGGATTATTTTTCATTTAGAACCTCAGCTTTGTCTGGTATACTTAGAGAAGATATTCAGACAATTCTTACTGAATGACATATGGCACAAAACGGTAAGATACTTTCTTCCTAAACTAGAATGAAAGCTCTTGAAAGGTAGAGAATGTTTTTATATGTATTATCTTTACTCATTAGCAAAACCATTAAATCTTATTCTCAATCTTTTGCTTTATTTTCTAAACTCCTGGTCTCAGATCTCAAACCCAGGCCCATAGATTTTAAATAATCTGCACCTTCAGTCACCCTGCCACCTGAACCACAGGGATGTACCCAAACAATTAATTCCTACAGAGGGACTTATAAATGCCTACTCTAGAAATACCTGAAATATCTGAAATATTTACATAATTAACAAAAAATCCATAAGAATGTTACTAATAACTGAGACAAGAAGAATTGGTGAGTCTTGTATTTTACTTATTCATATTTTAAGCATCTTAAATTTTAAATGTAGAAATAAAACACAGTGAAGAAGGTGTTAACAGTGATAGACATATTCATCTAACACGTCTTCTTAAATATCACTGGGTCATCAGTTATACAATTAAAATTTAAAGCAAAAACAACTTTTAAAGTGAAAATGAGTAAGATCAAAGTCTAAAAGTCATCACTGCCAGGGAAGAGCAGTTTAAATTTGAAAGTTGAATTTAAAAAAAATCTTTTTAGTAATATTAATAGCGGCTTTAGGTATAGATCTTAGAATCGTCACATACATGCTCTTCTTCTCTAATTTAACTACAAAAAGGATTAAAACAATTCCCATAGCAACCTCTTGCATACTGATGCACACAATACCCACAAAACAAAGATTATGTTTTTAGAGAAGCAAAAAATAGTGCATGATTTTTATATTTTGAAGAATATATATTTTATCAAAGAAAAGACATTTCAGAGTTTATATCCAAATTTTGGGAATTTATTATTCTATTAATCAAAAATATGTACATATTTCAGAGTATTGTTTGACACAAATATGAAGCAAATACCATAAGCTATGAATAATAGAAGAAAAAGTCATGTACTTTAGTATGCAAAAAGTTATTTTTAACAATCAAAGAATAATTGAAGTAGAGGTTTTCCTACACAAAAAAGCACAACACATAATTCTTTCCAAGGCTATTGTTTCCTTTCCTTTGCTACTACAGAAGCCAGGGAGACAATACATCTTTTAGCACTTATTAAGATTAATAAATAGGACAATTCAACTCTAATCATGTGACTAGTTCATGAAGGAGGCTTTAGTATATGAAAAGATGAAATGTTTCAATTGTCCTCATACTAGATCTTGCTTTGAAAATGAAGTTACTTTAAATTATTGCCTATATTTGGGGAAACACTGATGAAGTATATTTTCTTTTCCAAATCAGGTATGCCATATGTAGACATCAAAAGTTCTACTTGAAAACATATACACACACTATGTATATTTATATTTATATACACACACATATATGTATATATGTATATATATAATGTAATGTTTTATATAGGTATATATACTATGCAATATTTTAACTAAAAATTTAGCCTAGTCTAGACCTTAGAAATTCCATACAGAGGTATCACTGCTTGTAGAAGACCCTTGCAGAGATCGTTTTTTGGCTTAACTTCTAAAACCAAGTTACTATGGTAACATGATGCTCAAGTAACTATGGTAACATGATGATATCTTTTAACTATGTTGTTCATTTGTTTTTGACTGAGTAGGCAATCTCTATGTTCCCAAAATACTCTAGTGTTTTACATTCATGTGAGTGGCATGGACTGATGTAGACAGAGACTAAAAACAACTATCTTCCACCCACAGTTCAGCCAAATAAAATAGTAAGTTTTTCCTGTAGATTCTTTGTCCTACAGTGTGTTTCAAAACAAATTGCTACCACATTGAATACATGAACATTTCTCACCTAAACAAGTAAAAATACCTATATATGCATAAAACAGAGTGGAGACACTCATTAAAAATTTTGACAATAAGTGAAGACTTCAACACAATCATTTCCAGAGATTTTACAGATTAGCAATAAAAGACTGTATAAATTTGGTACTGGAAAGTCATGACACATGATCTCACGATGAAACATGTCTCAATTCAGTTATCTACTATAATGGTAAATCTTTTCCTAACCCAAAGATATCTGGTAGAATTAGTAACAACAGAGTAAGACAATGTGTTGGATGTTGATTCTTTTGAATGACAAAAAGAATAAACATAAGAGGAACTTCTAAACTGGAAAATTTGATTCTCCCTCACTTTTAAAATTAAACAAAAAAGAGGTGCTAAAATAGTCTTATTTTTGATAGCAAATTAAACAATCCACTCAACCAGTAGAAATAATTTTTAAATACTATTTTTTTGTCCAGAATTTTTTAAAATGTAAAAGTTTGACAAATTGCATTTTGGATTAAATGCTAAGTTTCTAAAAGATGAGTTTTTTTGTTTTACTTCTTGGTAGACTATTTCTTACAGGAGAAGAAAGTACAGAGATTTCTCATATTTTCCCTATCACCACATATGTAACCCTTAACCATTATCAGCATCTCTCAGCACACTTGTATATTCGTTGCAATTAATGAACCTACATTAACATGCTATTAGTACTCAGATTCAAAAGTTTACATTGGGTTTGCTCAAGATGTGATACAGTCTATGAGCTTGGACAAACATAAAGATATGTGTCCATGTTGATAGTATCACACAGAGTGTTTATACTTCTCTAAAAATCCTGTGCTCCACCTATTCATCCATTTTTACTCCCCTAGCTGCTGACAATCACTGATTTCTTATTACAGTCTTCATAGTTTCACCTTTTCAGAATCTTATTCACTAAGAATCATGTAGTATGCTTTTTTATTGGTGTCTTTCACTTAATAATAAGCATTTTGGTTTCTTTCATGTTTTCCCTGATTTGGTAGCTCTTTTTTTCTAAGAACTGTTTAAATTATATTGTTTGGATATACCATCGTTTACTTATGATTCGTATACTGAAGGACATCCTGGTTGCTTACAAGTTTTTATAATTATAAGTAAAGCTGTTGTAAACATCTGTGTATAGGTGTTTTCCTGAACTAGAGTTTTTAAGTCCTTTGGATAATTAAATAATAAGAGTATTTTAGATTTATAAGAAATACACTGATTGTTAAAGTGGCTGTACTATTTTTACACCCCCAATTAACAACGAATGAGAGGTCCTGTTGTTTGTTCCACAATCTTGCCAGCATTTGAATGTCACTGTCTTCAATTTGGGGCATTCTAGTAAGTATGCAGTGGTAGTTCATTGCTATTTTAATTAAACTTCTTTAGTGGTATATTATGTATAGCTTCCTTTTGTGTGCTTATTTGTCATCTGTGTATCTTTTTTGTTGAGGTGTACATTTTTAAGGTCTGGGCCATTTTTTAAAAAGGCTGCTCGTTTCTATAGCTCAATTTTAAGAATTATTTAAAATTCTAATAACAGTCCTTTAAAGGAAATGTCTCTTGTAAATCTATGGCTTGTCTTTCATTCTTTTAATAGTGTCTTTTATAGAGTGGAAGTGAATGAATGAATTCCAGTTTATCAATTCACTTGACTGTAATCATGGAGTAAATTTCTGGGATCACTCTCCTGTTCCATTTGTTAGTCTATTCTTTTGGCAATACTAAGTGTCTTAATTACTGTATCTTTTCAGTTAGTCTTTGAGTCAGATAGTATCAGTCTCTAACTTTACTAGTGTGTTGAACAGTTTGGGTCTTTTGACTTTCCATATGAACTTTAGAATCACTTTGTCAAGATCCACAAAATAACTTGTGGGGATTATAACTGGGATTGCATTAAACCTATAAGTAAAGTTATAAGAAGCTAGTTCCTTTACAATATTGATTGTTCCTATCTATTAATCTAGACTATGTCTCCATCTATTTAGTTTTCATTTTGGGGTACTAATATATATAATACTGTATTTTTAATTTAAAATTTCCCATGTTCATTTTTAGTATATAGAAAATAAATTCACATTTGTATATTTGCCTTATATCCTTCAATCTTGCTATAATCACTTACTAATTTAAGGGTTTTTTTTTTCAAATTTTGTCTGATTTTTTATATAGACAGTAATGTCCCCTGCGAACAAAATATGTTTTATTTCCTTCTTGCAAATCAATATACCTTTTATTCCTTTTCTCGTTTTATTTCATAAGCTAGGATTTCTAGTATGACGCCAAAAAGGAGTGGTAAGAGGGGACCACTAATCCCTCATTTTAATGGGAAAGCTCTTAGTTTTGCATCATTAAGTGTTATGTTAGCTGTAGATTTTTTTTTAAATGTCCTTTATCAAGTTGAGGAATTTCTCATCTATTCCTAGTGAACTTAGAGTTTTTATTAATAGTGGATATTGTATTATTTTTTTCATTTTCTGAATCTACTGATATGATCATGTGATTTTTTTTTTCTTTCTTAACTTATTGAAATTGATTACATTTTTATTTTTTTAAAAATAAACAAATAGTGCAGACAGAAATGAAGGCAAGCAGGCAGGTAGGCAGGAAGAAGAAGAGGAAGATGTACTCTATTTTGATTAGTTGTCCATCATGTTTGTTTCCCCCATCCTAGGTCACAAATTCTGGTCCTTGAGATATATGTGGACTAGGCTGCACATATCTGTTAGGTTGTCAGAGTGTGCCACTTAATTGATTTTTGAATGCTGGGATAGCTATATATACTTGTTACGAATTTCCTTTAGTCATAGTGTGTAATTATTTTCATACACGGTTGGATACAATTTCCTAACTACTATCTAGTGCTATCTTTTTTTCTTTTTCTTTTTTTTTTAAAGGAAAGATGCAGATAGGAATGAAGGGAAGCAGGCAGGCAGCTAAGAAGAGAGAGGAGGAAGACACGTTTTATTCTTATTTTTTCATTTAGTTTTTCACATTGGCTGTTTCACCTGGAGTCAGGACACAAACCTGAGTTCTCAGAATGTATGTGGACTGTGCTCCCTCAGAGGCAGTTGACCTAACGGCTATCCACCATGGCATGCTGTGAGTATTTTCTTGAGAATGTTTACATCTAGATTCATGAGACATATTGCTCTGCCATTTTTTCCTCTAAAATATCTTTGTCTCATTTTGGAAACAGGGTAATTGTGACCTCATAGAATGATTTTGAAAATATTCTCTCAGTTCTATATTCTCAGGGATTATAAGAAATTGCTATCATTAACTCCTTAAATATTTAGTATAATTCACCAATGAACAACACATCTATGTCTCTGGTACTTTTTTTGATAGAAGGTTATTTATTATGAATACTTTTTGAAATAGATATGGACTTACTCAGAAATTCTTATTTTGTTCATGCACTATTTTCTTGAGTTCATTATGAATCTGTATGATAGTTTTTGAATACTTTGTCAGGTCATTCATTGCCTCTATTTTTTAAGGTTGTTTTCTGAAGATTTATTTTGTTCCTTGGATTGGGCCATTTTCCCACTTCTTCTATGTTCCTTGTAAGTATGTGCTGGAATCTGTGCATTTTGATAAACAACCAGTGTTTCTGATCAATTTCATTCAGAAAACATCCTTCATCAATATGTCTGGCTAAAATTTCCAGAATTCTTTCAAATCTTTTCATTAGATATATCTTTTCTGGACTTGTGCCTACACCGTCCTAATTAGAGGGAATTGCCAGTTTTTCTTTTTGCTTTTTAGAAGCTTGTAAACTATTGCTCCCTTGGGTGCCTTTTTGCTATAATGCAGGCCCTATGAAAAGCAGTTCACTTCCCAGTTCTTTTGTTTTCTTAGCAGCCCTCAGTATATACAGTATCCCAGGTCCCAACAGCACCCAGAGTTGAGCTAGTCAGATACCAGTTCCTTCAGAAGCCTCCTAAAAACTAGAATATTGGATATACAATTCCCTCACCATCTTGTCCCCTTAGGGTGAGGCCACCAAATTGTCCAGGTCTCTATCTGCTATACTTCAGGCTCTCTAAAGCAGCAATATGGTGCCCAATGATTTTTCATTCTCATGTAGGGTAAGTCTTGTCCTCCAGTGCTCTGAGACAGACAAGACAGAAGCCTCAGGCAGTCCTTCTGAAAATTCAGAGGGTTTGGATGTATGGTCTAATCGTTGTTTCCTTCTCTAGAAAAACGTTGGGAGCTGGATATTTGCTCCTACCTGGTGCAGTGTTAAGGGCAGGGACTATGGTGAAAGTATGTCACAAATCCCTACCAGCTTCAATGAGGCTCTAGTTTGTGCTTACACGGGGGTACAGCAATCTCTTAACTGGTTTCCAGATTTCTCACAACAGGATTTAGTCTACTGTTGTTGAACTTTTGTTCTGTGAAAGGCAAGCAGGCCAGGGCTCCACATTCACCATCTTGCTTAGCATACTCTCAATCATGCTTCTCTTTGGAACTACCTTTGCATTAGTAACATGCAGCAGATCTAAGCTGTTTGTTTCATGAGATAATTTCATAAAGCTATGCATTTCATGTGGATCAAAATGGAAGTGCCTCTTTGTCGGTGTTTAGTGAGTCATGATACTATTTTCCAGTCTCTCAATGGTTACATAAATGTTACTTGCTGCATTTAATTGAGTACATTTTCATATTCCCCACAGTCAGTTGTTTTTGCAAACCAATTGGAACTTTTGCATTTAGATAAATGGCTTCAAAACTCATGAAAACATTCTGTTGTGTAGGTCTTAAAAACAGATTAGAAAGTTATTTCCAAGTGTTTTATAGTACAGATACGAGTTTTTACAGGTAACACAATGTGTTCAGCAAAAAAAGGCATTATAAATAATAATGGAAACATTTCCAAATTTCATTTTCAGAATATTCTTGCAATAGAAAAAGTTTCTGTGAATAATTTTTCCTCACTCATTAATTCACTCAAAATTTAGAAATTAAGTTAACTGAGGCAAATTAGAGACATTTTCAGCTTCATCCTATTATAAGGTGAGCTTCTTATGACAGAGAGAATGTGTGATTTCCCAGAAGACATGCCTTTTGTCCTTTGCTATTAAATTTAAAATCACAAAGAAAAATTTTGCGCATTCATCACTATGTTTAATGAAATTTTATAAAAAACCTGATGAATGGAAACCAAATACTGCTAAAGAAAGGTGATTTGTACATATCTCCTGGATATTGAGTTTTTAGTGTATAATACACTTTATAACAGATTAATAGTATACCATTTCATGGCATAAGTACATATTTAATGATAGCAGGGGTAAATCTTGATTTCCAACAATACTTCTGACTAATCAAATATTTTTCAATGACTTCTTATTGAAATTACTTAGGTTATATTAAAGTTTTTTTTGTTAATAGAAAATAGCTAAAAGTAGTAGCTCTTTGTTACTTGCTTATATTTGACTTATTACTATTATTTTCACATAAGTCATTTATTTTGTGAGATGTTTAGTAAAAGCAAAATTAAGCTTTCATAAAAATCTATTTAACCAGACAATATTTCTCGATACAAACAGTAAATGTGACAATCTAATAGAGGCACTAACTGAGGTCTCCCATCTCAAGCTACAGGTGACACTGGCCACTTACGGCTTTTTTTCTTAAAGTGAAAACAGTAAAAGCACACACAAAAAAAGTTCTAATACATCATTCTAACTACACCCAGGGATATTCTTATTCTTTCCACTTTAAGCAGACTGAAAATTTTGAATAATCTGCAAATTACTCTATGATTGGTCAGATGATTAGATACTGGTACAATGCCAGGATAGTTTGATATTTCAAATAACTAAATTTGTTTAGATGAGCCATTTTTTATGTTATCAGAATAAATTAAGAAACATCTAAGAAAAAGTCCAGTGGAATATACCACAGCATTTAAAGTGGTATGATTAAAAATTTATTTCATCATGCCCTCAGTACCATGATACAATTGGTTTTCTGTGATAGTGCAGATATTGTGTGAGTTAGTAAATAACAATACTTCTCTTTTGACATAAGTAGTTAGGAAATCTCAGCTTATGATCCATTTTTAGGGAGTCAAAGAGACTCTATATTGTATGTATGTATATATATATATATATATATACACACATACATATATATACATATACATTAACCTTAATTCTAGTTGCACTCTATATTTTTCACTGATATTTGTCTTTTGCTTAAATTCTTTGATTTGTAATTTTTGTTGTGTTAAATGCCTATAAACCATCTCAAATAATTATTGAAAAGGGGGTATAAAGTAATTTATCAAAATGAAATAACTTCCTAAAGAGACAAAATTCGCTGTTTGCAAAATGAAATGTTATAATATAAATAAAATTCAGAACTATAAGACAGGTATTCAAGAAATGCTTGTAACTCCCAGGTCCTTGTGTTGAATTACAACTGTGAGCAATATATATTTTAAGTGTTTATTAAAGTAAAAGAAAGCAAAAAGCTTCAGGAAAGTAAGTGCATTAGGGACTAGAATAGAGACAAATCAGAATGCTGTTTGGGTGTTTGGGGTCTTTGCTTCAAGCATAAAACTTTTTTTTCTTTCCTGGAAACACTAAATAAATAAATAAATGAAGACTGAATGATTTAAAATATAAAACATCAGCTAGAAGGGAAGTGAACCTTAACCCCTGAAGTCAAGCCACAAACTCTTTGAATTTCTTCTGTGCCAACAATAATTCTACTACAGCAAAATAATGGAAATGTTGTAGCCGGCTTATATTTTATAAAATCAATAATTATTGTAACATTCTACTTTAATTATTGTTAACAGCCTTCTCTATTATTATGAATGATTATAATTAACAAGTAATTATTCTGTGGCCATCTACCAAAATTTGTTTGGTCTTCATGAAATCTATACAGAAGACTAGTTTAGTAAACCAAAGTTTCAGGGGGAGAAAATCATTGCTTTTTCTCTCCTGAAAAGATTTCTGTGGCTCAGTATATTGGAGTATATAAGTTCAAAATAATCAAGCAGCTGTAGACAAAATGGATTTCAATGAAGCCTGTATACCTGCAGCTTAATACTAAAATAAGTAAGAATTTCTATCTAGGTTGATTCAAGCAGAAATCAATATTGGGAGAGACTGCAAGAGAAATGCATACCAGTGATACTGTTCTCTGCATAAAACCAAGAAATTATCAAAATAACAAAGAGAATGATTAAGAAAAATAAGACAGACATAATGCTGTAATTGTACTACCTTATCTGACAAAGAAAGTGGAAGAGAGATAATGAAATGGCAAACTTTCAAAAACAGAAAGCTTACATGGTGATATGAATGCTTCCAAATTAAATTTCCTGGAAAGTTGGAAATTCTAGTTTTCTAATCTCTTAAACAAAGAAATTCTAAGAGCAAGCTGTTCTTTCTGAAACATATTAAAATGAAGAAGAGACCAAGTAAATATTTAGAGAAACATAAAACAGACTAGCCATTGTATAGAAAGGCGCCAAATGTTAGTGGACATATAAAAGTGGTGAAGAGTTTCAAATTTCACATTAATTGTTCCATCTTCAAGGGAATGGCTGAGAACAACCGATGACTATATTTGGGAGAAGAAAACCATCAAGTGATGGCACAAAGGCTTCCAGAGACACCACAGTATGTTCCTGTGAGTCAAACAATAATCTGAGGTTTTATTTAGTATGAAAAGGAAAATCTACAATGAGAATATTTCTATAAGAATATATTTTTAAATTAAAAATATATTAGAATTTTCAATAATTGTTAAAAATGAAAACTGTAGTGCCTTTAAATGTGCTTCAAAATCACAAATGGAAGGAAAACATTTTGTTAGTTGAGTGTTTTTCCCTCCAAGTTGAGTCTTTAAGACAAATGTCCTGGCTCACTTCCCTTAACTCAGGGATTAGAAAATGTAATTGTCTTCTACGGACAAGAGCGTGAATGATTCTTAAAGAAAAAAGTATAATGCATTTCTAACACCAACTATGCAACTGTGAGCCAGTTACTTATCCCCTCATTAACTCTTTCTTATAATAAACAGAAAAAATAATGTAATAACTTTTATAAATCATTTCGGCAGACTGCCTGGCACATATGAAGAGTTACTACAAGTAGAAAGTACTTCATCCAGCCCCATAAAGGACAATTTAGTGAAAACATAACAATAATCTGAACATTATAAAATATTTCACAACTAGATGAAAGTTGAAAATTACTGGAAAATAATATGTAACTTAAGAGAAACTGAGAGCAAAATAAAGAGATTGACTCCAAGATGGCAGACAGAGGATCTCAAGTTCACCCACCGCCTCCCCACAGACATAACAAAACTATATTCTGTCAAGAACTATGGTCTTTGAAAAAGAGCCAAAAACAGTACCTCCATAGGGCTGGGACAAAGGTCATCAGAAAGGGTGGGAGAAGCCCAGATACAGTCTCAGCATGAACGCCACCTAGCACTGAGACCCTAGGGGCCACTGGGAGGGATTAGTTACACAGAGTCAATACCCAGGGCTGAAGGGTTTGCCCCAAGAGTGGGTGTCCCCACATCTGGGAACTAACTCCAATATAAACACATGAAACCTGGTATGGCAAATAGAGGGACTCTTCTCTGGAGAACAACAGGATTCTGGGGAGCAAAGAATACAGGGCAGACAGGACAGGGAGTATACACAGACCAAACTGAAGGACTTCATTGAGCCGAAAATGTCAGCGTGGGAAAAAAAAAGACAGATATCCTACCCTAGAACAAAAACAATGCTGGACATCCTCTCCAGATGCTAATTTGTCTACATGAAACGAGCACTGAAGGCCACTATATTGTAGCCAGGTCTTAAGATCAAAAGGCCCTGTCCCACCCCTTTACTTTAAGCATGCATGTGGTATCAGACAGTTCTTTCTCACAATTTTGAACCTGACAGCTGTCAAAGACACTGATCACCCAGATGAAACCTGACCTGCAGCTCCCTAGTGCAGGTAGATGAGCATATTCATAGACTTCAGTTTGTGAAGGCTTTGACAGCTCTCAAGGAGGATCACCAGAGAGGCTCCAATGAATTATCAGCAACTCAACTGCTTGGGGATAATGTTGAAAAAAAATTGCATAGTTAGCTTCCACTTGTATCCTAAAGCATCTAGAGTTCCCATGCATGGAAACTGGAAAACTCCCTGCTAGGACAACTGCCCAACTACAGGACTCAGAGACTTTCATAGAGGAAAGACGCTTAGTCACGACCAGCTCCCAAAGTCCTCAAGAGGACTCAATGCCTTCTAATCAGTAGCCTCTGTTGGGACTGTGGCTTGCATATGGCCTTGTGCCTCTTTATTAATGTCTATGTCTCTGGGGGGTGGGGGCAAGGAATTGCTTGAAGAACAAAAGAGATCAAAGCTAAAAAGTAGCTGTGACGACAGTTGCAGTCCAAGTCTATTTTATAAGCTCTGAGGCAACATTTTTGCATTCTCTGCCCCAAGAGTAACCAGAGAAGCTGAGCTCTCCATCCTCAATATAGTGCTGCTGGCTCTAGAGATTCAACCATTCTGACTGGTAAAGAGACTTCAGTCGGCATAGCAATGCAGAGCCCAGCATCCTGAGCCAACACCCCAGGCCTATAACCTGCAACTTGACACCCTAACATAAGACTATCACATCAGGGCAGGGAAGGAAAATCAGGGCCTCACCCACAGAAATAAACACTGAGTACTAAACAGAATGAAGAGTCAGAAAAATATACCCCAAATGATAAAACAAAACAAAATCCCAGGGGAAAAATCTAAAGTAAGAGAATTAAGCAACTTCAAGAAGATTCTAAATCAATAATCTTAATGATGCTCACTGAAGAACAATGTTAGAAGAACAATGAACAAACAAAAAGAGAATTGCAGGTGTGTCCTGGTGGTTTGATGGTTAAGTGCACTGGGTACAGTCCACATACATCCCAAGGACCCAGGTTCTCCACCAGAGGCCAGAGGGAACAACCAAGATGAATAACAAAATAAAAAGAAATGAAACACTTTTTGCTCCTGCTCTCTCTTCATTCCTGCCTGCCTGTCTACTTGCCTTCATTCTTGCCTGCAACTTTCTTTAAAAACAAAAACAAAAAATATTTCCATTTGGCACACCCTGGTGGAGTAGCAATTAGGTCTACTGCCTGGCTTAGCATAGTCCCCATATATCCCAAGGACTCAGGCTTGTGTCCCAGGACTGGGAAAAAACAACCAACATGAACAACTGAATAAAAATAAAAGAGAATTTCTTCCTTCTTTCTCTTCCTGTCCACTTTCCTACTTTCTTTCATTCCTGCCTATATCTTTCTTTGGAGAAAAAACAATGACAACAAAGACTGAGAAAATATTTGACAGTTCCAAATAGAATCCACTGAACCAAATAACATAAAAGTTGGACTAAAGAACACAATAGAGGGAGTCACCAGTAGACTGGAAGAAGTCTCCAATTAAATCAGTGAGACAGAAGACAGGGCAGTGGAATGTCCCCAAGCATACCAGAAAAAAAGAAAAGAAAGGAAGACAGCATATGGGACTTATGAGACAACATCAAAAGGAACACATTCATCTCACAGGAGGAAAGAGAGAAAGGGACAGAAATCTATTTGAAGAAATAATAGCTGAGAATTTCCTTAACCTCGCAAAGGCAAAAGACACCTGGATCCAGGTCCAGGAAGCTCAAAGAATTCCAAACAAAATATATCCAAAGAGACATATGTCAAGACTCATTATATTTCAAATGGTTAAAAAATAAAAATAAACAGAATGTTTTAAGCAGCTAGAGAAAAAATGAGTCATGCTATTTAATAAGGGAACCCCCATTAGACTATCTGGAGATTTCTCATCAGAAGGGAATCTATTTAATCTATTATGGCATAAAGCAATAGGCCACATCAACAAAGGAAGGGGAAAAAAATGTATGACCATTTTAACAGATGTAGAGAAAGTTTTGACAAGATTCAGCACCCATTTATGATAAAAACTCTCAATAAATAGGAATAGAAGAAACACACCTGAACATAAGACTACATATGATAAACCCAAGTCAACGTCATAATAAAGGGTGTAAAACTGTAAGCATTTCCTCTAAGACCAGAACAAGGCAAGGGTGTCCAACTCACCACTGCCGTTCTACAAAGTGTTGGAAGTTCTAGCCAGAGCAATTAGAGGCAAGAAGAAAAGGAATACAAATTAGAAAAGTAAAGCTATACTGTTTGATGATGGCATGATAATATGCATACGACACCCCCAAGGACCACCAAAATGTGATTTAAAATTACTAAATGAGTACGGTAAAGATATAAGTTGCAAAATTAACATAGAAATTCTGCTGCATTTTTATATGCTAACAATGATTGAAGAAAAAGAAAAACAATACCATTTACAATAAAAATTAAAACAATTAAATGCCTTAGTGTAAACTTAAAAAAATGGGGGAAAAAATCTATACAGTGAAAACTACAAGACTTTTGTAGTGCAGCTAGGAAGGAAGGTGAGTAGGCAGGCAGATAAGAAGAGAGAAGAGGAAAAATCATTTACCATATTTTCATTTAGCTGTTCATCTGGTTGTTCCTACCAGCCAGAGGCTACGACTTAACCACTAAACCACCAGATTGTACCAGGAAGATATTATTAAAAGAAATGAAGATACAATGGGAACGATACCCCATGCCCATGGCTGGGGAGAATTTACGTTATTAAAATGACCATCTTACTTAAAGCAATATTTAAGTTTAATGCAATCCCTTATCAGAATTCCTCTGGTTCATCAATTAAATAGAAGAAACTATTTTAAATTCTGTATGGACTCATAAAAGACCCCAAATAATCAAAGCAATCATGAGAAAAATGAATAAAAGTGGAGGTATCATATTCCCCAATTTCAAACTATTGCTGCAATTGATAGTGATCAAAACATTTATTCCAAAACTATTTTATTCCAAAATAGTTCAGGAATAAAAATAGACACACAGATTAGCAGAACAGAAAAGAGTTCCACAAAATAAATTCACATATAATATATGGTCAGTTTATTTATGACAAAGGAGTCAAAAGAATGCCAAGGAGAAAGGAAAGTCTTTTCAACAAATAGTGTTGAGAAAATTGAATAATCACAAGTGAAAAAATGAAACTAAAACATCACAAAAATCAATTCAAAGTGGATTAAAGAATTTGATGTACCACCACAAACCGTATATATTCCAAAGAAAAAATAGGCAATAAGTTGATGAAATTAGCCTTAGTGATATATTTGGTGACTTCAGTGATAAAGGAAACAAAAACAAAAATAAAAATAGAACTGCAACAAATTTAAAAGATTCTGCACATAATGAAAGAAACATATAGAAGAAATGATCATCAAAACCAAAAAGACATCCTACTGAATGGGAGAAGATATTTTCACATCATACATCTGACAAGGGGCTGATATAAAATATTAAAGAATTCATAAAACTAAACAACAAAAAATAATTCTATCGAAAATATGCAAAACCTTACAAATCTCCAAATAAGATAAATATATATGTGTGTGTATGTATATACATATGTATGCATATATATATATATATATATATATATAATAGACAGACACATGAAATGTTCCACTCTCTTCTTGTTAGGGAAATGTAAATCAAAACAGTGATATATCACTTCACACCTATGAAAATGGTTATTATCCAAAAGACTGGAAACAAGTGTTGAGGAGGACTCAGAGAAATAGGAACTCTTCTACACTTTGGTAGAAATGTAAACTGGCAAAACAATTGTGAAAAGTATAAATGTTCCTCAAAGAATTGAAAATGCAAATTCCGTATCATTCTGTATTCCCGCTTCTGAGTATTTACCCCAAAAGTACTACGACACTAATCGAAAGGGATGCATGCACCACCATATTCACTACAGCACTATGCACAGTAGGTGAGAAATGGAACAACCTAAGTACCCATGAGTAGATGACTATAAAGATGTGGTATATACGCACAATGGAATATGCCTCAGCTATAGCATGCATACAAATATACATATGTGAAATTCTCCCATTTTCAACAACATGGATGGGAAGAGAGGGAATTAGGCTAAGTGAAATTACTCAGAGGGAGAAAGACAGATGATAGATAACATCACTCATGTGGACCATAAAGAATTAAAACAAATGGACAAAAAAAAAAAAACCCACTAACCCTTAGACATTGAAAAGAGGGTAAATGGGTTGGGGGGATAAAAACAAAAACTAGTTGGGGTCCCACAGACAGTAGTGGAAGACTGTTAGAAATTTGGTGGTGGGTGTGGTTTGCTACAATATATTTGGTGAGGAGTGAACCTGCACATTATAAACTTATATTACTTTGTAAATCAGTAACCTCAATAAAATAATTTAAAAAACAAACCAACAGGACCCTCAACAGATTTACAGACAAGAGAGAAAATTCTATCAAAATTTGAAAGTACTAATTATTTGCAATCTTATATACTGTGCCAAAATACACAAAAGTGAAAATAAAAATGCTCCCGTGTTTCATGTTTCATCCAGAAAGGTACTATATATCAGAAAAGCAAATTATAGATTCAAATATGAAACAAATATTAGCAAACCAAAGTCATCAGTTCATAAAGGTTGAAGAATAATAGATCTATTATGATCAAGCAGGGTTTAATCGCAACATGCAGGGGAAATTTTATAGCAGGAAAGCTATAATTTAGATTCAATAGCAAATAAAAGGGGGAATCTTTTCAACTACAAAGAAATCATTTGATAAGGGTCAATATCTATTCTATTTTTTAAATGTCTTAAAAAACAATAATATAATCTCTTTAATTTTAGAGACTATCTTCCAAAAACAGTGGAACTACTCCCTTTAAAATCAGGAATAAAACAAATATGCCAACTATGAGTGCTTCTTTCGATAATAAAGTTGAAGTTCTTTTCAACTGAGAAATAAGTTAAGAGAATAACATGCAGAGGCACACCCCTGTGGGTCAGGCATCTAATCTCTTAGACCCAGGTGGAGTCCTGGGGCCAGAGTTAGGAGAAGGATAAGAAAGAGGAGGAGGGGAGGCAAGGGACAGGGAATGGGAGGAAAGGACACTGGGAAAGGGAAAAGGGAAGAGGAAGGAGACAGGGAGGGAATAAGAAGGGAATCTGTCACAGTGAAATGGTCAGAGTTCTACCTCTGGAGCCTCAGATAGGAGCACTATTAATTTATTAGATACTTCAAGTTACTCAATTCAGAAAGATCCCATGACAATAACAAATTTTGCTTTAGAGGAAAGGAAGATATTTTACCACAAAAAGCACATAAAATCTCACTTCTGAAGAAGAAAGTTTTATTAAGTGCACAGCTTAAGGAGACCAGGGGACCCCTGGGTGCCTGGTGGAGGAGTTAGTAGAAACTCTACCTAATGTCTGGGGAAAAGTAAAGAAGCACAAAACAGGGGGATACACGTGAAGAGAAAGCTTCTTGCCAGTTTTAGCTAGGACTGATCCTTATCCTCTCTCTTCCCTAGGTTATTTTCACCCAAAGGATAGTAAATCCAAAAATGTCTTAGAAAAACATTGGAATTTCTTATTTGTTTCTAGGCCACAAACTTTAGGACATACTGAAGCACAAAAAAAAAAAAAAAAAAGTGCTGGCAGTAAACAGGCCCCCTCCAGTTTCCTGGAAATTGTGTCATGAAAGAGAAAACCACAAAGTGAACTGTTTTTACCCATATGAATGATATTATAATTCAGAGTTGAATTCTGAATTCTGACTCAGTATCAACACTAGGAAAAATAAGTAAAAAGCTAAGTCAGTAAAACTAAATCATAAGGTCATAAAACTTAGTCATTTGAATCATAAAATTGAACTTCAATAACCATAGATTGATGACAGATATTTCAAATACTGATTATAGGCAGTCCTGTGACTCAGGCGGCCGAGACACTGGTGTGCAGACCACATACGGCCAGTCCAAGGACCAGTGGCAGACCCAGATCAGGATGAAAAACAAAAATTCACAACTAAATAAAGATGTTTCTTCCTCCCCTTCCTTCCTTTCTTAAAAAAGTCAAATACTGATTATAAGATACATAAGATAAAGAAAAATCAGCTGATACTGCATACATTTGTTCTAAAATGAATATATTAACATGTTCCTACTACTACAACTGCTCTATCATTTATAAGAATAATTACTATAATAATTCAATACCACTTTATTGAAATAAATTTATAATTAGGACTTAAAGGATTCTTTCAATTAAAAGATGTTTGAGTTGGTACCTAATAGTTGAAAAAGAATGAAAAATTTTTTAAAAAGACATTTTCTTCTCATTTTTGTCTTAGGCAGACAGACCCTAAATTAGACCATTGACCTAAGTCAAGCCCAACCCTATGGAGTAAGAGAAGCTATTTAAAATAAAGTCAATTTCAGGTAAGTGTTACATGATAATATAGGCTTATCAATATTTCTCATTATTTTCTTCTACAATATTTTAGAGGAAAAATTATGCCAACATTCACTATGACACATTATAAAAGATTTTCTAAAAAATACTTACAACATTACAAAAACAGAAATCCTGTATCAGCTATGACTACAATATGATGATCATGTTAATGCAACTGAATACATGGGTAAATAAGAGACAGAAATTAGTCATAAAATAGTAATAAAGTAGAAAATTACACTGAAGAGGTAAAAAAAGGGGACATTAATTTAGGATGATTAAACATTTTAATGAATTTATTTAACATATGTAATGAGTATTGCTAATAAAAATTAAATAAAATAAAAATCCCAAAATAAGGTGACTCAAAACTTCAAGTAAACATCAAAATGATTTGCTCTAGTAAAGTAGGTGATTCTTAAATGCTAGCAATGATATAAAAATATAGCTGTTACTATTGTTAAGAAAAACTCAGAGGTAGAAAAAGTGTATTTTAACACAACCAAACTAAGTATATTAAAATGTTAACCTTCTTCTAAAACGGAAAGATCATGTTAATGTACCACTTGAATTTGTATTTTCTTAGCCAACTCTACTAATTAGTGGAAAACTGCTGTTTCCATTTTTCCTGTTGCCACTGAAATAAAAAATATGGCCTTCTAACTACTGGGGAATTAATTTGTATCATTAAAATGGATCTATATATAAATAATGGCATAGTTAAAATTATTAATCTTTTGTATTTGGAAAACAAAATTAAAAATTTAATTAGTGTATAACCTATTTATAAAATATAATCTATTTTAAAAACCAGGAATTTGCAAACTGAAATGAAATGGGACTTACTTCAGTTGTTTGGATTCAGTCAAACCCTGACTATTCAGTTGATATTTCACTTCATTTGCTACTTGCCTAGATTCAAGTTAAGAAGGGAGGCAGAAATTCCATTATGCAGTGAATACACACAAAACTTGTATGAGTAAGGACAGGAACTGGTACTAAAATATATCAAGTCTGATGTGATATAATAATAATAATTGCATAAACATGTATACCGTTGCTATAGAAATGTGGATGGTTTGGATAAATAATACTATTCTTAATGATTGACACTGTTCAATATTTGCAACTGAAATAGCACACAATAGCGCCATGCGGCGTTTCTGCCAGACAAGTAAAGATTATTCTCTCATAGTTAATACAGTCAGCCCTTGACACTATTTTGATTTTGCTTAAATTAGGTTATTTATTTTTCACTATTCTTCCTTCTCAAATTGATCCCATTACTGCTTATTATGAGTAGGAAAGAGGCAATAGCCTTCTTTATGAGCTTCCTGCCTTTAAATACTACACACCTCTGAACAGTCACTCCTACTATGTGAAAAATATTTTTACATGGCCTGAGGCATTTTTGCACATGTTACTGCTGCTAGAAGTGAGACCTATATTTAAGAGTAGCCTTAAAATTCTTGCTGCTTGCAAGCAGGGATGCAGTGTAAAGCACTCTGGCGGTGCCGGTGAAGACCATCTCTATTACTCTCATAATACATGCATCCAATCCATGAATCTGGGAATGTGTGGATAGAAATCTACAATGCTGTTTTTAGAGAATAGAGGGCACTGAAACACAATTACAGTGACGCTTTTAAATCTGAAGGTAAAAAATAAAATAGCACTTTATAATACAGAGTACAAATGTATGTTAATGCTTACTAAGCTCAAGAACATCTTGAGGAGGATGTGACAAAGTTAACAGTTTATCATAATATATGTAGTAATCACATGCATATATATACAAAATAGAATCTTAATATCATAAATATTATAATAAAACATATTATCATGGCATCTAGCTCTAAACTGAGAAGGGGTCTTACTTGGAAATGAACTTAAAATCAGCGAAGGTTATTCATACACTTAAAGACTAATCTTCACTTAATAATGATACAACCTTTACTAAATTCTGGGAATTACTTTTATAGAAGAAATGTCATATATCTGCATAAAAAGTTTTTCAAGTTTAATAGAATTATTTGAACATGAGGGCTTTATGCCAGTGTCCTGTGTTTGTTTCCTTTTACCTGATTTAGTTTTTACAACAACCCTATGAAAAGAGTATTACTGATTCACATTTATTACTGGGAAGATTTCATGGCATGTGCTTTATGGACATTAATTTTCAATCACAAAAATACTGCTAATATATGATCTTCCCCATTATTCAAATTAAGAAACTAAGAAACTTTCCAGACATCAAAAACACAGACAATGATAGAATAGATTTTGAATGCCTGTCTCTAACCTTAACTAGTTCCCCAACTCCATACTGACTAGCACTCAGATACCAGTCATTCCAGCCTCACATCTCTCTGGCTGCCACAAATATAGTTCAGACAAATCACATCTCCTCACATTTCAGCATAGTGCTTTCTACGCAGCTGGTGACCTTATCAGTCTTTACTGTGATTCAGACATGGCTCATCTTTCAGAACCTAGTTCACATGTTACCACCTTCCCCTATACCTCCAAAGTAATTTCATTCTGGGTCCTAGGACAATTTGCTTACACTTTGATCAAAGCACTTTCACAGTGAAACTTGTCCTATAATAGTGTTTTGTTTATCTCAACTCTTGGACTTAGAATACCTGGGAGAGATAAAAGCTATGTTTTGTACCTCTTTCTGGCGCCTAGATGGACCATGATATCCAACTAGGTGATAAGTAAGATCTATTGGTTTTATATTAGTTCATATATAAGGTTTTCACATTATGATTATTACTTCACTTTTCTTCAAGGTTCCTATCCTCCAAAAACAACACATGACTTGCGTTTTTCCCACAAGTGACTCTGAGATTTTGCTTTACTCACATTTTCTTTCTCTATACATGGTATTATTCCTTTTCCATCCTATTATTCACCAATAAAATCCTGCTTACCTTTCATGTTTCAACTTTATTGCTGGCCCCATCCAGGAAAAAAACCCTTAGAAGTTTACATATTCTAACGTTTCTTTTTTTATACACATTCAATGCTCTCTAAGGGCATTTGTCAAATACATCACCAGTGGCCTAGACTGTGGTGATTATAAGCATTCTAGAAGAAAAGCATATTATCCTCCCTTTTATCCCCAGTTAAAGTACAAAGCCTTGACACAGTAAACATTTATTTGATGTTAACTTGATTTAACTTGAATTCCTTGAGTTAAAAACCATAGTATAATATAATAACATCATAAAATAATCCTTCTATGTTCACACTCTATTTTTCACTGGCAAGCACACTAGCAAGAATTACATTGTACTGCATTATAACCATGTGTATAAATCCCAAGGCAGGGAAGAGGTTAACAGTCCAGACTGTCCAATCTGTGTAACAAGAATAGCACATAAGCATGATGCCTTTCCACCAGAAAAACTAAAGTTTATTTTTTAAAGTTAATGTATTCCATGAAGGAAGTATTCCTAAAATTAGGTTAGTTTTTATTTCATCTCCTTTTCCATGAGCATCCCATTTCTATGCAAAAAGCATAGAAAAAAATAAGTCATAGAGACAACTGAAATGTTCATCTAAGTACTGTGTGGGAGACAGCATTTTAGACATCGTATTTGGAATATTCTTTGTCTAATTGGCAGAAGTTATAATTAATAGACTTCACATTCTAATTCCAGAGGCAAGACCCCAGCTATGGTGGACACTCACTCACTATTGTAAAACATCTCTAATGCTAGTCTCCCTTTCATTCTGATGCACAATCCCGAAGCAACCTTATTATTGTGATTGTTTTTTAGCTTCCAATGCTGTTCTGCCTGGAGGAAAAGAAAGTTTTTAATGACCAAATTCCCTGTTTTAAGTTTCACATGCAGAAAGAACTCACAGATTCTGCATATTCTGTGCAATTTTGTCCCTCACAAATGTTCCTCTCCATAAATCAATAAATTAATGTTTCTAGTTTTAAACAAATCTTTCATGAGCTTGGTTAACATGAGTCTAGCCTCAGAAAAGCAAGCCCATTTTACAAGCCAAAGACTACATCCGAGACTATGACAGGAAATCCTTCAGGGTCTACTGGAGAGTTCACCAATGCCTTTCTTTGATGATGATGATGAGCTGACAAATTTAATTTCCACAAACTATATCTTTTACTTCTTTTATAGTAAATGCCAAGGGATAGGATGGAGGAAAAGTATCTTCTACAATAAATTAGCTAAAAATTCTACTCTTCAGATATTTTTAAAGCATCAACTATCTTTCCTATTTGGTAATAAATAATATCCAGATTGCGGGTACCAGTGCCGCTGCCAACTCATCAGAGGGACTTCTGTGTAGATTAAGGGCATCATTTTTAATATTATCAAATAAGAATATCATTATACTTTAAATAACAATTTTATCATGCAAATATAATTTACTTAAGACATTTGAATAAAACCAGATTTTAGTAATATATTCCATTTGTCTTATAAAGTTTTATGCTATTTCATCTTGCTTAATATGAAAAGTGGAAAAAGAGAATATGCAAGACCCAAATATTTTTTCTTACAATAGGGATTCGCAAAATAGATACCAGCTCAGTCACCAGAAATAGGCAAGGTGTGCTTGTGAGTTAAGTCTTTATAATGGCAGCTATAGAACAAAATTCTGTTAGAAACCAAGATCAAAGTGGATATAAATATAGTGTATAATATACTGAAACAGGAATATGAAAATGCTTTTCTTAGTGGTTTACTCTTAAATTTACTTTGTTCAAGTTTCCACAATCTCAGATTAGTTCAATGTTTACCTAAACTGACTACCATTAAAAAAAAAAAAAAAAAATCCCATTTTAGGTGTGGCCTTGTGACTCCTGCTGAGACAGCTGGGGTGTGGACCATGTAAAGCACAGGACTTGGGTTCATGACCTCAGGCCAGAGAAAAACAAAATATAGAAATAAATTAAAATGTTTCTCCCTCCTCTCCCTTTCTTCTGCTCCTTAAAAAAATTTCATATGTTCTCTTGTGATGAGAACTCTTAGAATTTACTCTCAATCAATTTTATATATGTATATAGATATATTTAAACATATATATTATACAGTAGTATTAACTACAGCTATCATCCTATTTCTTATCTTGTAAGTTTGTGTTTTTTTAGTCACCCTTCTTTCACTACCCCTTCACTCTAATTCCTCCTCTGGTAACCACAAATCTCGTCTTTTTTTCTGTGATTTAAAAAAAAATTAGATTATTTACATAAATGAGAGTATGTTATTTGTCTTTCTCTGAGTAATTTCACTCAGGATGATGCCTTTTAGAGCCATCCGTGCTGTTGCAATAACAGAATTTCATCATTTTTTATGTCTAAATAATATCCATTCCTTCATCTGGGACACTTAGTTTGTTTCTATGTCTGGGTAGCATAAATAATGCCAGCATGATTCTGGGGGTAGGAGGTGCAGGTCTCTTTTTGAGTTAGTGTTTTTATTTTTGTTGGATTTATTTTCAGAAGTAGAAACGTTTAGTTATATGAATAGTACTAAAAATACTCATTTTAACTATTTCAATTGTTATATAAATGTGTGTATATTAATAGCCTGATATAAAACTATAGTCAATGTATATACACATATGACATTAATTTAAATTAGATCTTATAAATGCGAAACAGAAAAACTACAGAATAATATGAATCGTGTAAGTGACTAGAGTGATTCATGTTAGAGTGTCTAGTGAGAAAACTTTATTCTTTTATCTTCCTATTTTCACAAGAGGACTTATCAAGAAATGGTGTGGCTTCATTCAGTCCCTTTGTGCCTAACAATGAGCTAGGCAGAGACTCACCTCACTGGCATACTTAATATGCCCAGCTTAACTCCTTTTTCTCAGTTCAGTTCTGCCTGTAGAGAAGATGCATCTGGGCCTAGTTTTATCCATTCTTCTGTGACAAAGGACTGTGGATGTCCAGCTGTGTCAGTGACTGGGAGGATATAGCTATCTAACTCACAGGTGAAGCCCAATTTTATCTGTACATATATAATATATGCCTTCCAATTCAGCCTCTAGTGGGAATAAAATCGGTATTCTACCTGGCATCTCTGTTTATCAGAAGTTTCCAAATTCTGGAGAGGATGTGATTAATGAAATTTATTCAACTTTTAGAACCTAAACAGAGCGGTTTGATTAAATAAAGATCTACACAGTTTGAGTTTTACATGGTTGTCTACTTTTACTCATTCAGTAAATACTCACTGAACACTTACTATGTGCCAGGTACTGTTCTAGGCCCCAGGATATGGCAGATGGTTGGAAGGTGGAAGGGAAATGCCCAAGATCCAAGATCTTAGGAAAATAAAACTAAGCACACACCTTGCTGCAGGTAAAGCAATAGGGAAATGGGAAGAACACACTTGATTTTTTTCTTTTTCATAAATTTCAGAGTATAGTCATAGAATTTCAATACACAGATTGCAACAAAAAAAATAACCTGATATAAAACTATAGTCAAGTAATTTGACCTACAAAATAGCAACTGTCATAGGGTTGAGCCTAGTAATTAATTTGATAGATAAATATAAGCAAGTAAATTCCATCCTCCTGGAACCACATAAAAGACCACATGTAAAATCTTCAATTTAACTTAATTATCACAAAGAGAAATTTAAATTTAAAAGAGAATTTTAAACAAAGCAAGAAAAGTAGGAGCTGATGTTGAAAAACACTTTTAAAAATTGATTTTAACACTTTTCTTTCTCATGACAAAAACAAACAAACAAAAACAGAAACAAAATCAGTTTTCTTTCTTTATTTTCTTTCCCTGCATCCACCCACCCCAAGGCCAGGAGTCTGGAACAAGGGCCTGAGGCATAGGATGGGGTTTGTGGGGTCTAGTTTTCTTTTAATACAATTGAATATTAAAGATTAAATATCAAAAGTAGCACTGGATTTCTTTTTATGTAATTTAATATTAAGGACTCATATTAATAACAAGACTCAATCTCTTCTAAAGTGCTTCTCCTGTTTAAAGTACTTTACAAATATTAATTCTGAAAAATCACTAATAGCATCAATCCAAGAGAGATCATTCTCATACGTCTCACAGATGGTCTAGATCCAAAATGCTTCATGCATCTGAAAACAAAGGACTAGACAAAAATTATAACAAGTTGTTAACTACCAGCTGACAAAGACATTTGTCTGCATTTGTAAAAGATTATAATCACTACGATAGCATCAGGAAAGATGTGGCATTTTCCCAGCTGGTCTCAGCACCATTCTGCTCCTTACACAATTCACAAAAGTTTTGAAAAATTATATACTCCATTCAGGATTATTTCAAGTTAGGGAATGAAGACAAATGTAGAATTAGAGATTTGTGGCCCTCCCTCCAGCCTGACTTGTGTCAGCCAATCCCATGTCTAGTTGTTACTGAATCTTGGTCTAAGCACACTGAGTATAGATAGGCATGCTAGTTTCTTATAAGTCACTGAACTCTGAGTATTCACCATAAATAGGGTGTAAGATGATTTCCTGAAAAGCTAAAGAAATTTTATAAAATATGTTGCAGTTACTTCTTTAAATTATTTTTGATCTCTGAAATCTCAACTGGAGATAAGTTCTTGAAGACTCCACCATAATGACATTTCAGGAAAAAAAATGCTATTTTAAAATGAGCATGTCTTCCAGAAACTTATAGCATATTGTATCCTGTCATTCTTTCTTTCTACAAAATTAATTGAGATCATCTAAAAGCTCATTTTTATTATCACCACTTGCAAGGTGAGCACTCTGGTGTAGCTCGAATACATGTATCCATGCTTATTGAGGATTGTTCAAGTTGTCTTGATTTTTCCCTAAAGCCAATAATGTTGAAGTTTTATATACTTGAATTAACTTTTCTAAATTTAAAATAGATCATTATAGGTCATTACTTATCAATTATATTTAATAAGAGCATTCAAGTGACTCAAAATGAATACTTTGATTCAGGGAACTAACAGTTGGGTCATATTTAATTGTCATCTGTGGATAAACATAGATAAAATACTCCATTTTTTAAATGACTATAAATTTTAGCATAGGTTTTTAAACTTTATAGTTTATTTGTGGACATGAGATAAAACTTAAATAAAAGAAAGAAACTCCACATGTTTACAAATTCAATAGGCCAAATAGAAATCCAGATGACATCAACAGGCATTACTAAATTATTCTGAGTATTATTATCTGAGTAAAAAATATGTGTTTTGCATCTCAATATTCTTTGGGATGCTTACAAATTGAAATGCCTTGTATTTATAAATTTTAAACTCTTCAAAAGTTTAAGTACGGTCTTTGTTTTAAAACCCAAGAAAGACAATAGTTGAAATGGAAATCCAGTGATCATGGTGCAATCTTCAGATGCAGAAAACTTACACAAACTCAACTAGCAGAGAATATATGTTGTCTCTCTGTGACACTGAGGTATGAGGCAATTTCTCTTATACACATGCAAATGAGTTAAAAGCATGCATGAAATAATGTATTCATATAGAGCACAAATCAAGAAAATAATGTAATAGTGCTTACAACAAAAGCCACAAATAGAGAAATCTAAAATTCCTGACTATTTGACTTTTAAGAAAAAACTTCTAACCAGTCACTGGAATTCTGACAAAGTGCATCAGTGAATCAAGTTCAGCAATCATTTAATTAGAGCTTACAGGCTACAAGGCACTGTGTATAGTACTCAGAAGAAGCAAAAGCAAATAGCCTTCACTTTCTCACATATATCACAATCAGAGCAGATGCCAACACTGGCACCAAGGAAGCCCATCTATTTCCAGTCTTTTCCAGCTCAAATTTCTTCCTGTCTCCAGGCAATATTTACTTGCAGGATGTTGTTGTTGTTGTTCTAGGAAAGAACTTTCCCCACCCTTGTTTTTCTTTCTAATTTCATCCCTATTTTTAATTTATACCATCTTGTTGTATTTTATACACTCTAAGTTGCTTTAAGAACATTCTAGAACAAGCCAGGGTATAAAAAAACAAATAGAGAGGGAAAAGATGAAAGTCAAATCAAAATACAAGGCACACTTGAAAATCATTTCTTAAATGCTATATTCCTCTTTCTCAGAGCTGCATATTGTTCTTGGGGTCAGAAGACCTAGATTTTGTTTTGTTTTGCTTTTTAAGGAAAGGTACAGGCAGGAATGAAGGTGAGGCAGACTGGAAGAAAGGGGCAGACGGGCTTTATTTATTTTTCTATTTAATGGTTCACATTGGTTGTTCCCCCCAGACCTGGGTCTTGAACCCAGGACTTTTGGATGTATGTGGGACTGCCTCCAGGGTGTACTAGACCACTAAGCCACCAGTGAATGCCCTAGAATAACTAGATTTTAATGCTACTTCACTAGACATGGCAGCTTAGCCATGATTCTGACCCTCATTATGCCTCAGTTTTATCATCTGTGAGTTTAAAAATAACATGTCACAAGATGGTTTGCATATTACAAAGTAGTTGGTATATAAGCAGTGTCTACAAAAATCAATTTTATTTCCTTCCTTTACAAACTCATTAGCTGTCTTATCACTAATATTAAAATAAAATGTCAGTCAACAACATAGCATGCCTTGCTAGCAAAAACAGAACAAATGTAAAGTCAGAACAAGGATAAAATAAAACCAACAAAATCAATATAAAATTAATTTTTAAATCCTTCTCACATTTCTCTAGTTCTACACCAACCTCCATACTTTGCAAAATTAAACTAAAATAAGTTTTAGGGGAAAAAATGGTCCATTAAGTGTTTTAAATTTTTGCTTCGTAATTAGGGTACATAAATGACTCCCAACAGGGTACATAAGAAACCAAAGAATGAGGTATACTCTGTAGCTCAATGGTTAGGTCCACTGGCTATAGTCCACACATATCCCAGTGACCGAGTTCGAGACCTGGGGTAGGATGAACAGCCAAGGTAAACAAGGAACTATAAACAACAAATAAAATGTTTATTCCTCATCTGTCTTCCTACCTGCCTACTAGCCTTCATTCACGCCTGCATCATTTCTTACAAAGGATGAATATTTTCCGGTTTTATTACTTTTGAAAAAATCATCAACATTTTATATAAAAATAGTATATAAGTAGATGACAAAATAGTACTCAAGATTTCCTTGAATTTTTTTTGCAAAAATGTTTGCAATATCCATGATAATTGTCACTTGTGAAGGACTTTTTCAGGCAATTTTTCCCAAATTGATCTACCTATCAAAAAAAACTATCAAAAGTTTAGCAGGCTGTTGTTGAAATTAATAAGTTGATCCAAAGAACTCAGAATAGCCCAAGAAACTTTTTAAAAGAAGTAATATACATATATAGAGAGAGAATACTTACATAACCTGATTTTAAAATTTACTATAAGTCTACATTAATTAAAACAGTTGTACCAGTATAAAGATAGAGATCATAGAAACAGTTAAAAAAAATCAGATATGTATGTCAATTGATTTTTGACAATAGACCCACAGCAATTTATGGGTAAAGGATGATCTTTTCAACAAAGGAACTCTTCACATCATATGCAAAAATTAACATAGACTGGATCATAGCTAAGTGCAAGAGCTAATATTATAAAACTTCAAAAATAAAATATAGAAAATAGTTGATTAGCAAATTCTGAAATGTAATAATACAAGGATAACCCACAAAGGAAAAAAATAAATTGTCTTTACTCAAAATTAAAATATTTTACTCTTCAAAACACCTTTATGAGCTTTCTGCCCATGGGTGCGCCCAAGAATGGTTGAAGTCTGCCCTTCAAGACATCCACGTCTAAGTCAGAGTCTCCTGAATAGCTGCAACAGTGGTGGAAGCTCTTTATCAGATGTCTGAGTTTTGAAAGACTGATGAGAGTCTGAGGAACCATTATGAGAATGGGGATGTTCACCACTGTGTGGTCATGAGGAATCCAAACACGAGGTGCTCCAGAGGCTTAAGGTGGTCACCTGTGCCACCATAAAGGAGGTGAATGCCACCATGAGTACAAGGCCATGCGAGGTGGAGGGAAGAGTTGTGGAACCAAAAGAGGGCTGTCTCAGGAGAAGATTCTCAAAGACCTGGTGCTCACCTCACTGTGAAAAAGAACTTTGGTTGTCACGGTAAAGAAGACACTGAAGAACATCACCTAAGGGATTATTTAGAACAGTACAGGGAAACTCAAGTGATTGAAATATCGACAGATCAAGGCAGTGGGAAGAAGAGAGGCTTTTCTTTGGTAGCCTTTGATGGCCATGATTCTGCAGACAAGACTGTCATTCAGAAATATACTGTAATGGCCACACTGTGAAGTCAAGAAAGCCCTGTCTAAGAAAGAGATGGCTAGTTTCATCCAAACAAAGAGGTCAAAGTGGCTTGGAAAAATCTGGTGATGGTTTTGGAGGTAGTATGGGTGGGAATGACAACTTTGGTCATGAAAGAAATTTCAGTGTTTGAGGTGGCTTCAGTGGCAGCCATGGTGATAGTGGATATGGTGGCAGTGGAATAGCTATCACGGATTTGGTAATGATGGAAGCAATTTGGAGGTGATGGAAACTAAAAAGATTCTGGCAATTACAGCAATCAATCTTCAAATGAAAAGAGGAAACCCTGGCGGCAGAAGCTCAGGACCCTATGGTGGAAAAGGTCAATACTTTGTCAAACCACAAAACCAAGGTGGCTATGGTGGTTCCAGCAATAGCAGTAGCTACAGTGGCAGAAAGTTTTAATTACTGTCAGGAAACAAAGCTTAGCAGGAGAGCAGAGCCAGAGAAGTGACAGGGAAGCTACCTTGCCAAGCACAGTGGTGGCAGGGCCGAGTTTCTACAAAGAAGACATGTTTTAGACAACACTCATGTGTACGGGGGAAAAAACTGAAGGACTGAATTTGTGACTAGTTGTATAATAGGTTATTTTAGTTTCTGTTCTGTGGAAAGTGTACAGCATCCAACCAAGGGTTTTAATGTATGATTTTTTTTGCATATATGCCGTTGATTGCTAAATGTAATAGTCTGATCATGATGCTGAATAAATGTATCTTTAAACAAACAAACAAATACCACTATGAATACATCATTCACTGGATGAAAAATTTTGGAAAGCATGTATCTGACAAAGAACTTGTAAGAGCTTGAAAAACTCAATAACTGGCACTCCCTGGTAGACTGCATTCTTGAATGCTACCTCCAGAGCACAGTCCACAAACAAGCCAAGGACCAGGCTTCCAGTCCGGAGGCTGGGGTGGCAGGAGATGGGTGGGAGGGATGACCAATATGAACAACTAAATAAAAAAAATTAAAATGTTTCTTCCTTCTCTCACCTCCTGCCTGCCTGCCTACTCACCTTCATGCCTTCATTCCTGCTTTCACCTGTGCTTTCAAAATGCGCACACACAAGTCAAAATCCCAACTAAAAAGTGGGCAAATGATTGAATAATTTATGAAAAACAATACAGAGATAATCACACGAATATTATTAGTCATTAAAAATGCAAATTAAAACCCCAATGATCTACCACTATATACCCACTAGAATGGTTCTTATCATAAAGACTGAAAATACCAGAAGTTGTCAAAGATACAGAGAAGTTGGCAACATCACATTTCTGGTGGAGATGTGAAAAACAAAACAAAACAAACAACCATCTGAAAACAGTTTAAGTTTAATATTTTTGTAATGGATAAACAGAGACTTAGCATTAAATCCTGCATTTATATGCCTGGAATGCCTCCTAAGAGTGACAAAATATGTCCACAGACAGACTTGTACACAGATGTTCTCAGTAGCATATGTTAAAAAGTCAAAAACAGGAAGCATTCCAAATGTCTATCAACTGGTATTAATAAACAAAATTTGATCTATATAAAGAAATACTGCTCAGCAACAACAAAAAAACCTCAAGAAGCTGCAATATGAATCTCAAAAACATTGTGCTAGATGAAAGACATCAGACACAATTACCCACTATAAAATCTATTTATAAAAAAAATTCACGAAAGGCAAATATATGAACACAAATGCAGATCAACAGTTGTCTAGTCTGACAATAATAGCAGGGCACTTGACTACAAATGGACATGAGGGAACTTTCAGTGGTAATGGAAGTGTTTTAGAACTGGGTCTGGTGTTTATTACACAATTTTAAGTACACTAAAATTATTGAATCATGCAATTGTAATACATGAATTTATGGTATGGAAATTATACCTCAGTAAAGCTGAGCATGCAAATTTTTAAATTAAAGTTATTGGTCATTTTTGCAATATTTAATCAATGTATTATTAGATTTTGATATTTAATCAAAAGAATGAGCCAAAAACTAAAGATATGATGGCTGTTATCAAATATGGCATGTTATATGCCCATTAAAGGACAACTATGGCCAATGGGTCTTAATTAGAACAAATAAATTACAAGAATCCAAAAACAAATCAACACACTGAAGAACTCTCTAAAAATAAGATGTAAAGTTTCTAAAAAATAAAATCTCTTTACATTTAATAAACTTATCAGTGTTTTTATTAAAACTCCTCCAAATGGTAAGTTGAACAGCTATTTAGTCTTGTTCAGAGTTAATTCCTAACATGGAACGGGATTAAAAAATAAACCAGATGATTTTCAAGATTCTTGTCATTTCTAGAATACTCCTGTTATTTTTATTTCTCTCACTGAACTGACACATTTAAAATAGAGGGTAGTCTTGAAATAAATGGTTTTACCTAAAGTCAAAAATCACAGTCCAGTCCAGAATCTAGTACAAAATCTCTACTTGGTTGATGATCCAGATATTTAAGTGATCCAGAGGTAAACTTTCTAAGTTCTGAACGAATATGCTGAGACTGGTCCTGGTAGTTACTAGGAAAACTTAATAAAATGGTACTAGCACAGTGGGTCATCTTATGGCCAGTAATAAACTTTTCATCTAATAAGGTTTGACATGTATATTTTCAAATAAAATACCAAAAAATTTTAATTTAAAGAAGGTACTAATATATAGAAAGAGTACTCTTCATTTTTCTTAACAAAAATTAATTTTTTCAACAGCAGAAAATTGGGTAGAATCATATAGCTATTATGCTGGTTTCTAATATTTATTGTCAAAATAAACATCTCGTTGCCTTGAAAAACCTGTTACCTGAGTTTAAGTGAAATTATTATTTAAGGAATAATCTCCATAACAGCTGACAAATTTGTTGCTGTTATTCTTCTTTCTTTTTTTTTTTTGTGGGATTTGCAGAAAGTGCAAATATGGGGGTGGATAAGATAAACTGGCATCAACTAAAACAAAACAAGTATGTAAGTTGGTAGAAACACATGCATAAAATTTCAGTGAATTTTCTGAGAATATAGCTTTTGTCTTGGAAATTAAATGGAATTTTACACAACAATATAGATTTTCATGAGGTACTGCAATAAATATGCTTACAGTGGTATCTTCACCTTTTCCAAAACCAGAGAGCATTACATATAAATACATACAATAGATACATGTGTATAGTATATTATATATATATATAATATATATATACACACACATTTTAGGATTATACTTTTCTAACTTCAAATTAAATTTTATATTACAAGGCCATAAAGACATAATATTAAATATGGAGTAGCTGAATTGACCAGCAAATGGCAATTTGAATGTGCTTCATGTGTGTGTGTTTGTGTTTAATTAGCTTTTTTCTTTTTTAAACAACTTAACAATGATTGTCTCCATCAACAAAGAGGATTTGACAAACTCTAATACACTTTCATAATAAAACCACTCAGAATAGAATAGAAGGAAACTTAATAAAAGGCACCTACAAACAAAATTATAGCTAACATTGTATTTAATGGTAAAATATCAAATGTTTTATCTCAAAGATCAGAAAGAAGAAATAAATGTCAGCAGTTGTCACATCTACTTAACATTGTACTGAAGGTAGCAGCCAGGACAACTGCACACACACAGAAAGAATGTAAAGCACCAAGACTAGAAAGGAAGAAGTAAATACATCTTTTTTTTTTTTTTTTCCTAAGGAAAAGTGCAGGCAGAAATGAAGGCAAGCAGGTAGAAAGAGGAGGAAGAAATATCTATTTACTTTTATCTATTTGTTCATCTTGGTTGTTTCCCTGGGGGCCAGGGTTACAAATCTAGGTCCTTGGGAGAAATGTGGATGACTCTAAGCAGAGGCCACAGAGGAACCCCTAAGTCACCAGGGCATACCAATATATCTGCTTTTGTAAACAAGTTCTTGTATAAGGAAAATCCTAAGGAATTCACATTAAAATCTGTTTATATCAATATTACAAAAATGAACTGTTTTTTTCTATACTAGTCATGAACAATGTGAAAAAGAAATTTCGAGAAAAATCAACCTACAATATGTCAAAAAGAATAAATACTTTGAAGTAGCTAATCAACATAAACGAAAATACCTAGACCCTAAAAATATTAAGTATCATTGAAAAACTTCACAGTAGACCTAAATAGATGAAAAGAGATCCAACGTTCCTGAATCGGAAGGCTCAAAGTAACTGAAAGATATACTCCCCAAATTAATCTATAGTTTTAACAGAATCCTTATCAAAAACCTCAGATGTTTTCATTCTTTTTAAAGAGAAACCTTAAAATCCGTACTGAAACACCAAAATAATATTGAAATACAACAGTTAGAGAATTTGTAGTTTCTGACTCAAAATTTTCGATAAAGGTGTACAAAACTTCCAACAAAGCCCCTGTGTCTCAGGCAGGTAAGGTAGTTAAAATGCAGGCCACGCAAAGCCTGTGGTCCTAGGTTTGAGACCCAGAGTCAGGACTAATAACAAGCAAACAAAACCTGAAAACGACGTCATCTACATAATGCATTACCAAGTAAGGACAGGCATATAAATTAAGGGAATATAATGGAGAAAGCAAAAATAATCCTTAGATTTATGTCAACTGATTTTGACAGTTATTTAAAGGTGAAAGAATAGTATTTTTAATATATGTGCTACACACCAGATAGCCAAATGCGAAATAATTAACTTGATCCCTACCTCACAAGATACAAATGAAATTGAACCGAATCATAGGTCTAGACATAAGAGCAAAGGCTATAAAATTATTAGAAAAGCTCAGAGGAATGTCTTTATGATCTTAAATTAGGCCATATGATTTCTTAGATATGGTGTAAAAAGCACAAGTGACAAAAACAGATAATTGGATTTTATACAAATTGCAAATATTTATGCTTCAAAAGACATCACAGAGAAAGTGAAGAAGCACAGGAAAAATATTTGCAAATCATATACCTGATAAGGGACTGATATCTCAAATGCATAAAAATTTCTTACCACTTAACAACAGAAAAAGATATAACCCATTTCTTTGAATGAGTACACAACTTGTTTATTCTCCAAAGAAGAACTGGACAATTTGCACATGAAAAGATGACAACAGCATTGGTGATTAGGGAAATGAAAATACAAAACATAATGTATTAAACTTCACACCCAATAAGATAACTAAACTAAAAAAGAAGACAGACTATAACAAGTAGAACCCTTCCACAATGCTGGTGATAGTATAAAATGGCAGAATCACACTGTATCACAGCTTAGCCATTCCTCAAAGTGACAGACCTTATGACTCCTAAATATCTCTCTCAGGGAATAGAAAGCCTATGTTCAACATAAAATCATGAACCTTCATAGCAGCACTATTCATAAGAGTCAAAAAGTAAAAAGTACCCCAAACATCTGTCTAATAATGAACAGATAAGCAAAATGTGGTATAGCTATGCAATGAAAAAATTTTAGCCACAACAATTAGTGAGACACTGATAAAACCGACAACATGGATGACTCCATTTATATGAAATGCCTAGAACAGGAAAATCCATAGACTAGTGGTTTTTCAAAGGCGTGGGAGAGGGGAAGGTGACAAGAGCACTAATGGGCATGTAGTTTCCTTCTGAGGTGAAGAAAACGTTATAAATTTGATTGTGCTAATGGTAGCACATATCTGTAAATTCAGTAAAATAATATTAAATTGTACACTTAAAAGTTATGACTTTAATTGTATCTGAATTATGTATTCAAGCTGCAGTTTAAAAATAAGGTAAAGCAAGTGAAACATTTAAGATAGATCAGAACCTTCATTCAGTAACAATAAAAATGACCAAGGATCTAGTCCAGGAAGATGTATAGAGCTGGAAAATGCTTCATTGCTCTTTCATTGACACAAAGACAAAAAACATTAAAATAATGAAATAAACAAGATAATCTGCAATATTCATGAAGGAAAATATAGTGATGTGACAGAGAAGAACTACTGGAAGTTTGCACTGAACAAGGTAGTCAGGGAAGATTTCTAATGGGAATTGCTTTCAAGAACAGGAAGGAAACAATCACATAAAAAATGAGGAGATGTGCATGTCTGATTAAAACAGAAGTACAAGAGTCTTCGACTAGGAGATAATTTGGCATGTTTAAGAAATTGACTGCAGGTCAGTGTGTCTCAAACATAATGTGTGAGGGAAAAAGTGTCCAGAGATATGCTGCAGAAATAGTAGTAGTTAGAAGGCAGAGCCTGGGAGCCACAAAAATGTATTTGAATTTTATCCTGCCTTCAACTGGAAGCTGTCAGAACTTTGGGCACAGTAGTGCTAATACCTGATTTACATTTATCTGTTTGTTTGTTTTCTCTCACCCACCTCACTGCCTAGGTTCTTGGGCTTTACGTGAACTGCAGCTTAACTGTTGAGCCACAGGGGTGCACCCTGATAAACGTTTTTTAAAACTTGCTTTGTCTGTCAAAGACAGAATGATCTAGAGGAGAGCAACAAAGGAAGTAGAATGAAGAGGTGACTAACTGTAATCCTAGAGAGATGGGTAGATTGGACCAGGAAAGGGGTAATCTTTTTTATGAAACTCTATCCAGATGTTTAGATTCTGACTGTAATGAATATTGTGATGGGTTGCCCAAACTCGCTTTTGAGATAAAGGACTTAGTCCCCCAGCAATTGCCTCAGCTGAAAGGAGACTTCCTGGAACAGCCTTTATTGCTGCAGCGATCATTGCAGAGGCATAAAGGTCTGGCCCCTTTGCCTAAGTGAGTGACAACTTGGAAAAGCCACCCAGCTTCAAACCTTCAGATGAGGTCCACAAAGCCTTCATTGCTCTGCTTCCTTCCTTGATCCCCCAGTTTTGATCCCAAGATAGCTTCCAAATCACTGTGCTATACACTAATCTCCATCACATACTATACTTCAAAGGGAACACAATCTATAACATTGAGTTAATAAAACTCAGTACCTGCTCCTCACAATACTTTCTAAAGATGGTCAATTTTAAATACTAATAAACTTGAAATGGTAACATATCATTTTTAGACATCCTTAACATTGCAGCAATATTTTATAAATTATGATATAATTAGAGCCATTAATAATATATACATATTAATTAAATCTTTTACCTAGGTAAAAGACATAGGTAAAACAATGTGGTAAGATAATTGCACCATTAACCACACTGAGGAACAAAAGTGAACATATTTTATATGTCTTCTTACTGCTAAACTGGAAGACAAAGTACTGTTTACAACTACTGGTAGGATCAATTAATATGCAGAATATAACTGAAACATACTATCTCACTTTATACTAATCAAAAGCAGAATTTCAAAGGAGCACCATGCTTCTATTAGCTCCAAATATTATTTCTCATAATCAGAAACACATTCAAAATTTGCATATGCAATTCTATTCTTCTAAGTAAGGCTTGCTCTCTATATTCATGGGATACAATTTATGAAACAATTTGATGTATATCAAATAACATATAACATCTAATCAAATTCCAATTTTTCAGGGTGGTAGAAGAAATATATTGCTTACACCTACCCCATTCGGGTGTGCACTGGTGGAGAGGCAGATAGGTCGAACACCTCCAGACAAGTGTAGGCCCCTGGGTTTGAGTCCCAGGTCTGGGTGGATGGTCAGGAACAATCAGGAACAATAAAAATTAAATTAAAAAAATGCTTCCTCCTCAATCTTCCTGCCTGCCCGACTACTTGCCTTCATTTCTGCTTGCACCTTTCCTTGAAACAAACAAAAAATTACCCCATTAACCCACCACATAAAATCTTCTTGCCATCAGACAACTTTCCAAGACTGGTAGCCAGTCCCAAAGCAATCCAATCTGAGGTTTGCCCTTTTCCTAATTCATAAAAGTTTCTAAAGCACTGGTGAAATAGCCAAATATAGCAACATGAGGGAGTTAAGTCAGAAGTGAAAAGTTCCTAAGTATTCTACACTCTAAATTATTTAAAGTCAACTACTAGTTGTGTTTGCAGAAAATATTGAAAGGCTCTTATTTCTGGAATTTTAGTCCACATCAGAATATTTTTGCCTTTTCCAAAGGCCACTGCAATACTTCCAGAGCAAAAATAAGTTACTGTATGATTCTTAATGTGAATTATGAAGAACAAAATAGAGCAGAGAGGATTTCAGTGATTTAAAAATCAGTATGAAATTTTACTGAAATTTTAAAATGTCTCCATGATTTCACTTAATGCTATAAAATAATTTTCAATCTGTTTTTGAAGTGGTCAGGCAACAAGTATATATAAGTTCCTTGAGTATAGGAAATGTGACTGAATAATTCTATTTCTACTATGTAAAATAAACCTGAACACAACACTAACAAATAAAACAAAAAAGGAAGATCTTTTGGACCTGAGCTTCCACATTCACAAATTTCATTCCTTGAGTAAATTTACACCAAACATAAAAATACAGATGTTGCCAACGACTTTTTCATTTTTCTTTTCTCTCGCTCCCCTCCCC
>RJWH01000959.1:0-381261 GCA_004363575.1 Solenodon paradoxus
CGTGCTGAACCAAACCAGGACACAGGAGTTAAAGTTATTTCTAGCACAAAGGTGTCCTTTACCAGTGGGACTGTGATTTCCCAGAGGCACATGGGCTAAATGAGAGAAGGGTGAATGGCTGAAAAAAAGTCATTCTAGAAAGGGAAATATGTTGCGTGTGCAGCCAGCAACCTCCAGACGGGGAGGCGGAGCATGGCATCCAGACCCAACGCTAAATGAGGCAGCTGCTGTGGTATTCGGTGTAGGGATGGGACACCAGCCAGTCAGTTAGGGACTGGCAGCTCTTAGTCACTACTCAGACTTAGGCAGGACTTGAGGGGACTGACTGAGGACTTTAGGAGAAGGAGGCTAGGAAATTGAGTTTCTAAGACCGTACCCAGGCCAGGAGCTAGGTGAAGCTACAGGGGAGATAATTTTTACCGTTGCCTTCTTAGACTTCTTTTCAGCTGGTCCTGAGAATCCAGTTGTCAGTGGACAGACAGATTAGCAAGAGAAAAGTGTATAAATAAACATAAATTTTATGTGATACAGGAGCTCTCACAAAGAAATCAGGACCCTAAAGAAATGGCAGAAACTACAGACCCTTAATATTGGGTTGAACAAAGAGGCAGTTGTAGAAAAGTAACTAAATTAGGTGCAAGAGACTAAAGAGTTACTGTATTTTGCTGTACAATGCACACTTTTTGCCCAAATTTGTGAGGGAAATATAAGGATGCACGTTATACATGGGTAGCACAAATTCCCTATCTATATAAATGTTTTTAATTCTTTTATTTATGTTTATGAGTTAAATCAATGATATCCACATGCAAAATAATACCCTGGAATACAGTATCATCTGTTTTGTTGAACTTAGAATGAAGTTGCAACAAAAGCACTTTTGGTCGATGAGTCAAGGAAATGAACAAAGAGCAGAGTAATTGACTGGCTTGCTAAGATGGGTAATGAGACTTTATTACCATACGGTGAGCAGGGCGACATTTTCTCTTTGGACACTTAAGGCAGAGGTCGCAATCTAGCTGTATTTTTAGCTTTAAGCTACCAGTTATTAAAAGTGCTAAAGAGCATAGTGACAGAACTGCCAGAGACACTCTGAAGCTCCTTCCACAGAGAGTGACATCAGATTGGCGGGGCCACAAGAATAAAGCCGTCTTGTACCTTGTATCTGTGCTTGTGTTTTATAATTATTTGTTACACAGAAGTTCTTGCACCATAATGTTAAAAATGCTAAAATTCCTTTATAATATAAAAAAACAAATACCCAAATATCAACAAATAAAAATTTTAATAAAAAATTAGAACAATATATTTTTTTCCTGAAAGTTTGGACCAAAAGCATGGGTGGGCATTATACCTGAGGACACGTTATACTCAGCAAAATACAGAATGTGCAGCAGGATGCAAGGCGCAGGCTGCAGTGGCGCTGGCCTGCTCAGATACCACTGGGTACCGCCTTGGCGAGTTACTTCCTCCTTTCAACCTCAGCCTTCTAAAATGAGTTTGAGCCAGCTAACTGTTTGCTGGAGTAGGTCGTCTTGTGCTCAGTAAGATGTTTAGCCAATTTTGCCATCTACTGAGGGGTATATTTGCAAACATTCCCTAGAGGACAAAATTGGCCCTGGTTGAAAACCATCAGTCAATAGAAAGAGAATATGAACAGTGCTAATCTCTTAAGACCGTATGAGAAATAAATGAAACAATGAATAAAAAAGAACATGGTGAATGAGAGAAGCATGGTAAACCTTCACTAAAATTAGCTCTTCCTGTTTAGAAACAAGACAGACTTGGAGTTGTTGAAGACCTGACAGCCCAGTTAGGGAAGAGAGAAAGGAAATGAAGTGCAGTGGGCAGGCAAGACAGTGACCTTCATTCATCTCCAATGGGTAGCCCTATGGCTTCTCCTTTTCTATACTTCTTTCTCTATTCTGACAGAGACAGTCAAGATCCATTTAAGGAAAAACAGTAATACGAAGAGCAGGTGTAAAACATTTTTATGGTGCTGTGTAGCATGGGAAGGGGTAGAAAAGAAAGTTTACTATTATTAATGTCTTCTAAAATATGACCAGGGGAAACTATACAAAGGGAGTTCTACAATTCCACATCCTCCCTTTCCTGTTCCTTCCATTCTCCTCCCTCCTCCATTCCTTCTCCACTACTGAGTGCCAACTATACTCTAGTCATTGCATTACTTTATACCTTTTGTATGTCTAGTCTATGCAATTCACATTCTTTAAGTAATAAATAATTTCCAATGAGGCATAATTGGAAAAACAGCTGAAGGGATAAGGGTAGCAGAGAGAGAAGGCAACAGAAACAGAAGAAGAGAGGGGAAAAGAATGGGAATGACTGAAACACATTTTCTCACTTTGAATAGAGGAAAAGAAAATAATCAAGCAATATTAAGCTGTCTATGTAGAAATTTAAAGGTAATAGAAGATACAGCCTCCATATAGGTCATACTGTCTGTGTAATGCAAATGGAACGTAATGAAAGTGCTCAGAGCACAGCTTGGTGAGAAGTTCATAATGATGATAAATATCCATAACAGGTGACTCCTAGATCATTTTCAGCTGTCCATAATTAAACTGGTATCCATCTCTCCACAATGTCAGAGCTGTAAAATAATTCCAGTCACTGGACCCTTTACATCTGTGCTGAAATGAAATAATATTTGGCAGTAACAAGGAGTCACTGAAACTAAATAAACAACCCCTTTCAAGACTACATAAAAGTTGGTAACATAATAACATTTGACAGGGATTAAGACCTCGTTGGGGTTGTAAGGAAGTTTCAGAAGCAGCAATAACAAATACAGGGAAGGTAGAACAGATCCTGTGCTTTAACAGACATGTATAATTTGAAATGTGATGAACTTCCCAGAGGAGATGTGTGTTTCGGTATGTACACGTCAAGAAGCACAGACTCTGTTTCAGAAACGTTTGGGAGTATTACTCTTCCAAAGAAGGAAAACGCAAAGCTTCCCCTTTTTATTTCTGAAAGGAAGGGTTTTAGGCTTTATATACCTGCAAAAAACATAAAGGCTGAATGTGATCACATGTGGAAGAATGATATAGAAAGTTCAGATGTGTATTAGTTTCAGGTGCATGTTAACAACACACGACTATTACTACAATCCCTTTTCTTTTTATAAGATCAAGATCTCTTCCTTCATCCCAAGATGCTCCCACCCTCTGAAGTCATTCTTGGTTCTTTCAATCTGTAGTGAAAACTACAATGGAACAATCTTCCAATTTTTAAAAAAATCTTTCCTAAGGGATTTCATTCTCTTGGAATAGAACTATTCCTGTGCAACTGCTCCTGTCTCCTCTAGGTGTTGGGAAAGTCAAATCTTTATCTGATTCATCTAAATCCCCTCACAGAATCCAAGCTTGTGTAGACATATAGTATGTTCACTCATTCCACAGGCATGAGTGGTGTGTCTAGCATTATCCTTTGACTTGAAGGTAAGTGTTTTCAAATGTTTACAGCCACAAGCACAAAGCTCTAGGCATAGATTGCAAGTAGGAGTAGATTTTCAGACAAAGTAAACACAAATGGTTACATAGTAAGTACTATATGACTGACATTTATAATGGTAGACACTTTACATATTCTAACTTTTAACTCTTCCCTTCTTTTCCAGATGGGTACTCTTATCACCCCATTTGATAGATAAAGACACTAAGACCTGGTAATCATACAGCCAATATGTAGTAGAGATGGGATTTGAACCCAGGACAGCTGGTTCCATATTGTGTGGGCTCATGGATAGGCCTTTTCACCCCTTTGCTGGATGACTGGGTTCCCATTCATTGCCTCAGCTCTTCCCCGGTTTCCATACCCAATCTGTATCTCAGTCAGAGGGATGGAGAGCTGTTTAGTCCCAGCTTATGTTTAAATGCTCTTGATACTCTTAGCAGTGTTGTACTTACCTGGCACCTTAACTCTAGGTAGCTCAACTGTGTTTCCTCCTGAGACCTGGTGGGGTCCTGGCACACCACTCTCAGCCCTCATAGCTCTGAAGGATGGTAAAATATGCCACCCCAAGATTAAACTTTGACCTGAAGCTTCTTTTTGAGCAAAAGTCGCTAAAGAAACAGCAGATGTAAGAAGGGCACTGGGATCCTCCACTTTTCCTCATGAAAACAGAGTAAACACTTCCATCTGAAATGTGACCTCCCTGTATCAAAAGGAAATGAATACAATCATGTTCGAGGAGTTGAGCCTAAGTAACAGACCTTTTGGTTTGTTTATATTTGGGTACTTATTTTTTGCATTGTAAAGGAATTTTAGCATTTTTAACATATTATGGTACAAGAAATTTTCTGTAACAAATAATTACAAAACAGGAACAGAAGCAAGGTACCAGAAGCTTTTCTCCCTGTGGCCCCACCATCTGAGGACACCCTCTGCGGGAGGAGGCCCAGTGTTTCTCGGCAGCTCTGCTGGCATGCGCTTCAGCACAGTTAACTTCAAGCTTGCAGTGTCAGTATTTTTGTAAAAAGATCAGCTAGATTGCTGGCTCTTGTCCAAAGTGCAGGAAGAGAAGTGTCGCGCCGTTCACTCTATGGTAATAAACTTGTTAATAAGGTCATTACTCTGCAGTCACCAGTTGACATCACCTAGTACTTACTTGTTGCTGACCTGACTGCTCTGCCTCTTCTGGGATTGCTGTGCTTCCTCCCTTTCCCCTAGTTCTAGCATATAACCCCATTCTGGTTTTTGCCACCCCAGTATCCCATTTTTATCTCCAGGAAATATCATCCATCTAACATTAATACAGTCTGGCAAGGATGGTGTCAAATTGGTTTTCTTTAAGTCCTGAAATACAAGCAAAGAAACAAAGTGATGGCTTGGTTAAATAAACATAATTCTAAATGAGATAGTTTTCCACTTTTTACTATCATACAGATTTCCCTTGACTTAAATAATAGCTGCTTCTACATGTGGCCTTTAAATTAAAAAAACAAAATTTTTTGAGGAAGAAAGCAGGCAAATAGGCAGATAGCAGCATGAAGAGAGAGGACAAAGCATTTGTTTATTTATGTGTTTACTTATTATTTATTTATATTCCTTGTTCTCCCCAGTCTCAGGTGTCAAACCTGAGTCCTTGGGCTGTACATGAACCACACCTGCCAGAGCCACAAACTTAACCACTAAGCCACCAGGGCACGCCTACATTTTTTAAATTTTTATCAGTTAAAAATAAAATCGAAAATTAAGTTCTACAGTTACCGGAGCAATATTCAAGTGCTCACTCACCACAGGTGGCTGCTGGCTACTATATAGTACAGCACAGATAAAGAACCTTTCCATTATCACAACAAGCTCTGTCAGCGTTAATATAGACAACGATAGATAAGTAGGCGAATACCCACTGTTAATGACAGGGGTGGGGAACAGCCTCTTCCATTTAGTGGTGGTAGGAACAGAGTTGCTATTGACTTTTCAATATCAATTTGGAATTATAAATATTTCAAATACACATGCATTTGATAGGAAGGGGAAAAAACTTAAGACTTCTAAACGTCCATCAATAGGAAACTAGTTAATTAAATAACCAAACACCCATACAGAAGACTATGAAATAATTTTAAAATACATGTGTAAGTAATACGTCAGCACAGAGAGCTGTTCTAGATAACTTTTTATGTAAAATTGCAAACCACAAAACACTTGGCACTATGAAAGCTTGATCTTATTTGTGTTGAAATAGAAAAGATACAACATGTACATATGTTTGTGTATCTGTAGGAAATTATGTAAGGATAAATAAGAATTAGTGATTGCCTCTGGAAAGAGGGAGCAGTGAAGGGCTCAGGGAAGCTTCTTTTCATTGTACATCCTTCCAGAACTGTTTAGACTTTTTATCATGATGAGGAACTATTATACTTAGTCATCTGATAATGAAATAAGCTCCCTCAAAGAATGTGATACCAAATAAATAAGAGTTAGATTTTCAGTGTGTCAAAAACCAATTTGTTCAGCCCTGTGTGATCTGGATTGAGTCAAGTTTACATATTCTAAACCTGTTTACTCATGTCTTTACATATCCAAATTAACCCTAAGTCATTGACCCTGGGCTAAAGATGGGTTAAATATGAAACCATATCCCAGTCAACATTGCAGCTTTCCTACAAACACGAGGGATCCAAAAGGAGGGCCCTGAAGACGTTCTTTAGAGCTAGTGGTTATTTGGAGTTCCTCGAAAGAAAGTCTTCCCGTGCACCATTTCCTCCCTTCTCTGCCTTACACAACAGCTCCGCTTCCTCTCGTCTACTACCATCTCCTTCCCCTGACAAACTCCAAGCAAGAGAAATACAGAAGCCAAATCTTTATCTACCCTCTGAAGATGCAGCAAGTTGAGCTGTGATTCAAGCTGCTTAAAATGCCTCCTTGTAAGCACACCAAGGAAACACCAGGCAGCAGACCTCATGGGAGTCCTATCTACCATCTCTGTCTGTCTGTCTGTCTGTCTGTCTTACCTATCCACCCATCTATACTTACATACTTACAGCATCTGTCATGTACCCACAGCGTAAATATGCATATAGATGTGTTTCTTCGTATATATGTATACACACACTTGCATACATGCATACATTGGATTTCCATGGGATTCTGTGGAGCATTTCCAAAGTTTATCCAGGCAGGTGCAGTGTTTATTGCTAGTATGGGGAGGAACCCTGGGGCAGAGAGATGGAAAAGGGGATGGTATCTGTGGGTGGGCCTGATCTCCAGGCAAGGAATATATTTGGCTCATTGGTATATTTTTGTTGGATCAGATCATTATATAGTAAATATGGCACTTTGTCAGGTCAGTGATAGAAAGGGAAATATTTTGTTTCCTAGTATGCTCAGAATCACACATTTTCTAACTGAAAAAGGAAAAGGACGTCCGCCCTTAAAATACGATCTTCACACAGGAAAATACAGATGTGTCTTCCTGCCTCCACTGCACTCCTAGAAGCTAAATTTCCTCCTATACCACCAGTTTGCCCCAGAACACAAGGCCTCTGGTAGCCTGGCCTAAACACACCTCGCCACCCTCCCATCTGGCTTGGCCTGTAGGTATGTATAGGCCTCTCTTGGCAATAGTTTCTTCCATTTTAATGAGTCTCATTGGCACTTAAGTCTCGTTTCTTAAGTTTCTGATTCATACCAGGCTCATTTATTTGGTATTTTGGCCTGATGAGTACCTAGGTTCTAATTCACATAGAAGTGTTTGTCATCCTAGTTCTGGAAACTTAAATTATTATCCAACACCAACCAACTCACTGTTCCCATTTTCTTCTGTGTCCTTTCTGCCAATAACTTCAGCCCTTGTCAGCTTACCTCCCAACCCTTCCCCCACCACAGATACACATATACATACACAGATACATACAGATACACATATACACATACATAGATACACACACAGACATACATACTAGTACTCCTAGATACACATATACGCAGATTCATGCACACAGATACAAACACACACTTATGTAGTCATTGTCTCTTACACTACTGGGAAGTTGAAAGTTTGATTAATATTTCAGTTCATTACAAGGCAACAGGGGAAACTCTTCTGGGATGCTTATGTGAAAAATCATATTTCTTCCTAAATTCTGCCTCTTCTGCAGATATTTTTCTTCCCTCAAAGAGTGTTTATTCAAATAAAAATCTTTGAAGTATTTATTTTTTTCTGAGGTCACACTTCTGGTTCTGACTGGGTGGAATTGTGAATTATAAAGTGTAAGAAGGAAGATTTTTCAGTAGAAAAAAATTGTATTTCAATCTCCGACTTTGAGTTCAGCAGAGACTTTCATTTTCATTACTAATCCCAAGAATTCACACTATCGTTCCCCTTGGGAGAAGGGCAGAAAGAAAGTGACATGTGTGGGAATCAGGGCTCCTTGGAAGTACCGTGGGGAAGGACCAGCATGCCCAGGCGGGACTCTGCCTTCATATGGGCAGCACCAGGCCTGTTGAGAATGAGGGAGGGTCCTCAGGGCCCTCCTCAAGGCTGCCTTCGCCGACCGCTGCTTATTCTCCTGAGTCCATGCATCACGATATATGGGTGCCGGGTGCCCAGCACCTCACTACTAATCTCCCCATGTCACAGCAGGACAGCGTTGTTATTTTGATGCCGTGCCTGATTTTTATTTTAAAATCAACTCTCTACAGACAGTTTTAGACTGACCAGAAATAACTTTTATGGCTTGCAAAATACCTTTCTCTCAGGACATTTTGTTTTTCTATGAGTAGAGTTTAGCATAGTGAGGTAACATTCATAGACTCACTGAGACACGGGGATAGAAAGCAGCTCCAGAGACATCCCATCCATCACCATGACGCCAGCAGACTTCACCCGAACCACCCCAGACATAGGTAAATATCCTGTTTTCACAGGTCATCAGGAAAAGAGATTCCACTCTTGGGTAACCTATTCCAGTGTTGACTTCCCTTCAACACTGTCATTATATTCGTATTACAGGGAAACACCCCACATTAGTCTGCTGTGAGCTTTAAAACCCAGCTTTGCGTATTCTGAACCAGATGCCATAAAGCAGTCTGATTGTCAGCACACTGTTGAATCGGTATTGAAAAATGCCATTGCAAACCAAGTACATCTACAGTTGGGCTAAGCACACAATCAGACAGCTTTCATTTTACAGCAAACATGTTACTATCCATTCCCTTAGGATTCCTTCCATTTAAGTCTGGTCATCATTAAATGGCGAAGTCTGCAGGTGTACCCTTTTTGTTTTCCTGTGCCCAGAAATCACGCCATATGACCCTTCCTCTGAATTGTGTTAGCCTGAGCAGAACTGCAGGAAAAGCAAAGAGCCCTATTTCCTGGAGGTGTTTACTTAGACATACATAAAGCTTTCTGAACTTGGTTTGTTCCTTTGGTTTTCAGACATAGCAATTTTAAAGGAGTCCTTTCTCGGACTTTCTCCTTCAGCGCTGCAATGCAGGAAACCCTGATGTGTTCTCTTAAGGGGTCCAGTTACATTTTGGCATATGATAATCCACAGGGCCTTCTGTAGCTAGAAGCAAAAATAGCCATCTCCCTTTCCTTCAGCTATTTCCCTTGGCAAAGTGAAAGTCATACGGAACCAGATCTGTAAGGACAGTCCTGATCATGTGCCGGTATGAACCTCAGACAAGACGCAGCTAGCTGAGACGCGGAGTGCGCGCCGTCATTGTCTTAAGACGAGGCTCCGAAATTGACACCATATGCGCATGGAGGAGTAATTGCTCTGAGGGGGGAGAAAAGCAACATGTCAGAACATTTTAGTAACACCTAATTCATCCCGAGGTTATAAATACATCTGATGCTTGCTTAAAAACAAAAGTCGAAAAATGCTTTGACAAGATTACTTTCGTGACAGTGCTTCCGGCAGGAGTGAGTTTTATTGGGGGGACAACATGAATAAAGAGAAACACATAACAACTTTTTATGGGATATTTTACATTATTTTATTTTTATTTTTTTGCAGTAAATAAAGTGGTTATGGGGCTCCAAGGAAAAGAGCCCAGATGTTAGAGAGTTGTGTGAAATTTAGGGGGAACAAGCTGTAAAAAGCACAGTCATAAAATAGGCTGTCAGTGCCACACATCTGGACAATACAGCTGTATGTTCCTAGTGGCTGTCGTCACCCAAAGAAAACTCAATAACCTTATTTCACCCCAATTAGGCAGCATACCAATGGGATCAGCATTAAATCGCAAGGGCTAGGGAGCCGCGTTCGTATGGCGCCTTTGCGTCACGCAGCCTTTTATCTTTTGTTCGAATTTGTTCACCAAGAAATAAAAGACTACTAACATACCTATTACCATGACTATAAAATACTATTTAATGTATAAAGTCCGAACAAGGCAAAGTTTGACAGTGTGGTCGTGCCAAACAAGAGCCTTTTCTGTAGCATGAAACTGATGGATCGGTTATCTTAAAAAGGAGCCCTGCCTATATTTTCTTCGTCTCTTTTTGGGAGTGAGAGTCTAGAGCCGTTGCGGGAAACCTTCCTTATTAGAAAGAGAAGTTCACTATCAGACAACTCAAATGGCCTTCTCCAAGGCATTGGGGCATGTATTTCCCCCATTTTATTGGCCAGCAGTGAGGTACCTTTGCAGTAAGACAAATATTATAAGATTAAAATACCATTTTATCTTTTCATCACTAACAGACTGTGCCAAAGGTTATAAAATGCCGCTTTTCCTAATAATTGTATGTCTTTATAGGTGTTACTGGCAGCAAAAGTAATTATGGACAGTGGAGAGAAATTAACCTTACCACTGATAGGGAAACTCTTGAAATTTCAGCTTCTCCAAATAAAATCTAAAGACCAACAGCGACGGGAAAGCGAAAAGAAGGTACAGTACATGATAGTGGAGGGTTTTGCTAAAAAAGAACAACTCTGAATGAGCTGAAGCCCCGTGTCTCCAGTGGGCATTTCCTGTCTTCCCCAGCCAACCGGTAAGTGTTCCCTGCCTCCTCTAGCTGCTGCCTCAATTGCTCAGGGAAGGGCTTTCCAAAGGTCTGTTGGAGGAATTATATTTTCTGAAAGACAAGCCCATTAAAAATAAGTTTCTTTGTGCAGAAATAAGATAATATTCAGGGCATGTGGCTGGAGTGGTTTTTATAGTAATCTGTTTATAAACCAGTGACTTGAGGAGACAGGGAGTCAGAAGAAGTAAATATACATGGGGGGGGAATCCTCAAAGTGTCTATTTAAAATATTTTTGAGGAAAAAATAATTTATAATAATGTAATTATAATAAATAATGGCATTTTATATTATTTTAATTTTCTTATTAAAATAACAGACTATATCTGTGCCTTCATAATAGCTGAGTATTTCAGCAATAGTCTGTCACTTCTATTCCCTGTTTTTCATTAGCTCGTTTCTTCACATGTAAATCTTTCATTGAATTTGCCTGTGAAAATCAGTTTTGTGTTTTCCAAAGATTGATATTTTCATCTGAATAAGCATTTTTGAATACTTTTAACAAAGTGATGCTAGGTTCAAATCCACTTGCTATTATCATTTCTCAAGCGGTGTTTTTTCTTATTTTCTAAACTAGGCTGGAATATTTTAGAAAGTCAAATCCTTCTGCAGATGTAATAGGCATGTGTGTGTGTGTGTGTGTGTGTGTGTGTGTGTGTGTGTGTGAAATGGATTTACAAGTATGATTTTTTTTTTTTTTTTTAAAGGAAAGAGGCAGACAGGAATGAAGGTAAGTAAGCAAGCAGGCAGGAGAGAGGAGGAAGAACCATTATTTATTTTTATTAAGTTGCTCATCTCGGTTGTTTCCCCAGCCTCTGAGCTCAAACCTGGATCCTTGGCATGCATGTGGACTGCACTCACCAAAAGGCCACAGACCTAACCACTACTCTACCAGGGTGTGCCCATATAATGTTTCTGTGTGCCCCTAAGTGGAAGAGGTAAAATCAGTTCATAGAAGAAGAGAAAAGTGAACATGCTCCAATAACACCGTCTTCACTTTTACAAGAAACCCCAATTCTGTGTCTCTATTTGAACGGGACTCTTGACAGCGTAATTGTACAAGAAATGCTAACACCACCATCTATTTGTAATATCAGGCTTTATGTTTTTCAGAGAGATTGCTCATATGCCATTTTATTAGAGTGGCACATCTAGGAAACTTCTACTCACATGAACACAGTTGATGCTATAATTTTCCATCTACTTCTGATTCTCTCTGTCATGTACAGATTTATATTTCATACTCAGAGCAGCTGGAACTTTCTGGAAGAAAAACTAGAAAATTTGAAACTAGGATAGAATCAACTTTTCTCACCTGTTTAAGTTCATTTGGAAATCTGAACGATTAAAAAGTCAAGTGTGAGTCTGCAGAAATTCCTACATCTTCTGATTTGTTTTCTCACAACATGTACAGATACACCTAGCACTCTGCAGTGTCAATATACTTGTTTGTCACCTATTTTAAGTCAATAATTATTGGTAATAGGGGTAGACTTTAGATTTCAATTAACAGATTTTAAGAAACAGTAAATGGAAAATCCTGACAGCTCAGAAAAAGCTTTTGAAAGTGAGCAATGATATAAAAAATATTTCGGCATAGTTCTTTGCCTCAGCATCTTTGAAATGTGAACTTTGTTAAGAATACACTTAAAAATTCTGAAGATATAGAATAATCTTAACGTGTTTCTTGAAAATTCGAGAGTTCTAAGGAATTAGGGCTTGAATTAGATAAAATAGGTAGGTAGATAGATAGATAGTTAGATGTGTAAGAGAATTAACTTGATGTCTTGATTAGATTAAGTTCCCAGAACACCAGCCCCAAGTCTCAGAGTTGCAACCTTATAAGTGGTAAATAAATTGTTGAAACTTACTGGAATGGAGTACTCTCCAGAAAATACTGTTGATAAAGGCAAGATTGATGGAGTTGAGAGAGGATATAGTCTGTATTAACTCCAACAACATTGCCCAATAAGATAGTTGGAACAACCGAGGTTAAGGCTCAGAAACCAAAGAGTTTGACAGAAAGCAAAAAAGTGTCAAGTATGCAAAACTGACACCTTGCTATAAGACAGAAAATAAAAAAAGAATTGAGGGCTGTCTGCATCTCTTCCTCTTTTCTGAACCCAGGGGAAAGATTCTGAGATTCCTGTAAGGGGAGTGACTCTTCAATTTTTATTTCTCAACTTGAACTCTGTGTAGATGTTTTCTTTCAAATGCTAATTATTTGCTTACATCTGTACAACAAAGAGTGCTTTGTATCTTCTATGTTGACTTTTGGGAATTGTATTTTGAAAACTCAATACATAAAAGTATCCATTGCAGTAATTACAGAAAATGCTAGGGAGAAATAGACAAAAATAACGAAATATAATTAGGTTTCTGTCATTTTCCTCCAAAGTAGTGAATGAAATATAGTGTTTATCCTATTTTAATCAATCAAGACTAGTCTTAAAAATAAATGGTAAAGAATGTAGTTTCAATAGTGAAATACAGCAAATATGCCATTATTTAAGGTTCCATTCATTTAAATAATTTATAACACTTCTGTCTAGACTATGCGTAGTATTGCTTTGGCTTATCCAAGAAGAAAGTTTGTTTGTGAATTAATATTATGAAAAATAATGCCTAGGCAGGATATTTCTTAGAAGACCAATTTTGAAATCTTTGCCATGTGACTTTCTGGGAGGTAGCTGCCAGCCTCTACTTATAAATAGGTTATATCTATTTGAAAAGATCTTCTTAATGACTTCTAAATATCGTGAAGTAAATATACTGTATTTCTATAAGTATTTTTCAGCATTTCAGAGCCTCTGAATAAGATTCCCTCATAACTAACTCCGAATTTTATTTTATTATATCTTAAAACTTGCCTGAGAGTGTTTTGTTTAGGAATAAATTATGCCAACATACAACATCTCAACATTTATTTTGCATTTTTATTTCTGTCATTATCAGTCTTTTGTTAATTCATTATCTATTGAAACAGATATTTAGAGAAACAATGTCCTGATACATATTTTCCTAATATTCGTTGTAGTCTGAAATAAATTGTGTGGTTTCTATTCTGATCCATGTTTAATATAATCACTGGAATATGATATCACTCACATTTTACTTCTTTTTAGCTCCAACTTTTAGGCTATATATTAATTATAAACATTTATTTGAAACTGAACATTTGTAAATCAAACTATTTAAAATATACTGACAATTCAACCAAAAAAAGACATTTTACCACCAAAAAGATAGGTGAAAATGTCTATAATACCACATGTTAATCATTTAAATAATCCACCAGATTATATCTAGTCTTCTGTGTCTCTATGCCAAGTTTAGAATGTTTGCTCAGTTTTTAGGAAAACACCCAACTGTATTTTAGCTGTGCTTTTTAATTTGTGAATGCAAATAGCCAGTCCATATTTTCCTAGATAGTTTTAGCCTGTCTTCTCTATAAAAGCCAAATAGTTCTTTACCTTTCTGACTGTTATACTTATTACAAGTCACCTTATTTTCCAACGTGCTAGAATTGAGGAGAAGAAAGATACGCAGTTAAGAATCATGGAGAGAAGGTATTGGTTAAACTTTTCTAGGAACGACTCAAAAATTAGAAGTGCCTAAGTTATATAACACATCATTTTGAAGCCACAAACAACCCAATACCTGCTGCAGAGATGGGACAAAAAGAAATCAAGGTAACTTCATAGATGCTTCCCAGATTACTCCAGTTGAAACCCTGAATCACCGGAAACCAGCCAGTGTAATGCCATTTTTTTGTGAGTTTCGTTTTTTATAAAAAGACCATAGGGACATGCCAGGAAATTATAGGCTGGTTAGTTTTGATGCAGTTGTGGTTCCTATCTTCAGAAACTATTTTAAGGAATCAAGTGAGAACTAGGGACCTGTGTGGTTACAGGAAAGCGATAACTTACCTCACGAGCTGGAGGAATTACTTTGAGTCTGGATTATGGAAGTGAAGACACGATCACCAACACTATTGGATCTAAAGGACCACAAAATCCAGTAACAGGGTAAACAATAAATAAAAAAAATCGAATATTGATTTCCTAATTGGGTTGCTTTTAATTAATTAAAACTTTTTTTATAGGCATCAGGAAAAATGTATAGAAACATTTAAAGTAGAGTAGTGCATTTAAATGCAAACAGCTATAGTTACAGCAGTTAATAATTAGCTAATATTTTTGACTGGCACTATACCAAGCTCTTTACATAGGTCATATCATTTAATCTTTTAAATAACTTTATAAAGTACAGAGTATTATTCCCAATTTCCACATGGGGAAATTAAAGTTGTGGTAAGGAAACAACTTTCCCAAGACCAAATAACTACTCAGTGGTGGAACTGGGTTTCAAATAAAAAAATGTCAGACTCTAAATACCATGTTCTCAACCACTGTACATACCCCTCCCAAGAATGCCTCAGAAATTATGCACTCAGCCCTCTTGAGTCACAATTGGTAGCAGAACTGCCAAGAGATGTTTCCCTGTCGAAGCAATGGCTTTGCTTAGTAATTTTATAAAAGTCAGCTAGTCTCCTTAATCACACTGTATACAATATGCTGAGATTACAAGTGAGGACAGGTCAAGGGAAGTAACAAAACTCACCAAAAATCAAAGACCACTGAGCTAACGAACTACAGATACCAAGGGAATACTGATTTGGTTTCCACTCCCACTCCCCTGTCCAGAAAAGACCTGGTCTCGGTGGCAGTATCTTACAACAAAGTTTCTGCAGATTATTCCAAGCTTTCTCACACCTTCTCTTGCCCTTCTAATTAGTGGAGATTCAGTAGTACATTAGCTGCTTAAAGATGGAGACGTTTCATGAAATAAATCTGTTTGCTATTATTTAATTGACTATCTCTCAAACTTTTTGCCATCATACATTTCTTTTAGCCCATCTATCAGCCACTCACCAGCTGTATTAGACTGTATTAGATTGTGAAATGATTGTTTCTGAGATAGGTCAAATTGTAAGAGAATTAGAGAGCCCTCAGAGAGCCAGTTTCTTATAAACCATGTAATACTGCAGTGACTTCATCGCCTAACACCAATGAACATGTTTTCTTAACCACATCCTAAATATATTATGAGAATCTTAAAATATGTTGTATATGAAACACAAAGTTGTGTACTTACATGAGCATGCATCATTCACTACAGTAATAAGATGAGGTCTAGCTACCTACTATTAGCTCCACTGACTTCTGTCATTTAGTTCCCTTTCATTATAACAATAACAGAATTGAATACCTGTCAACTTACTTGAAGGCATTTGAATTTTGACATCAACAAGTCATCTAGAAGTAAAATGCAACCTAAAATAGTTTAAGTATCAAATACCTAGGATGCCTTGTTACAGAGGTGTAATTTTGTATTGTTCCCTTTAAAAAGTGAGAATAACAAGATTGCAAATTCTAGGAAGATGTTACTTGATATTTATGTTAGTATATGAGTTGCCAATACCTTTTTTGGTTGTTGCTTAGAGACCCACATCTGCTATGTAGCTTAAATGGCTAAGAAACCTCTGTGCCTAGCTAAAACTTCCTCACAGTAGGAGGTGTCCAGATGCTTTTGTATATGATACAATTTAAAGAAAATGTACTCTGCAGTGAATTTAACTCTGACCTCATCTGCTGAGGAAATTGTATTCCTCAAACATGAAAAGAGGGGCCTTTTGAATATACTTCTCCTAAATTTTTGTCTTTTGCAAGACTTCCCTCTGAGTTCCTCAAGTTGTGACTGATGACCATAACATATAATGGATATATGCATATCAGAAGATTCTATCCAGAAGTAATAGTGCCCAAAGAAGTTAATGTGAAGAAATTTTAGTTTATGATTTAGGAGATGGGATCAACTGTGTTGAATGCTTGCCTAATCTGGTTTCCGCCCCCCCGACCCCAAATCCCAAGACATAAACTGATAAGTGGACGGGTATATTCAGTGTGTGAGAGAATAGAAAGAAAGGGACGATAGGTGGTGATTTTCCTGTAATTGGGGCTTAATAGGAAAGGATGTTTCACCTTTGGACCAATGTAGAATTCTAGGAGTAAAGCAGTCAGTCATTGCCTAGAACCAGAGGGGTAAAGGGACTGTCCTGATTCAGTTAAAGCATGGAAGGAAGGAGAGGAGCAAGTGGATCGGCCACCATTATAATCGGCCTTGGGGGAGCAGAGGGGACTGTGTTGAAGAAGGAACATGCTCAGAAATCCACCAAGGACTCTTCTGCTGGATCCCAGGTCACAGGAGCTTCCATTCATTTCTGTTCTCTACCTAATAGTTTCTCTACACCAGGAAAAGTGTGCATGTAGCTGCTCCACATAAGAAATTCTTACAGAATATTAATGTTAACATTTTACCAGCTGAAGAAATGTCATTATTAAATGGAAAATGCAGAACACTTAGTTATATAGAAAAAATAGCAACAATTATGTAAAAATGCATTAAATATCTTCTCTCTCTGTGGATAAAATTACAATATTTGTAAATTCTTTATTTTTTCCAATTTTTCAATTATGATGTTTTTGTTATTAAAAACAGTTACATACAGATATGAATCAAGCTTTGAAAGCATTTTAAAATACTTTTGTGGAAATGAGGAAGATTCATAATTTTAAGAGTTAGCAGCAATTAGTTTAAAAGATGCTTTTCTCCTGGCAGCTTCTGGTGGCTCAGGGTTTAAGCCTGTGCTTGAAGCACAGTCCACATACAGCCCAAGGATCCAGATTCAAGGCCTGGGATGGGCGGGGAGGGGCACAACTAAAAATGAACAGCTAAATAAAAAAAAGTTTCTTTCTCGTTTCTCTCCTTGCTTCCTTCCTGCCTGCTGCTTGTCTTCTTTTCTCTTAAAATAAAAATAATAATAATAACAACAATAATAAAAGATTCTTTCTCCATTCTACCAAGTTTGGTCTTGCTAAGGGAACACAAAGACAAAAAGAATGAAAAAGAAAGAAGAAAGCATTGAGAAGGAAGGGCACTATGGAGAAACAAAAGAGCATCTAACTTCTGGGAAGACAGAGGGAGGACAGACAGGCATGGACAAGAAGGAGGGAAGGATCAAAAACTGAGACGAACAAGAGCATTAGAGGGAAAAAATGATTTTAGGATTTGGTTTAGCCAGCTTGTGTGTCTACCACACCTTTGTGTCTTAATTTATACAATGGGAATACAATAATCCACCATAAACGTTTCTTTCTGTGAGCAAATTTGAAAAACTATGTCTCAAAAGTACATATTTATTTGACCAAATAGCAGAGACCAAAAGTCTCTGCTTACTAGAATTTACCACTTAAATTGCATCTTGGTTTTGATCAGTCCTGTTCTCTCTAGGATCACAAGACATCATCAGGAGAAAGGATTTCAGGAGTCACTTACTTTATTGAATCCTAACCTTGCTAACGAGGCTCCAAAGGACTGCTAGCTATGTGGCCAGACAGGCTCTCGTTGGCCACCTTGGAGAGTCTGCGGGGGTAGAGGGCTCCTTTGCTGTCTAATTTTGGGGAAACGACAACACTTAAATTTCCACTGCACTCAGGACATTTTTTTTTGGAATGATGAATGCATAAGTGAATACATGTTTATTCTTCCAGGTTAGAATATTTTAACTTAAAAGTTCCTTTCAGTTCTATAGATTTTATTTAAAATTGCAGTTGTGGATGTTTCTGGTGGGTTTTGACTTCCCTGTGACAATGTTAGCTGTCCACCAAGAAGCAGCAGAGGAATGTTTCGCTCTAGTGGATTTACCATGATCCCAGGTCTTATTGTTCAAGTGCCTGAGTATTTCCAGTGCTTCGAAGATCACTGGACTCGGGAGTACTGATTTGTGTTCTGGTTTCATCTTAAATGAACAATTTCAAAATTTCTAATAAACTCTCAACATTGGCCAAGAGTTTGACCATATTTCTTCAGTAAGCTTGCTTTAGGACTCTCTGAGATGACTCACATTATCTTCTTTACCCAAACAGAGCTATTGCCCACCCATTTTCAGTTGAGAACATTTGCCTCATTCTTCCTTGAAAAGCTGAAGCATTCCTTTCACATCATCAAGACCTCTCTCTTTCTTGCATCCACACTTAACCACCCATCTCCCTCTTGCTCTTCTTATTAAACTGGTAAGTTGTGTGTCCTCCTTTCAATGTTTAATTATTAACACACTCCCTTAATCTTATTCCATCTTGCCTAAGGACCTTAGTCTTCCCGTGTCTTCAGTGCAGTGTCTCCCTCTCCACTAGATCATTCCAACAGCCTATGAGCACATTTCCTGAATTTGCATATATAGAAACATACCTACACATATATACCTCTCTGAGCTCACACCCCATCCCAACCACTCATCCGCTGAACAACTCAAGAGCCCTGGTTCCCTTTGTAACCAAGCTTCTCAAAACATCTGTCCATACAATTGATCACCCCATTTTACTGCCTCCATATTTACTACCTCCACACACTCAGCTATAGCTGCTCTTATTGATATCACCTACAACGGCAAATACTTGTATTTTTGCCCTTTCCAGCCCCTCACTTCTCTGGATACACACTATATTTTTCCTACCTTTTTTTTTTTTTTTGTCACTTTTCAATCTCTTTCTTTGCCATCTCCTTCTATACCTAACTGCTGGTAAGTGTTGAGGTTTCCAGCATGACCCCAGGCTTAATTCTATTATTTCTCAAGAGCTAGCACCCAAGGGAATCTCATCTCTTCTCATCTCATTCAATTAACAATTATATACCTGTCACCCACACCTGAATTTGCAACTCCAGCCAAACATCTCTTCTCAGAAGAGAATATGTGTATTCAACTGCTAGCTCAAATATTGCATGATGATTTTGCACATCTTATAAAAACCATTTCACCCCAATTCTGAAAGTGACACCGTCAACTACCCTGTTTCTCAAATTAAATGCAAGACATGATATTTGTTGTCGCCTCCTTATTTACTTCTCATCTCTAATCTAACCCCTGCACTTTCAACATCCAAAGTAGATCTCAACCCATCTACTTTTCTCCACTCTACCAACACCTTAGTCAGAGTCACTAGTAGGTCTTACCTGGGCTATTGAGAGTTCCCTTACAGATCTTCTGATTTTCTGTCTTGCAAAATCATAATACTCCTTTACTTAACCCTTTATGGTCTTTCCATTACATTTTAAACGAAATAGAAGCATGTTAACACCACCTCCAAAGCCCTGGATGACCTGGCCCATGCTCTGTCTCCCCCACCTCTTCTTGCCCCTTCCCACCATTCTCCTCGTACACTCATTCCTTTTTTATTCACTGAGCACACTCACATTTCTGCCCTAGACTTCATGAGCTCACTTCAACTTTTTCCTGATTTTCACGTGGATGACTTCTTACCTTCACTCAAATGCCATGTCCTTAGGGAAGCCTTCCATCATGAACAACTAGAGAGAGATCTCCTCAACTGTTTATCAATACATTGGGTTTTATCTTTCATCACAGTCATAAAAAGTTATTTTTTATGTATCTTTTTTTTTTTTTTTTCCTCCTCAGAAGGCTGTGAGTTCAAGGGGACAATCCAGCCCTATTTTATGCCCCAATTTATATCTGGTGCAGAGAGAAATGCTGGGACTTTTCATACCTCTGCACCTGACCTTATGCTTTCCTGCTGCCATCATGCCAGGCTATTACTGACATCGGCACCTTCTCCATGTTTCTTTTTGCTACAGAGGGAAACTGGCACACAAATTGATGTTCGGAAAAACAGTCATTGTCCAAATGAATACTGGGATTCCACTTCTGTTCTAGCTGATATTTTATTACTGAGAATTTTTTATCACGGGAATAGACTAAAAGGGATATTTGTGAAGTCTGGCAAGCTTAACTTTGTAAATGCCCTCCTTGCCTTTATATCCCCTTTTCCTGTCTGGCATGGGACTATTTCTCTCCATCTACATTTCCATCCTAGGAATGCACATTTTTTTCTGATAAATTTGATTTATAAAACAATATAAATTTAGATTTACAGTTCCACTCTTCAGATATATGATAACACACTACATCCATGGTCACATTTCTGATAGTCGTCCACCACTGTTCCCTGTGCCCCCTCTATCTGTTGCTCCCACCCTAACCCTGCTTTTCCCCTAGCAAACTCACTTCCATTGTCAATGTCTAAGGGTTGGTTTTGGTTTTGGTTTGTTAGTTTGCTTTCTTTCTTTGTATTCCACATGTGAGTGAGATCATCTAATGTTTGTCTTTCTCCTTCTGACTCTAGTCAAATGGAACTCTGATAGAACTAGATGGAACTCTTCTAGTTCCATCCATGTAATCACAAATGGAAGTATTTAATCTTTTTCTTTTAGCATCGAGTAGTATTCCATTATGTAATATACACATCTTTATACATTCATCTGTTGATGAGCACTTAGGTTGTTTCTACTTCTTGGCTACTGTAAGTAATGTTACAATGAACATGGGAGTTCATATACCTTTTTGAACTAGTGCTTTTGTGTTTTATTAGTAAATACCAAATAGTATAACAGAATCAGGTAGAATTGCCATTCTCAGATATTCGAGGACTTGCCACACTGCTCTCCATCTTAGCGGCACCGTTTAAAATCCCACCAGTAGCATCAGTGTCCCCTTTTCTGTGCCTTCTCGCCAACATTCGTTGTTTCCAGTCTTTCGGATACTAAACATTTTCACAATATCTCATTGTTATTTTGATTTCATTTCCATTATAAACCAGAGAAATAGAACATTTTGTCATGTATCTGTTAGTCATCTGTATGTCTTCTTTGGAGAAATATATATTCAGGTCTTCCACCGTTTTTTTTCAGATTGCTGTTCTGTTGTTGAGTTTCATGAGTTCTTATTAACACCCTGTCAGATATATGATGTATAAATATCTTCTCCCAGTCAGTAGGATGTCTTTTTGTTATGATGATATTTTTTTTCATTGTGCAGAAGTTTTTTAGTTTGATATAATCCAATTTGGTTTTTGTTGTTGTTTTTATTTCCCTTGCCACTGAAGTGGACCCCCAAAGACTTCTCCAAGGCTGATGTCATGAAATGTATTGCCTGTGTTTTCCTTTATGTATTTTATGGTTTTGAGTCCTATATACAAGTCTATTGATTTTTGTATATACTGTTAGTGATCAAATTTCATTCTTTCACATGTAGCGGTTCTATCTTCCCAAAACCATTTGTTGATAAGATTTTTCTTTCTCTGTTGTAAACTCTTGGCTTCCTTGTTAAAAATTAATTGGCTGTGTGAGTTTATTTCTGGGAACTCAATTCTGTTTCTCTGATCTATGTTCTGTTTTAATTCTAGTATCATACTGTTTTGACTACTATCACTTTATAGTATAGTTTGAAATCTAGGATTGTGATACCTCCACTTTTGCTCCTCTTCTCATGAAAAAGCATAGCTTTGGCTATGCAGGGTCATTTGCAATTCCATACAAATTAAACATTTTTGTTCTATTTCCTTGAAAAATGTTAATGAAATTTTTATAAGTATTGCATTAAATCTGTGTATTGCTTTAGGTAAGATAACCATTTTAATAATGTTAGCACTTCCCAGCCATGAGCATAGAAAATTTTTCCATATCTTTGTATTTTCTTCTATTTCTTTTAATAATATTGTGTAGTTTTCATTGTACAGGTATTTAACCTTATTTTTAAATATATTCCCAGGTATTTGATTCTTTTTTATGTCCATTACAAATGAGATTGTCTCTTAAATTTTCTTCTATCTCATTGTTTGCATATAAAATGCAAAAGATTTTTGTAGCCTACCACTTTACTCATTTATTAATTCTAATAGTTCGTTGTTTTTTTTGGTGGAGTGTTTAGGGTTTTCTACATGTAATGTCATCTACAACTACTGATAGTTTTATTTTTTCTTTTCCAATTTGGATTTGCTTTTCCTTCTTCTTCTTACCTAATTGCTCTAGCTAGGACTTCCAATAAGATGCTGAATAGCAGTGTTGAGAGTGGACACCCTTGCCTTGTTTCTAGTGGGTGTATCTTTTTTTTTCGTTTTTGCTTCTAGCTGTTTGAAAGTACTAATTTCACATGCTCTATCCACATTGAACTTTTTCTAGAAATGATGTGTGCTGTCTGTGTCTGCTCCTACCCAAGACTCTGGGTAATACTGAAGCTTCTCTCTCCTACTATGGTTCAGATCCTATGGCATCAGAAATTTCTTGTCACTGGAGCCACAGGTGCAGAATCCATGGTCACCTCTGACATGTCCTCTTGGTGCAAAAGCTAGTGTGTGCACTGGAACGCTTAACATATAGAAACCACATAGGGAAATCCTCTTCCTCCGGCATTAACTGGATACCAGGCTGACAGGTCTTCTACTCTTCATGTCTCTATTACCGTAGAACAGAGTTTTTCCAAACTTACTTCGTGACTCCAGGGAAAAAGATTTTCATATGTAAAATGTTTTGTTATTTTTTATTTCTAATTTTGTTGAATATGGAAAATATAAATAGCACAGGCATTCTTGGTTTCCTATCTAACCGGCCACCTTATAATTCAGTACTATGACCTCATTTCAACAAACAGCCTATTTATATTTATAAACTCATGAAAGCATAATAACATTACAGAATAGTTGAGAAAGGTTCTAGCAATTGTTTGAAAAGAAAAAAAGGTGGAAAAATTCATCTTTACCTGTAATCATTATATGCATAACCCAGAGCAGTGTGTAAAGAATTTGCATTGCTAACTCATGGTTTATGTTGATCTTATCTTTGAAAAGATCGAACAGCAGCTACTGATTATGTCTATAATTTTTAAGTAGCATGAAAATAAAAATATATTAGTGCTACATTCCTAAAGGGATCCTTGAATTTATAAAAATGGTCAATGCAGTACTAAAACTAGGAAGTTTTATCAAGGAGATTTTAGAGAAAACTGCTCTTTCTGTTTTCCTTTTCCTTTTTAATTTTTGTGGAGTTTTTGCCTTTGTTCTTAATGAACAGCCTCACCTTTCCCTAACACTCAGGAATCCCCAGGGCTTGGACTCTAAGATAAACCAAGGTTCCTGCCATCACAATATACTCAGAATCATCCACTCATCATATCTACCCACAGCTTAGGTAGGTTTTCAGGCCACACTGCACTCTCCTTAAGGACAGATGCTCTTTCAGAGGCTGATTATATAAACAATCTCCCAGCATCCACACCTGCCATCTTCATTCACAGACATGTTTGCTCATAACCTCAACTCCATTAGTGGAGATTGCCACTATCTTGACTTGAAGAATGAGTAAATGAAAATTAAATGCGTAAACAAGACATCGAAAGCTGTAAAGAATCAATTCACCAGATGACAGAAAAGCCATGGCTTGCTCACGCTAAGATTTGGATAAAATATGTTCTCTCTTCCAGGCATTTGAAGACAAATTTAAGGTAGAAAAGGAGAAAGGGAAAGCCAAACCCCCCAAGGAGAAAAAGCCCTCCAACCCCAAGGTTGTCAAAGGAAAGGGCAAGGACCAGCTGGAGGCAAACATAGCAGTGAAAAAGACCACTCAGCTAAAGCGGAGGGGAGAAGAGGATGATGTCAAGAGTTACATTGGTCAGTGTGTGTTTCTGTAACCGATATAGTAGTTTAAGAAACCACCCCAAGTAATGTGCTTAATCTTTCCCAGTCGTCTCACTCTTTATAAAAACATAAGACACACATTACCCATGACACCCTCATAGAAAATATCTGTATTTCAACAAATACTTATTTAGCATGTGTCTTGCTATAGGCCAATTTACAAAGCTCAAAGAAAGGCTAAACTAAAAAGCTAATTGTACCACCAAGGAGATCATCATCTTACTGGAAACATTTTTAAAAGTTAGACATAATTATAAGGCAAAGTGAAAAGTGATTATTGTCGGGAGTGAGATCCAATGGCAATACAATTAGAACAGTGAATGTGGCTGCTGCAGAGTATCTAACTTCCTGACATCAACTTCTCCCACTTAGTTTGTCCTAGATAGAGCAGCTAGAGCTTTCTGTCATTTTAGACTGTTGATAAAAAAATTAATTAGATCTGAGTAGCTGTAAGCAATTCATTGCCACCATCCCTTGAGCCCAAATGGACATACCTGATTACTCGAGTGGGGTGGCAGCCTTCACACCACTTCACCAGTGTGGCTGCCTGGGCTCTAGATCTGCCTGACCTAAAGCAGTGCTCTTTCAGAATCCATGGGCAGGATCAGAATTGATTTGTATAGTGAAAAAAGAAAAAAATCATCACTTAAAAATTGATGTCTCTGTAACACTGTTTGCAAATGCATCTGAATGTGCTATTGTGACTTATAACTCTTTCATGTACCATATAGTTTTACTCCTAAAGTATAATGATTATACTTATCCCCCCAGGATCTCCCTTTCTGCAATAAATTAAACACCTGTCTTAACATTAATAGGACAGTGTAACCAGGCCAAAATAAAGATTTTTTTTTTTTTTGAAGGGAAAGGTGCAGGCAGGAATGAAGGCAAGTAGGCAGGCAGGTAGGAAGAGAGAGGAGGAAGCAGCATCTTTCATTTTTATTTAGTTGTTCACACTGGTTGCTTCCCGCTGAGTCCAGGACTCAAGACTTGCTCCTTGGGAAGTGATTGACCTAACATTGCTCCACCAGGGCACACAAGGAGAAAAAAATTTTTTTTGAAAACTGCACAATATGTATATTTTTAATTGAATGCAATAAATACAGTACTCAGCATGCCCGCCTATTAACATAAATTCAGAGAATATTTTTTGTAGAAGACATGTCCATATTCAATAGTTCCCTCTCCTGTAAACACCTCTACTTATAAAATACCACAAGCCAGCAGCTACTTGTAATTCAGGAGTAAAGCCAGATGTTTCATGAAAGAAAGTACAGCCGCCTCCCCACCCCAACAGAAAGAAGTAATTACAGCCTGAGCATGTTTTGTTGTTTTTTTCACAAAACACTCAGCACACATTTCCATGAGCACAGGCCTCATGTATGTTTGTCCGACACACACCTAGTACACCTAGATCTCTTTTGCAAACGTGATTTAACATCTGTAAAATGGCCACAGCCTTCTGATTGCAACGGTAATGACGAAACCCAGTCAACGTAACTGCATTCCAGCCAGCCAGGCTGCTTCGGGCGAGCCGGGGCCGCGAGCTGATGACTGCCCTGTTCTCTTTCAACATGACGGCCGCTCTTCCTTCTCTGCGGTGTTTTCAACAGACGATGAGCCAGATGATGGTGCCCAGCATTACATTTTAGTTGTGGGCTTCAACAATCCTCAGCTATTAGCGATTGTGACTGAGCTTGGCGTTCCCATAAGCAGCGTGATTAAAATATCTTCAGAGAATTATGAACCTCTGCAGGCGCACCTGGCAGCAGTTAGCCAGCAGCAGGAAGCTCTTCTTCAGCCAGAAGGTATGCGCCTGCTCCACAGCTTAGCAAATCCTTCGCTCTTGCCCGCTGTCCTTAGAGCACAGATGCAACGTTATGGTCAAAATAGAGTCGTACGCTACATGCATTATTAAATTCTTTCAAGACTTTGATTTGCTATTTATGATGCTTGCACTGGCCAGGTGTTGTAAATTTTGGAAATTAAAATCATACTCTGTGTATAGCCCTGCTTAGCCACATAGAACATAGACTGTGGGCCAGGACACTTGATTATTCAACTGCATTTCTCAGAAACATTTGATCTAAAATTTTTACCTAAAGCATGAACTGGATGGATCACCTATAGGTAATTTGTTCTTCCAGAAGCCAGTCGCCAAAAGGCCCAAGGTACAATGGGGGTCATAGCTTTGGATTCCTACTCTGTTTTACTTACTATGATAAATCGGAAAAGGTACTTTATCTTAGATTAGGAAATTGTGAGGTGAAGTCCCAACCATACTACCATTCATCATTTGGAGACTTGGGGTCTTCACCTAAGGGACTTGAGCTAGATTACCTCTGTGGGAAAGGGATCTTTACATACTAGGAGTGGGATTCAGTGTAAGTCTGTCAGCCTGGAAGTACTCTTTCTACCACATGCTGTTGTTTTGGTTGTTATTTATTAATGACATTTGCACAATTTAAGTTACACAGGTGTGTTCCAATTCTGTAATATTACATTTGTTCAATTGCTGCTCCAATTTAGAAATCACTACCACAAATAATAATGGCATCTACCATTTATTGGACACATGCTTTAGGACCAGGCTCAATGCTAAAGACTTTAAGCATGTTGATTTGTGCAGTTGCCACAGCAATGCTGAGAAATTTAAGTTTTATTATTTCTATCTTTCCAAAAGAACTCAGCCTAGAGGTAGCTAGTCAGTAAGAAAGTTAAGATTCAAACTCAGTTAGTTGCTTCCATCTCAAAGGACAGTTAAAGCCTCAAGTAGCTTACTATCAAAGTCAATGAGAAAATGCTACACAAACATCAGTCTCTAGAAAACATTTAGTACATAAAAATAAAATTATAGAAAAAGAGACTTTATAGTCGAATAAGATCTTTAGAATAGAACCTTTTGTTTATAGATGTCAAAAATGTACATATTTTAGGCAAATTTTCAACTTCTAATTTTCCTAAAATTTTCAGTGCCATGGAAAGCTGTCATTATTTTATAGTTGGTGCACACATGTCCAGAGATGGCTCTAGCATTTCAGCGTGATCAATAGTTAATTGAAACAATCTATTTTTAGTTACCTGAGCAATAGAACTAAATCAACGACTTTTCTAACTGATCGTATAGCAAACAGACACTAAGATGGTCAAAACATGATTTGGTGGGAGAACTACCCTAGAGAGATGCAATCCAAGAGTAATGAAAACATTGACTATAATTAGATCCCCAAATGTGATCTTATTATTGTTTTTCTGGGCTTCCACTGCAACATGAAGAGGTAGCCTAAACTCATATTTAGTATCCATTTCAGGAGGAAAGCTTTATGATTTTATAATTGCAGTCAGGTCTAAAATCTTCTCAAAGTTATGTTTCTTTATTTGCATTTTTTTGGTACCGTACAGACATCTTACAATGCATATGACTCACCACATCACTTAAAGTGGGAAGAAATTCAACACTCTCTTTTTGTAGTCTAAACATAGTTATTATTAGATCTAGAAGCTGAAAAACTGAAGAAAGAGAACTCCATCAAAGAACTTGAAATCTTCTGGAAGTACTTGGAACCGATACTGAACAATGAGAAACCTAAAACAAATCTCTTTAATGTTGCTCGACTAGAATACATGGTCAAGGCAAATGACTTTCCCTCCGACTGGACAGACAGTGAGATGATGGTCAGTGCATGTATCCGTGAGTGAGAGGTGGGAGTGGTCTGGGCATGTGACACTGTCGTTCCCTTTACCCCATCCATTCATTCCATGGGTACTTACTGAGCATTGACTATGGACAGAGCTCTGTGTGGGCACACTGTCTTCAAAACAATGAGCACATGGAATTGCCAGTAACAGTTACAACCTAATTCTATAGGTTTCAGTGTAGGAGTGAATAACAAAGACGGAGCAGTTGATGAATACAAAGGAGAAGAGAGAAAAAGATCTTTTATTTGGTAACATGTGACTATTTCTAACCTTAACAATATGTTAGACATTAGAGTCAATATCTGATCTATTAATTGTGAAAATAGTGAATTGGACACTTTGTCAAATCAGAGTTTTAAAACAACACGTCAGCACAGAACATTGTTGCTCTGGGGCCTCCGGTATTGTGAGAATCATGTTGCTTATATGTTTGGAAACAAAGTCTATGCTAGTCTGAGGACTTGTCCTAGCCCAGAAACTAGTAGCCTTGCCTAAGGGCACTTCCTGGCCCTCACCTGGCTAATCAGAAACTTTCCGAGAAGCAAAATCAAAGTCTAAAACCAAAGATGCAGTGGTCCAAGTCCATTTCTGTGCTCGGTTACATGAAACTCTTAAGATTCCTGTTGATTCCGAGAAAGAAGAAACGAATGCTTTCAGAAATAATGAGTGAAAAGTGCTCATGAGTGCTTTTAAAACGAATGTTGTGTGGCTTATCACAGGCGATGGGAAAAAGAGGCTTGCAGTTCTGTTAGAGAAAAGCTCTACAGTATCTTTCTGACTGATTCTATATCCTCTAAATATAGGGACCCAGGAATGCTGGATGTCTGGTAGGGAAACTGAGGTGAAAGCCAGCCAGGGGCATGAATTATATCCAGTGAGCATCAGTGGGCAGAGCCTGACTGAGGTAGATGGGCCTAGAATAGTCTATGAGCAATGGGAAAGGTGCTCTAGCCCTGAGGTGAGGCCTGGACATTTCTCACTATGAGACTCTCTGGTTCTATTATCTTGAGATGGATGTGCTCCTGGTGAAATAAATGAAAACACTGAAGAGGCCGGCCCAGGTCAACCTTGAAGGAGGGTCAGGATTTGAATAAATAGCAATAGATAGATCAGTTTGAATTATAAAGAGGACATCAGTTATTCAATGTCACTATATAGGAACAGAACATTTAAGTCTAATATTTCACCAATATTAGAATAAATATTAGTCTTGCCAACACATGGAAAATGAAGCAGAGCATAGAAGAACCGTAGCTGAAGGCAGATCTTGCTCTAGGCAGAACTGGTTATTTCAGACTCCGTTTGCTTTTTCTCCCTTCACTCTTGATCTAGGTATCTTTGTTTTCCTTGCTTGCCTCTCACTCTCCTGTCTCCTTAACCTGAGCTCAGAAAAGGATCCACTGTCAAATGTCTTTTACTGCTTCATAGTAAATTGGGTCAATACATTTCCCGGCCCCAGGGTTACTGGCACTTGCAGTGATACAGTTACTGGCCTATTTTATTGTATAGACAACAAAACAAATGTGAGTGACATCTGGAGAAGAGATTATTTCTCTGGAATCCTGAAACTCTGCCTCAGGGTCTACTTTTTACTCTTCTCTCCAGTAGACCAGTTCTTCTCCTTAGAACATAAAACCGTTGGCGTGCCCTGGCTCAGGTGTTAAGTCTATGGCTGTGGCATAGTCCATGTAAAGCCCAAAGACCCAGGTTCCTGATGTGGGGCCAGCAAAAGCAACCAAATGGGGACAGCTAAAGAAATTTAAAAAAATGCTTCTTCCTCCTGTCTCTTCCTACCCGCCTGCCTGCTCACTTTCATTCATGTATGTTCCCTTCCTGTTGCAAAAACTAAAAAAAATTAGGTCTAAGGAAAACCCACATCCACAAATTTGTATTTGGGTAAATAATCTTTTTCTTATTTCAGTCAAATTCTGACCTTATACCTGGTCAAGAGATTTGTGTACATTTCTGGTTCAATAAGCCACAGGAAACACCAGCCACACAGTCATTCCTGAGCCAACACAAGGAATCGTCTAAGGCAGCCTCAACCCAAGCACATTTTGCTCCTGCTATAGCAAGGACTTCCTTCTGTGCATCCTATTTACTCCCCAGGTTTAGGCTGAGGCCAGTGGAAACGTACTGAACCCTAGGTCAAGTGTATTCCATTTAGCATCAGTGCATAGATGTGAAAACCAGGCCAACAGTCATAGCTTTAAAAGACTGAGAACCCCGCCCGCCATCCTGCTTCCTACTCCAGCACCCACAGTTTTCTGTTCATTAGGAGATTGTAATCATTCCGTTTTTAAACATGTGGCCATATTTTGCTACTTTTCAAATATTGAGTGGAGAAGTTTAAATGGCAAAGTTCAGAAAATATATCTTGTGTCAAAAAATACTATCAGCTCAGTTGAATGCTAGTTATAGTAGAACATTCCTGACTATAAAACTAGATTGACATCTCTGGTGAGGAGTTGGGCCATTGAGATAACTGTCAGGAAGAAAGCATTCAGCTTTCTCAGAAACCTTGTATGGCTGTACTTCCCAGCTAGTCACACTACTCTCCCATGAGTCAGTGGGCCAGTATTTATTGAACATCTTCATGCCAAGGCTATTGTCTGGTCTGACAGCGGTATTTTCTGGAGTCCAGATGTGTCTGTGCAGGGCCTGGTGTGTAAGTACACAGTGCAGCATTGAGGATGATGGGGAAAGAGAGCCTTGAAGACAGTTCAATGACTAGATCAGGATTACAGTAGAAAAGCCCACTGGATTTACTATTGGAGATCAAAGTTCACTTTAAAGTTAGGGTCACTAAAGAAACATAAAAGTAATACACTTATAGTAGAACAAGACTGGTGTGTGAATACATGGTGTCACACTCTCAGCTATGTTTATAAGTTGACAGTGGCCTCATAGCCAAGGCTTGCGCCACGCTAGGAATCGGCTTCCTCTCTGGAAGAAGGAAAGCATTAGTACCTTTGGCTGCAAAAAAGCAGGCTGTATTTCTGCTAAACCAAGGTAACGAAAGCTTTACATCAAATAAACGCCCATCAAGAAGTGCTAAGTGCTCGTGGAAGTCATCTGCAACATCTCAAGTTAAGACTGTGGTTGCTGAAATAATTTTCTGGCTTTTAGCATGAGATTTGCTGTTTGATTTAAAAATGAATCAAGTAGTTAAGCTAGGGAATCATTGGGCAGAAATTATGCTATATTTCTTCTAAATACAAATAACAGGAATATATTTCTGTGCTGAAATTTGGGCAAGGAAGATTAAGCGGAAGAACTTTTGCTCTGAGTGTGGGGGTGTGAAGCGCAGACTGACAGATGTCCCGTGGCAATGGGCAGAGCCAGCCACTTCCCTACACTCCCTCCAGACAGTGATTCGCTCACATCACAAGAAGCCATCTCATTCTAACTTCTTCAACTCAGACATAACCAATCCTACTTACCCTACTTTGCTTTCAAGCAGACGGATCGTGATAGTGCTTTTCTGCTTCTGGAAATGAAAGCCCAGATAATAAAGGTATCTGATCTGTAACTTGCTGGCCAGATCATAAAACTTGCGGGTATTATAGAAGCAGTCGTCTATCAAGATCTACTAAGTTTTCCCTCCCGAAAAGAGTAGCACAAGAGAAATGAAAAAGAGGCCGAAGGAGAGGAAGAACTACTGACAGCATATATTCTGTGACATATTTGGGTAGACGGTGTGCGAAGCTGGTCAGGTGACTTCCACTTGCACAGCCACACAATAAATTCTCCATAGGTCCTTTTGGACTGAGAATATCAAAGAGGTCTAGTTAATGTGCTGTTTTTGAAATTGAGATACCATGAAGATAGGCCTAAAACTAATGAGCAGGGTGTCTTCCACTTGGTTGAAGAATTCATTAAGGTCCTAGAATACTATTGTGGTGAATAGGAAAGGCAAGGAGGATTCACTCAATGAAGATTCTTGTCACCATGGCTGGGGTCAGTGGTTTGGGGAAGTGCTTCCCTACAAAAAGTGATTGGTTTAACTGAAGGGTGAGAGATACAAACTGTGCATCTGATTCCAACAATCTGAAAATAATAATGAATTATCATTAATCTCTCACCTGTAGCTGGAGCTGGGCACTGATATTTTTGAAAATATTGCCTGTTTGATGTATGATACCCTGGACTGGAAAAGGCAGCACCAGCACTATTTGAAAAGCATGCAGCTTATTGATGTCCCACAGGTGGTTCATGAGAAACCCATCTTAGAAACCATATTGCTTTCTGAGGTAGGTGCCTGCACAAATGTTTTTAAGGAGCTAAGTGAAGAGCAACTTAATTTTTATGTTTATAAAACATTAGAAGAGGAAATGACATAAATACTTACAGTAAGGTAATACCGCCTGCTGGGATTTAATAAGTGAGGGTGGGAATAAGGAAGGTTCCAGGCATAACTTTAAAAAGGGTACCTAGGTGGCTCCCCAGCTACCTGCCACAATATATAGGTAGTAATAGAACCCCCTTTTCAACCCATTTTGCAATAAATAACAACTGGACCAAAGAGGTATATTAATAAATTAATAATGATGTTTATTGGGCAGCTTCCATGTGCTTGCATTGTGCATGGTGCTGGCAATACAATAATGAACAGGAATCATCCCCTGTCCTCCTCACTGAGGTTGTCACTGAGGGATATCGGCCAAGTCAACACTGCTTTCAATACAGCATGACGAGTGCCGTGAGAATTGTTAGCTCAGACCACGGTAGAAGCAATCAAACATGGCGCCTAGTCTAATCTGGAGAAAAGTAGGTGGAGAGAGGAGTCAGGGAAAGTCTTCCCAGTCAGGTAGAGGATATGGTAAAAACAGAGATTGAACTGCCTAAAGGAAAGTCAGACAAGAGAAAGGGACAGAATGGTGTTTTCAAAAAGGGGGCAAAGATATACATAGAGACAGAGGTGAAAGAAAAGAAGTATACAGCACAAGTCTGGGCCATGTGGGCAAGCCAGTGCTCCCAGGCAGTGTGTGAAAAGCAGAGACCAACAACATGACCTAAAGCTGGAGAGGCAGAAGCCAGAATGCCCTTTGGTGCTGGATTAAGGAGCTTTATCCTGCAGGTGATGGGGAGCCACAGAAGGATTCTCAGAGGGAAAATGACATGATTCTGAGTTACCCAGAGAAGAAAAACATCTTGACTCCCAGGGCCCCATCTCCCCATCATTTTCCTGGAAATTGCTCTGTGACTCTGTAAAGAAAATCCAAAGTGTTGTGTTCATTCCCATTCACTTCCTTCCTTCCTCAGACAAAACCCTTTAGTTTGCTCCCATTTTGAGCCAAGGATTTTGTAGTGTGAACATATGATCTTGTATCTTGTCAGATTGCATCATGTTAGCATTTGATGAAAGCGTCTCTCAGCTGGGTAACTCCGTTGTTTGTTTTAAACTATTCCCTTTTAGGCTCCGCAACCTGTTGCTGCAGCCCCCGGAAAGAAGAAAGCACAGTATGAAGAACCGCAGGCTCCACCCCCAGGCAAGTGCAAGAACTGTTACTGGAGGGGCGCCACCGTGAGCTGAAGGGGTGGCTACTGTCCTCCCGGTGCTTTCAGCTCTCCTTCCACCAGGCCCTGCATTTATGAGTGCCTGGTCAGGGCTTGAATTTATAGATGAAATTTTGATGGAAAAAATAGAGAACTCATCTTAATTTTGCAATATTTTCTATATATTACAGTGGTTTTTGACACAACTGAAGTAGACATGAGGTATTACAATGACTTGTTGAATCAGATTCCAGAAGAATTCATTTCTGTGCCCCTGATACTGCACTGCATGCTGGAACAGGTTAGTGAAGACACTCGGGCTTTTTTTTTTCCCCCCAAATGGGTAACCTTGAACTTGTCATTTCGTCTCTCTTCACTTTCATTTTTTTAAAGCTATTTTAAAGTTATGCACATAACACCTGAATGAATTCTCTTTTTCAAAGATTAGAACATTTCAGATAAAACTAAAGTTTACTTTGGTCATCAGCTTCCAGCTTTATTCTGCTATGCTCTAGAACAATTTATATAATATTCCCTGATTTCTTGGTAGACATGTCCTTAAACTATCAGTGTCTGGTGTTGTTTAATGGAAAGAAAAGGTGGATGGGGTGGCTTATAGTCTTTATCTTTACATTTTTCTTTATACGTGTAGATTTAGTCAGACTTTTCTATTTGTGAGGCCAGTTTTAGTCATTATTTTCAGATAAATGTGTTCATTAAATATGTCCATTTTAATTGTGTTTTCAATATGATTCAAAGATTTTTTATGCTGTTCACTTTTATGTATGTGAATGTATCCTGCAAACTCAACCATTAAGCCACCAGGGCATGCCTCCCCTTAGCTTTTGACTCCAACTTCTGTTCCTAGAGTGTTTTACTCCTACAAGTCTGCTTGCTGGTCGCTCCTTGTCATTCATCCCCAGTGGATGTAGCATCCTCAGAGAGGCTTGTCTGATCAATCTAAAGAGGCCCCATGACAACAAAAAGCACTCTTGACCGCATCACCTCATTTTATGTTTTTGTCAACAGCTGCTCTTTAGAACATATTTATTTGCTCTGTGTGCTAGCTCCCTTCTCTTACAAGAATGTAAGGTCTATGCAAGCAGGGAATTTAATCTCATCTTGTTCATTGCTATCTGCTCATCACACAAGAAAACCACATCTAACCCACAGTAGCTATTGAATATGTAGTATTCAAATTAAATTATCGAATATTATTCTATTGATTTTTACTAATTATTATTAGATTGATTTATAACTACTATTTTTTTTCCTCGTCTTTTAAATTTTCTTTCAATTTTATTCCTTGGGAATCCCTGCTTAACTAATTCCAACTAACACGTTACTCAAGAGTCCAATCTGCTATTGAAATTTTGTTTCAACAGTAATGTTTTTATTTTATAAATTCACTAATGTCTTTTCAAAACTCCTTATTCTTGCCCTTATTTCATGAATGTGACATGTTCATTTATCTCTTGAATATTAAAATATTTATTTTCGACTCTATTTTAAGACTTTTATGTTACTACTTTCTGTTACATTTTTCATCGTTAACTGTTTTAATTTTGCAATCAATTAATTAAGCACACTTATGTTTGCCTTTAATTACGTCATAATGTTTCTAGAAGACCAACAGTTTTATTGTAGCAATAAAATTTTTAAAAGCTCAATAGTGCTCGCTGAATCATCATTTTATTTATGTTCCTCTTTCTTATTTTATCCAACACAACTCAAAGCAACAAATATTTCTCAATCATCTGTTATATTCCAGGGACCAAAGGGAGTAGTTGGTGACCTTGGAAACTGATATGTGGAAGGTGCCGCATAATAGATACATGTTGACTGAGTCAAGTCTTAATAATAAGGGCGTAAAAATTGAACGATACAAGGGATTGGGATGAGCTACTGGAGTTTACTCTTTCAGAGATAGAAGAGTTTTGAGTGGTCTTCTGTGATTGAAGTGGGTCCATGGTCAAAAGACAAAGTGGAGACATGAGTGCCTGTTAACAGCACAGTGTTGACAAAGAGGAAAGTGTGGGGGCTGCTATCATCTTCTGTTGCAGGGGTCTCAACAGGGAGTGACTGCCTGCTGGGGAACATGGGCAGTGTCTGGAGATAGTTTTGGTTGTCACAGTGGAGGATGCTACTGCCATCGCACGGGTGGAGGCCAGGGACAGTGCTAACCATTCTACAGTGCACGTACAGCCCCCACAGCCAGTGATTGTCTAGTCCAAAATGGCTTAAGTTCCAAGACTTAGAATCCCTGTGGAGCCCTGTGAAGTCCTTGAGGATGTTTACTGCACTTAAAATGAAGAGAAATACCCATAAATTAGCTGCTTGATTCTATTTTTCACCTTCTTTGGTTTATCACGTAAAATTAAATGAGGAATTTCATCTTTCTAGACCTCACTTTCCCCTTTTCTGACTTCACCATGTGTAACTTTTCTATTTTGAAGAAAGAAGGAGGACTTGACCTGAATCCCAGTTTCTTCCCTAAATAGCCTTGGGCTTGGACCAGTTGCCTAACTTTGCTCACCTGATTTTCCTCCTCTGTAAAATGGAAAATAAGATCTACAACATTGCTATGAGATCTAAGTGAGATGATGCATGTGAAGATGCGCTGCACAGTGCTTGGCCGGTAGTGGACCCTCAAGCGGTAGTTACTGAATATATAAGTCTGTGGGCACAGTTTGGAGAGCTTTACGAGAAAGAGTAAAATCATTATGAAAATATATTGTCATTTTGTTTTCCACCGTAGTGAATGTCCTTGTTTACCGTATGCACTCTGTAAACCTATGTGTGTTTTTAAAATCACATCAACTTCAACACAGCGGTTGTAAACATTTTTCCTTGCTAGTCACTGGCAATCACACTGGCGCTTTAAATCACTGTACTTCACTGAAGAAATGGACTTTTTTTTTTCGCTAAGAACGATGGAAATAAGATAGGGAGTATCATTGAAGAGCTCATAATTAAACAGATTTTACCCAACTGTTTATTTCAACAGGTTGTAGCAACTAAAGAAGATCTTGTCCCACGTAGTATGGCAGACCCACTGCCCAGAGCAGACGGGCTGGACCACAGAATCGCAGCTCACATTGTGTCCATCTTGCCTTCCCTGTGTCTCACAGAGAGTGAGAGAAAGGTCAGATGGTCCAAAATACTGAAAAGAGCATGCATGCTTTGAAAAAGTATAGATTATTTCTTTAAATCAATGTTATTTCATTTGAATAGAATCTTATTGAAATATTCTCACCTGAAGAAGAAAATGAAAGCAAAGCAGAGCCCCAAGGCCCTCTCCTCCTGAACTATCATGACGCACATGCCCATAAGAAGTACGCACTAAAGGTATTAATAACCTGGTATCCTCACAACTGATGCAAGCAAGTGTATTTGTAATGATTCCATTGACTAACTCTTAATTAGATAGCTTTACCAATGCTTATTAAAAGTAATGTACAAAATGGATATTCTTTCCAAGAGTGATCTCAGAAAGTGGACATAGAAGAGGGAGAGTTTTTTTGTTTTTTGTTTTCCTTTTTAAGAGAGTAAGGAAGGCAGGAAGGAAGGAAGGGAGGAAGGGAGAGAGAGAAGAAGGAAGGGGAGGAAGAAGCAGTTTTATTTAGCTAGCTGTTAATTTGGTTTTACCGCCCTGACCCCAGGCGTCGAACCTGGGTCCTTGGTGTTTACAGTGTTTACACCCCAGCTGTCTCAGCCACCTGAACCACAGGGGTAGGCCTGATATGGGAGAAATTATATCAACAAAGAAAATTTGTGTAATTGTAATTGGACCTCCCAATTAACCCTTAAATTATGGCTACATAAATATTTGCTAATATGAAGCATCAGTGGAGGCTAGAAAAAAATTCTGGAAGGAAGAGATAGGGCAGCTTGTCACTACAAATGAAGAGTCAGTCATTTCTGTGCACCAGGAACTTCTGGAAAAGTGAGAAATAGTTTTTTTTTTTGACCCTCAGTAAAGCACCAACTATTTGTCTTCCCCAATTACCATGATTTCCCTTGTGCCCAAATAATGAGAGCAAAGATATCGTGTTTTACCTTCTCCATATGCATACAGGCATTTGACAGCTTACTTTAATGTCTTCTGTCATGTGGCTCTTTTTCATCAGGACCAAAAGAACTTTGACCCAGTTCAGGTTGAGGAGGAGATGCAGGCCAAGCTGCCACTGCGGGAGCTCCTGGAAGCCCCGCGGCCCCCACCGTGGAGCAGCACTAAACGTCTCGCGACCATTCATGAGCTCATGCACTTCTGCACTAATGGTGAGTATGCTGCTCTGACCGGGCTTCAGCTCACTCATTTAGGCCGTTTACGATTCCACCCCTGTTTGCAGAAATTATTTTGCTTGTTGAAAGACCTTTCAAAGGCTAAAGTGGGTCTTTCAGGACACTGAGGTGAGTATTTTGACTGATAATAATGTTCTTCTCTTGAGCAATGTCATCAGCAGTAATTAAAGTTATAGTGCACAGCATTCTTTGATAAGGCTGGTGGTCATCAGATTTTCTTTCCAGCATGTTTACACAAGAATAATGCCTTTCTTTTCTGGCTGCCTCAACTCCATCTCACTTCACTGATATCACTAGAGGTGATCTTGTAATCTGTGCTAAGGATGAGTTGGAGAGTCCCCTGTTAGTGGTGTGGTAATAAAAGTACATTGGTTCAAATTAATCTCTCAGAACAGGAAGGACTGACAGTAGAGAAGAAGAATCATCAGGCATGTCTACAGTCAGCTTCTCAGTACAGTGTCCCTGGGATTTCCTGAAATAGAAAATCACTTGCTGAAAAACAGTCCTGTTTCCCCTTGAGGCAGTATGCAGATGAATCTTAAGAAGACACCACACATCCCATGGGCATCCTTATTTGATAGGAAAGCATTTGTCCTAAAGAAGAGAACAGCACATGCAGCTTCTTCCTTCTCATTTCATTTCTAATCCTAAATAAGTGTAAATTTTTTTTCAATTTTGTTTTTCATTTTTTAACTAAGCTTTTTTTTTTTAAGTTAGCTTAGTAATAGCAAAGGCCAAAATCATGCACATACTGCCATGCCATCGCTTCATGGAAACTTGAGGCATAGTCTTCAGGGTATGTCATGTCTGTCATCTACACAGCTAACCCTCTTCCTGAGGTTCCTGGGGGCCCCTGGCCTCTGCCCATGTCCTGCCGTGCCCCACTTCTCCTTCTGCCTTAGAATCTGATTCCATTCTCTCTTTGCCCCTTTCCTACATACAAAGGATTCTGGATTCTGTTGCCAGCTTTAAAGCTTCACACATCTCCTACATGTGTCCTATCCCAAACGCTGGCTCTTCCTGCCTCTCCTTCCTGTTTTCTCTTCCAGCACCTCATATTTAACAAGTCCGCAATCAAACTCTTGATTCCCCAAAATCTATCCCTTCACAGCCCTCCTGATTTCAGCAAACGACAACTATTTTCTACCAAAATAGTTTGGTAGAAACTATTTTTTTCTTCATATACCACAACCAATCCTACCACATCCCTCATGACTGTCCAAGACCAATTTATCATCATCACCTCTCACTGGGACAGTTTCAGTAGCTTTCCAGTGTGGTCATCAGGCTTCTGCTGTTTTACCTACAGTCTTCTTTGCACAACCATAAGAATGACCCTTCTAAGATATTAGATTATGTGTCTTATCAACTCAGAAACCTCCAGGGGCTACCCATTCACTCAGAGTAAAATCTAAACTCATCTGCTGTCCACTGTTTGAGTTAGTCATTTGCTAAGCTCTCCTTTCTTGAATCTCCAGCACTATGCCAAGGTCTAATAGATAGAAAAAAGTATATAGAGTGAGTGAGTGAATGAGTGAACAGATGAATAAATGCTGTAAAATAATAAATATAAAAATGAAAAGAGGTCATTGAAAGCTGATAACCTGTGAAGTGTACACCACACCAGTTCATGTGGGTGGAGTAAGGCCTTTCCTAAGTCCTAATGTATAGGTAAGCCTTCTGAATACAACTGCATACTACACAGAAGTGAGTCGTTTTTCTGTTTTACATTATAGCAGCAGCAAAAGGTGCTTTTACTTAAAAATGCCATAGACATTCAACCAATATAGAACCCCAGAAAGTGTATATGAATTAATCCGGACACCAAATATTGATGAAGTTATGACAATTTGCTAACACTGTCTTGTTAAAGTATATACATTGAATGATATCTCATGATTATATAGCTTCTTGTAAGAAAACTTTGATACACTGCAGACTTATAGTATACACCCCATGCCAGTTGGGTCAGTACCCATCATGGCATGACTCCCTTGTCATTTGTGGACAGAGTTTCCTGGATACCCCTCTGTCAGCTCTGTACCATAAGGTAATATGAGCATTTCTAGCAGCAGCGTTAGTTCTGCTTTCTTCTAGAAGTCTTGAGCTGGAAGGAAGTAGAAAGAGCCTTCAAAGTGTTTACTTTTGAGAGTCTGAAACTCTCCGAGGTTGATGAAGAAGGGAAACTAAAGCCTTCAAGAATGATGTATGGGACAGAGTCTGAGACATTCAACATACCATGGGACAACCCTGCCAGATTTGCTAAACAGATAAGGCAGCAATGCATCATGAAAATGAACGTCCAAGGGAACAAACAACAAACAGGTAAATGGAGGGGACAAAAGGGGTATTGCATTTCATGATTGTCCATATTTGCAGCATTAGATCTCATGAATCTTCTTTACACTGACTAGATATTGACTCCAAAGACAAAATGATATTTAGGAGTCACAAGTGCTCAGTGCAAGATGATGAGACCAATAAAAAATCTTCAGATACTCGTCAGTCTAATACTAACAGTATGAAACAATGTGACACAAATAATAAGAAATCCTTCAACCCTGATCATAGAGAGCTATCAGAGCAGGAGACCAGCTTTAGCACTCAACCCCAACCTGAATCTTTGGGTAAGTCAACGTGGGTGTGCGTGTGTGTGTGTGTGTGTGTATGTGTCTATGTATAGACACTATTATGGAATGTGTGAACCAAACATAATTCAAGATCCAAGTTCCAAGTTTAAATTCCTCTTTATTTTAATTTAAAAATTGTTTAATATCTAAGTTATTAGGCTAATTAAACTTTGTTACTGAGTACTGTTTAAGTTCTTTTTATTTTAACGTATTTTCAAAATACCATAATGCATCTTAGTCCACTCTTACCTTAGTAAGAGCATAATAAAACTTTCATTTTAGTATTTAGGGCTAATGTGATTATATGCAAAAATTATTTTTTTATTATTTATTTTAACAGCCCAGCTTGTTATAAATCAATACTTAATGGTATCATTTCCCTTCCCCTTCTGTTATAGCTCAGGTAATTACTCCATGATACAACATCATAAATATTGTTTTATTAGGAGGCATAGAAGTGTAAGTAAAACACTAGGCTAAATTTTTTTTGCACAACTTCATAAATAGCTATCGGATTAATTACTTAAACTTCAACTCTGTTATTCCTTGTTATAAACTTCATTGGCTCCCTCCTACTTGCAAAATGGGATCCAATTCCTTGGCCTGTTTTGCATGCCTCCTTCAGCAGTGACAAATTGCTTTTACAAAACCCTTTCCACTTTGTGTGCTTTTTTCACTTACCCCATGCTCTTGCCAAGCAGAATTAGGGCCTATTTCCTTGCACAGTCTGCTGTTTTCAATCTCCGTAACTGTCTTCCACAATAAACTCTACCTAGAGTTGTTTTTGTCATGATGACGAAGTCAATGACACGCAAGGAATCTTTGTTAGATGTCTCCACATGGAAATGCCTCCCTTAGTATTCCCACAGTCATAAAATAATCTACATTCCCTCAGGCCTTAGTTATCATTTATTGTCACTATCCATGTGCCCATGTTAAGACCTATATTACTACAGTTTCTGAGAGGTCATAAATGTGTTCATCTTAAAAATACTAACCATATACTGAGTCATAAAGCAAGTTTCAATAAACTTCCACAGGATCAAAACTGTAGAAAGTTAAGTTTTTATAACACAATTAAATTATTATGGACATCAATTACAAAAAGACATGGGGAAATATTCCAATATTCAAATTTAAGAAATATACTTTGACATACAACGTAGGCCAAAGAAAATGTCACATAGGAATTAGGAAATATTTCAAAGAGAGTAATAATAAAAACATTGAATAGTCAAACTTTCATGTAAGTAAAGCAAGAAATATTGAGAGACATTTATGGCATTAAATGAATACATTTCAAAAAGTTAGTTAACACAGACTTCAAGTACTTAGATAAGAATGAACTAAATAAATCCTAAAGGAAAGAAAAAACACAAGTAAATCTGGTGGAGTAGTGCTTAGGTCAGTCACCTCCAAAGGAACACAGGAAACGTGCACCTGGGTTTAAGACTCAGGTCCAGGGGGAAACAATGTGAACAGCTAAATAAAAAAATAAAATAAAGAGTAAATCAATGAAATGAAAATATAGATGCAATAAGGAACAAAAAAAATTGTTTAGAAATCCTTTAATGATAATTTTTATTTTTTCTTTTGTTTGCATTGCTATATGCATATTAGGAAATTGAAATTGCTGTGTGTATTTCCCACATACCCATCACCAGAGTTCTAGTGCCCTTGACCATCACCTTGTCCCATCCGTCCTTCCTTCCCCTCTCCCACCCCGCTGGTAGACACTGTCTTACTTCCCATGAATCTTGTTGGAGTTTGTTTGTTTCTTGATATTCCACATATGAGTAAAACTATCCTATATTCTTTTCTTTCTAGCTATTTCCCTTAATATTATCTCCTCTAGTTCCATTCAGATTGATACAAGGAGCATGATTTCACCTTTTTTCAACTGCAGAGAATTCCATTAATTATCTATACCAGAGTTCTTTAAAAATTGATTAATCTTTAATACAAAATTGTCCACAAAAAGAAAAAGCATGCATAACCATACCAGTAATAAACCTGAATATCAGGAATAAAATCATATCAGGAATAAAGAAATAGAGTCTTCTCTAGGAGCCTACAGAAATTTAAAAGATTCTAAATGAATATAAACTATTTTGCTTCATTACATCTGAAAATGAAATGGGCTAATTACTAGAAAAATATAACTTAACAGCAATGGTTCAAGAAGAAATAGAAAATCAGAATAGTTTTGTAACTATTTAAGTAAATGAAATCAGTAGTCAAAAATCCCAAGTAGAATTGGGATGCCAAACCCAAATGGTCTCATTAGCAAGTGATACTCAACATTCAAGAAAGAAGTAATTCTAAACTTAGCAAAAGTTATTCTGGGAAAAAAAAAAAATAATACTCTCAGCTACTCATAAAATTAGCATAAGCTTCCTAATAAAACTGACAAGGGTACTATAACAAAAAGCAAGTTATAATCAAACCCAATCATGAACATAGATGCAAAAATTCTGAATAAAATATTAGCAAACTGACTTAGCAGTATATGGAATGATAAAACATCAAAAACAAGTTGTTGACAATAATAGAAGAAAATATACAGAGTATAAAATTCAATAAAATGTACCAATTAATGCAGTAATGAGAAAAATGTTGCATGCTGAAAAGTATTTAAAATTCTATAGTTATTTATGTGGAGAAAACTTAGCAAAATAGCAACAGAATGAAATTTCCTCAGTCTTATAAAGATTATTTTTAATTACTACAACAAACATTATTTATCAAGACAGAAAGTTGAAGAATTTCCTTTTGCATTTAAGAGGCTGTCCATTATAAACCCTTGTGCTCAATACATTGACAGTGGAGATGTTAACCAATTCAGTAAGGCATGAAAAAGAAATAAAAGCACAAGTTTGAAAGGGGAAAAGAAAAATATTATAAGTACTATATCTGTATAACACCCAAAATAACCCACAAAAATACGAAGATAATATTAAAATTAATAAGATGTGGTGATTTTGAAAAGACACACATAGGATGTCTGGAGTGGTGGGACTTTATTGTTATTCATTATACCAAATATTTATGTTCTATGAACTTTTGTGGGTGTTATATTTCATAATCTTAAAAAGTACTGAAAAATATGTAGTCAGTGCCATGAGGGAACAGGTATTAAATCCATGTTGACTGAATGGTCAGCTCCTCATTTTCATTTATCTAGATGAGGATAGTAAAGGAAGTCATAAATGGAGTAGAATTAGGGGAAATCTGCTTGTCTGTAGGTAGAACAAATAAGTGAGGGCAAGGAGGACAGAGGAAGGAAGAAGCAACCTTTGTTTAACACTGCCCTTCAATATTCTAAGCACTATGCTAAGATATTTTACATGTATTAACTACAACTGTATATAACATGAAGCCTAGGAAGAAGATACTATCATCCCAGTTCTGAAGGCTAGAGAAGGAAGTGTAAAGGTTACATAACTTGTTCCATCATATACAGGTAGGAAGACAGGAATCCAGTGGAGTGCTAACTTCAGGCCACACTTCTGTGTCTTGTGCTTTCCTCAGTTCCAGAAATTCCTTGTGATGTACCTAATCGTTTAGCCATGTTCGTAATGTCTTCTTCGTGCTGATACTTATTTTATTGCCTTTGGCTTTTCCTCCCTCCAATAGGGTCAGTTTCTTAGTCCTCTATCCTAAGTACATTTACCTATTAGCCTCGTTCACAAAAACAAACAAAACAAAACAAAAAAAAGGCCAAATAAGTTAACCTGGGATGTTATGACATTAGAGCATCTTATAGGCATACAGATGTATGACAAAGAAATCATTCTGAGTTTAAATGAAGCCAGAATAAGCCAAGAGAGTTATAAGGTCCTTCCTTCCTTCCTTCTTTCTTCCATGGGTTTTGTCTTGTTTTTCCTTTAAAAAAAAAAAGCAAAAAAACTGCGATATAGTTTTCTCAGGCAACTTTTGCCACCTGGTGGTCAAGTCACATAAATTAGTTTCTGGATCCTGGTGGAAAGCAGATGATTAAAGCAAACCCTAAATCATCAGGGCTGAAAATACTATAAGGATAGTGTAACTTAGAAACTGAGTCACCTTGAGAGCTAAACTCATGAACCAGAAGGGATTCTATAGGGTGCATGTTGACTCTCATCAAGGAACCACTACATTAGAATAGGGGAAGGACAGTTGAGTCTTGGTGCCTGGCTGTGGCTATTGTGTTTAAGTAAATTTTTGTTGATCTTGCGTTCCCTTTCACTCCCTCTACCTCCCCCAGCTCTGAATTCTGCTTCTAAAGCTGCCTCTTTAAATCTCTTTAAACAAAGAGATGTATTTCCTGCATAACCATCTCAGCATCTAATACATATAAAAGCCTGTTCCTCCACATGAAGACTTGAATATTTGTGCTTTTCTTAACCAACACTGGATTTCCATCTGAGACTGTTTTTGAACTTGACAGGGCCTATTGGATATTTATGAAAAACCTGAGAGTTGATAACCCTGAGGCTATAGGTTTAAATGTGCCCTTTATGCTTGTTGGGTGTTTTTTTTTTTTTTTTTTTTTTTTTTTTAATAAAGTAACTGCTTTGCAGAGGGATCTTGTTATCTCTAAAGTAAAACAGATTAGGAAAGCTGTTTTTCAAAGGGACGAGAACTCATCCATTTCCAGATGTGTCAAAAACTACTGAATCACACTGACAAAGGATTATGCAGTTGAATTCAGAAAGCAAGAAAAAAATGATTTTTACCATTTGAATAAAGAGTTCAGATTAGCTTTAGAATATGCTTTCCTTTGACAAAATAACTGATGCACGGGTTTTTTAGAACAGTTTCTAAAATGGAGACTTTTTTCTGTTGAATCCTTAGCCACAGAAGGGAATATCAAATCTCCCAGAAATCTGGCAGACCACAGAATAGAATAATTTTTATTCCACAGATTTTATATCAATTGCTTCAGGGACACCTGGGACATCATGGTCTATTTAGAGTTATACTTGGCTTGAGTTTTCTCTTGAGTGGGTATGTTTATATAAATACTGAACTAAATTGACTTTATAGTTTTCCTCTGAATCAAAATGGAACATTCATGCTCTCACCTTCACCAACCCAAGGCAGGATGGAACTAGTAGCAAAAATGTAAATAGCCATGTTCTCTAAAGGAAACATTGGCTTATTAACTACTCTCGCTGAAAGCCCAGATATGGTTCTCTTTGTCACAGAATGAAAAGTTATTTCTTATACTTAACAAAAATAAACTTTTGTTTTAGATTTTTTCTGTATTTCAGGTTGCTCTATATGACTCTATATTCATTTCCAGTTTCAATATACAATGTAGATTTCCCTCACTCAATCAAAAATAATATATACACATATATGTACATATTTTAAATGAATTCCTACTATGTTTTGAGTGCTTATGTATAATATGGGAAAATAAGATAAAGTTCTTATTCTCCAGGAATTTGTATTCAAGATGGACAGGCATAAACAAATAGCACAGGTGGACCCCGATTTTTGTAAGTCTGAGTTACCTAACTTTTCTTTTATGAAATACCTATATCAATTTCTGTTTTTGATAACTAAAAGAAACTCCAAGAGTATTGTTGCTTTTCTGACAAGAGGTGAAAAGCAAGAATAGCATTTAGTGTAGCCATTCTGTAGGCAGACGCCAACCCGAGTAGGGAGAGGCTCTACCGAGCTCCTTCCCCAGGAACTGTCTTATACAGGATGTGTCTTTATTAACTCATTCCTGCTTTTACTATATTTTAGTACTATTTAAGGTTTTAGATGTTATCTTGTATGATTTAGTAGGTTATTTTTGATTCTGGCAGCACTCAAAAGATTCCCCATTTAAACGAATGGCTACTGTTACGTTGCTCTCTGCCATCATTGCTTATAAATATCTCATAGGAATGCTCTACTTTCAGACAGAGGGGGAAACCTGTCTCAGACAGTGAAAATATCTATGATTTTTTAAAAAAGCAGAATTAGAAGCAAAAGACTTGACTTTTGAGCAACAATATGAATGCAGTAGGTTTAAAACAGGTGGATATAGAAAAACTAAACACAGCAGATAGAGGGAGAAACGAGTATTGAAAATGCTTCCAAGACGCTAGTGAGTCCGGAGTGAAATCAGCAAGGATGAGCGGAAGGAGATGCGTGTGGAGCGTTAGGCTGGAGCCATGTCGTGTAAGACTTTGTACAGATTAATTTGCTATTATTTTAAGGGCCATAAAAAAAACAGTTTGACTCAGTTATTCAGCAGAATCCCAGCTATGTTAACACAAGATTATTCCCTATTCCATTTCTTTGGTCACATTTGGAATATGCTATATACTCTGTGCATTTCTGTATTAGAAATTCGCAATCACAATAGCATATTACAAATTTTGAGATATTAACAATAAGAATGTTTTTTATCTATATTAAACATTTATTATGGTACATCTTTTTCTATGTAAAATTTGCTAAATTTAGTATTTACTAAAGGATGGCGATGTATAAATTAGTAGCATAAATCTGCTCCCTCTCTCTTTATTCACATAGCTATTTGCTCCATAATATATCTCACACCCAATCATCGTATAAGTCTATTCTTTGGTCACAGGAATGCTAGTGTGCTGGTACTGTGGAGTTTCAGCTACCCATTCATTTATTCGTTTAAGTAGCTTTTGTTATACTCCATTTATAAATATGTATATGTAAGTTAATTATTAATAAATTCAAGAAGAGGATGGTAAAATCTGGTAGTGTTTTCTGATAGGAAGTGTATTTATCTGTTAGTTCTCCTTTCCATACACCCGCTGTCGCTGCCCTAGTCTTTCATGTCCACAAGATATGATCCACAAACGTCTGAAAAGGCTTTACAATAGTCTCCAATATGACAAGATAAATGGTGTGTATAATACAGTTTATATAGATTAACCAGTAAATCTCTTCAACTTACAGAGGTAAAGGCACTTTTGATGAAAGTGATACAGTCTGAAGGCAGAGTATCTGAGATGATTTAGGAATGTAACATATATAGGAAGCTGGGTTCTTTCCAAAAGGTTTACTATAACTTTTCCAGGTAGACATTGATTTAGAAATATTGACACAAATACCTTTTTGGAGGCATGAAACATGCCTTTCAGGACAGAAACATATATCATATGGGCAACAAAAAGGCAGAGTGCTGACCAAGACAAGAACAAAGCCTGAACACAACTGGATGTTGGTGTCTTTGATTTACAGAACAGACCACGAACAGTGAGATCAAAGATGAAGCAGTCACAAAGCCTGATCCACTGGAAAAGGTAAGGAATTATGTTCCTAAAAGTGTAGATGTAAGTTAAGATGATCTGAGAAAAATGTGAGTGAGAAAAGAGAGAGGGGGAGAGAGAGGGAGGGAGGGAGGGAGAGAGAGAGAGAATGCTTTAGCAGGAGAATGCTATTGCTGGAGGAGGGGTTATTCAGTCATTCCCAAAACAGCTCCAGCTGGAGACAAAGGAGCTAGTTTCACTAGCCAGTTTAAGCAGTCCTTCCAAGCTCCATGCTCCTCTCTAGACAGTGTGGCTTGGCAGCCTCACGAACACCTGCTGACCATACAGCCATGTAGAACGAATGCTGTCTTGAAGTGAGTTCAGAAAACCTGCCTATAATTGCTAACAGGACTCAGAAGAGTATAACCTAACAATAAAAATATTTAGATTATGTTGCCCATAAAAAAAAAGTCAAAGGCATACTTTTTTCTGGCAGCAGTTCTCCTAAAATGTTGCCATATGGATTTATACATATGCAGATTTCCCCAATTAGATGGAGTGCATACTGGTTAGCTGATGGAGTCCAAGAGGGCTCCATTTGTATTTAAACATTTTAAAACTGAAATTCTATTCCTATGATTTTTTAAAGAAACCCAAGAAGATGCCTGTGGAAGCAGAATTAGAAGACATAAAGAAAACACAGCAACGCAGTCTAATGGATTGGAGTTTCACTGAACATTTTCAACCGAAAGTCCTTCTACAGGTATTAATGAACTGGGAGTCTCTAGGAAACAGACAAATCTGGGGAGGTCTGGTGTGATCTAGGGTAGTTCACTTCTAGGTCATGCTCTCAGGTCTAGTTTAGATCAATATTCCCATTTACTTTGGCAATGAAAGTAAGTTTATTCCCAGAATGAGCTATGCATGCCCAGGGAATTTCCAAAATAGTTTGAAAGATACTTTTCAGAAGGATTTTTTGTAAGGTGTACATCCTCATAATTCAGCATCTGTGTGTAACACATTAAGTCCACCACCAATAGCCTAATTCTGTCCTTCACCTTATAGCTGACCCTTTTACCTGATTTGCTCGTCTTCCCCCTTCCCTTTCGGTAACTGCTAATTTTGTCTTACAGACTAGATGTCTGTTTCTGTTCAATTAGGTTAATTGGTTTGTTGCAGTCTATATAAACCTATATTATATTATAATGCAATGTTCCTTCAGTGGAGTTGGTTAAAAGGATGTTTTCATAAAGCCCATTAAGAAAAAAAAAAGAAATACCGATGACTGTTGTACTTAGTATCTAGAAATAAAGGAGGCAATATTGAAAAGCAATCTAATTTTTCCCCATATTGCCTGTCAGCTCTATTCAGTTTTCACTACATCTCAAAATAATTTCTGGTACAATTTATTTGCTTAATGGAAGCCACAAGAATTAATATTTATTGAACATCTACCAATGCCTAGCAATGATTAATGTGAAATATTTATTAACTCACTAATCCTTGAAATCGTTCTTATGAAGTAGAAAAAATTTAAATAATAGGAAACCAAGGCACCTTGACCAATAGTAACCTTTATCCAAGGTCACCTGGATGGTGAAAGAAGCAAAATTTGAACCCAAGAAATCTGACCCCAGAACCTGTGCATAACCACTGTGCATAACAGCAGACAGCCCTAAAACTTTCTATTGCTTTTACATCTTATATTCAAACCTGTATTCTTGTTTGGTGTTGTCTTCTTAATTTCAACTTGATTTCTTCAAAGCTTTACATCTATACATTTTTAAAGCCAAAAAAGTCTACCAAGAATGTCATGAAAGATGACGATTCCTTCCCAAACCTGTGTTCCCAGAGGTAAATATCTTCAAGGTATTTACCTGTTTCATGTGTTACTTTATTCAGTTACAACTAAATAAATAGCAAGTAAATCTTGTTTTAGTTTTGGTTTGGGGTATCCCCATCAATTAATTGTCTTTTGAGTAAACACTTCTGTCTTCACCCATCCAACACACACACACACACAAACACACTTCCACACACTCCTATATTCCTACCCTCATACTACTGCTTCTTATCATTCTCTGCCACTTAAATATATCAGAATTTTTTGTTAAACCAAGAGTCAATATTTGCTTTATTTCATTACATAAATAACACTCATAGCCAAATTTGTCTGTGATTATGTTTCCTTTTTTGACACTATTTTGTTTTCCCTGGAGTTCATGTTCTTGGTTTTATTCATTTATTTAGTTTACTGTGTATTTATCATTAGTCATCCCCAACTCTCTACCAAAGACAACCCTTCTCAATGTACTCAAACCTAACAGACATCCTATTCATTTTATTATCTAAGCTCTATCTGTCCCGTATGCTCTGGATGCCCCCTTGCCTTCTAGCCTACTGCACAGTTGTGGTCCTGAGATGGCCCCTTGCTCTCATCCTGGCCAAATTCTTTGCCATTCTTTCCAGTTAGACTGTTTCCTGAATCCCCTATCTTCTTCTCCTTTGAGTAGTTACTCTTTATGTAGGGGACCATCTCTTTCAGGAGCTTACTGAATTAAGACATGGGACACCTCAGCAATGGTTGAGGTGTTGGATGTTTGCAGATCTATTCGTTCTATCCTATTTGACTGGCACTGTGGCTATGCGTGAAATGTTCCTCTCCCCCTTCCGTCACCCTCCCCTCCTCTTTTTCCTCCTCCTCCCATTTCACTCCACTTTCAGATGTCCTTAGCTCTGTCATTTCCTGATTTTCTTTGCATTTCATCACACAAGTAAAATTGCTTCTGGTCTAAAACTAATCTTAGGATTTGGCTTCTGCTAAAGTAGTTACCACTTACCCTTCTGTTTTTTAGCTTCTAAAGTTTAGTTGTCTTTGTCTCTTCTACTATGGCTGCCATCTTTGTTATAGTAAAAATTATTAAATTTGCTGTTTCTTTAGCAAGGTTTTAGGGAATACATGTATTTAATCTTCCAGTTCAACTGGAAATTCATTTCAGACTTTATTACAATTTGACTCTGTTCTCTGTGAAATTTCACTTTTCAAGGTCACTGATAATCTGTCTTTCCAAATCTAACGGGGAATTATCTTTTTTCATCTTCCTTGCCTTGTAACAGCGTCATAGAGTTTATCATGTCCCTATAAAACATTCTCCACTGTTGGTTTCCAAGACGCCATACTACACCCCTCTTCAGTGCTCTATCTGGAATTTTGTTGAATACTTCTCCACTCAGCATCTAAATATTGAAGTACCTGAAGGCCTACCTCTCCAACATCCTCCTCTATAAATACTCCGTTTTAATGATTTCATCTACTAGATACTGCCTAATGCAGACAAGTCCTAAATTTGTATCTTCCAAATTATATGTCACTTGAACTCCATACTAATATGCCCCCTCTAAATTCCACCTGAATTTCTGATAAGCATTTCAAATTTTGAGTGTTCACATAAAGTAATTTTCCAACCTAAATATGTTTCTCCCTTTATTCGTCTCAGGAATTATCACTATCAAGTCAAAAGGCTAAGAGTCATTCTTCATTTTTATTTTCCTTTGTCCCACATGTCTGATCTACCGTCAAATTTTGAGTATACCTCCAAAATAGATCTTCAAGCTCTTCATTATCCCCATTGTCGTTACTTTAATCCAATTACCATCTTCTCATTCTACAGCAATATCCTCCTAATCAAAAGCCTGCTTCAACTCTTGCCCTACGCTAAAACATTCTTTACATATCAGATGTTCCATCCATTTTACCTTCTTATATGTACCTCTTAGAACTCCAGAATTATCTATAAAAACCCTATCAGCTTTTAGAGGATAACATTATCTCTCTTGCTCATTTTTTTTTTCTCTAGTATCTGTACAGTGCCTGGTACGTAGTAGATACTCATGTTGAATTAAACAATTCATTAATTCATAAGATCAACAATCTTTCAAACAAAATAAAGGGCAAAAGCCAAGTAGTGAAAAAGGAGAATAAAAATTATATGAAATTATATAGAGGAACTATAGCTCTGAAAAACACTGCTGTGTATCATAGCAGCCAAAGTAAATCTGAAAGTACCAAGATTATAGTGCTTTCTAATAGAAGAAATAAACATATTTTTGGGGTTAAAGTCTGAGAGGCATTTGCCTTGCAAAAAAAAAAAAAAAAAAAAAAAAGAGTAGGGTAGTGGATAGAGTCCCCTATAGCAAAAACATTTTAATGTAAAAATATTCACCACATGTATGTTTTTTGTTTTGATTCTCAGGGAACAGATGTAAAAGTTTAAATGTCACTCCATAAAGACACTCATACAGAGGACTAGATTGGGGAAGTCAATGTATTATTTTGGTTATGCTACCAGTGTAAAATTGAAAGCAAAAGTAAAATGGTCTTTTCCTAACATAATATGCAATTCCACGCCTTTAGATCATTCAAGCGGTAGAGAATTGAAAGCTGCCTACACCCGACTGATACTGGAAGGAAAACAAAAACGAAAACCCACGACTGTCTCATTTCTTTTTCTGTGAATATATTTTTCCGTGTTGACTGGTAGTGAAAAGGGAACCAGACAATTAGGTGCCAGCACACCCCCCACTAATGACTGCGACCACAGTGCAAGCCTGGGGTGGATGTTCTGGAAGAGAGCAGGGCTAGATGTCAAGTGAAGACAGCGTGCATTAGGAAGATGTCTCACTCATTTCTCACTGTGGTGCAGTGGAGAGCATTCAGTGGAGTGTGAAATGGTGGTGTATACGTACAGTCGAAAGACTGGTGTGAGCCTTGGAACCAGTTTGCAAGCTCTATTTTTTGGGGAAAGTCTCATCCTTTTTAGGACTAATTTATGCTGGAAAAATGAGGATTTAAAAATGTTGAAATGGGGAAATAATTGTATGTGTTTATCTGGAGTTTTTTAATGAGATGATCTACATAAAGACATGAAAAATGTAAAATAAATAACTACTAGACATTTAATTATATCTCTGAGCATTAGCGAAGAAGACTTGAGTAAATACCTCTATGCCTGGAACCTTGTGTCTGTTTTACCATAAGAGTTGTTGAAATGTTCTCCCTCAAAATCCACCATGTATGCCTTCACCTTGACTAATAGCATAAATAAAAGGGGGAGGAAAACAGCAGCTTAGAAATGCCCTCACAAGAGATGTTTCTCATTGCAACTGTTTTGATTTTCAGGTTCTTCAAGAAGCCAATCAGCAATACAGGTGTATTGATTCTTACTACCATACCCAAGACAACTCCTTACTATTAGTCTTTCATAACCCAATGAATATGCAACGTCTGCATTGTCAATATTGGCAAACTGCTCTTCACTCCAATGTTGGATTCAGGTAACCAAATACGTTTAATTAGTTATCTTAGTTTTGTATGCTTGGTAGTTACTTAGTTTTTAGCTTAAGCTTGGTGGTTCATGAAAACGTAGGTAGTAATGTAGAATCAATCCAGCTCACCAACTTGAACGTCTGCTGTGTACCAGGCACTGTGATAGTCATTGAGTCTAGCAGGGATGCTAGTAAATTGCATTTACTTAGACTAAAATAAAACTGTCTCTGAAATATTCCAGTAGTAACTACACAACATGCCATTTTGCGTGCTTTGTTGGGATAAATCCACTTGATCTAGGGAAGACTATGGGATGGTAAATGTGTTCACTTCTCCCTATAATTTTCTCCCATTTTTTCTTCAGGTATATTGAAGTTACGTTCCTAAACAAACATGAGATTAGAATTCTAATGTCTTCCCAGTGCAGATTTTTCATTATGTACCATCTCTCTTAATTTCTAGAATTGCTTTTGAATTTATTTTGTCTGCTGTTGATGTATCTACACAGTTTATCATGTATTTATTTATCTGATAGTGATAAACTGTAAGTTTTTTCTTTAATATTTTACCTGGTATGTGCTTTTCTGTCAATTTACTTTTTGTAAAATGTATTTAGGCTGGATTTTTAAAAATATTATCATTGGGAATCTCTTGGTTGCGTTTACATGTTTGGATTAATTTCAACCATAGATTTTTTTAAGGTGAGTATGGACAAGTGACTTTATTGTGGGGGTTTTTTTCATTCATTTTAATTGTTTTATTTTTTCACGTTACCCCTTCTGTGCGCATTTCACACCACACCCACCACAAGAGTCCCAGTGCCTTTACTTTCTCCCCTTTCTCCTTCCCACCCATCCCTGCCCTCGAAGACACAGTCCTGTGCCCTGTGCGTTTTGTTGAGAGTGGTCTATCCAGTTGTTTCTTTATATTCTGCATGTGAACAAAACTGTCCTGTACTTCTTTTTCTTTCTGGCTTATTTCAATTAGCATAGTCACCTCCAGTTCCATCCATGCTGTTTCAAAAGGCATGATTTCATCTTTTTTAACAGCTGCATAGAATTCCACTGGGTATATAGGCCACAGCTTCTTTATCCAGTTTATTGACAGGTATTTGATTTCTTTTGATATCTTGGCATGTGTGTGTGTGTTGTTATGAACATAGGAGTGCAAGTTTTTTTATTCTCTGAGTAGATGCCTAGAAATGGGACTGCTGGATTGAACGGTGGAGCCATCTTTATTTTTTTGAGGAATCCCCATCCTGTTTTCCAAAGAGGTTACACTAATTTACATTCCCTCCCACAGTGAAGGAGGGCTCCTTTTTTCTCTGCCCTTCACTATTTGTTGTTTCTATTCTTTCTGATATGGATAGTCTCACCTGTGGAGGTGATATCTCATTGTGGGTTTTTTGTCTCATTGTTTTTAAGGAAGTGAGTAGGCAGGAAGGAAGAGAGAAGAGGAAAAAAATATAAAAATGTATTTAAAAAATATATTTGTTTTTATTTAGTTGGTTGTTTCCCCTGAGACCCGGCACTTGAATTCAGGGGTATGTGACCTGCACTCTTTTGGAGGCTCTTGACCTGACTGCTGCTCTACCGGTCCATTATGGTTTTCATATGCATTCTGTTGATTATGAGTGATAGAACATTTTTTCATGTGTCTGTAGGCCGCCTATTTGTCTTCTCTAAAAAGTTGTCTATTCAGTCCTGCTGCCCATTTGTTGAGTGAGTCATTTGCTTTTTTGTTGTTGAGGTATATGAGCTCTTTATATATTTTGGAGATTCGACCCTTACTTGGTGAATGATCTACAAATACCTTCTATTCAGTGGGTTGTCCTTTTCTTTTAGTGCTGCTTTCTTTCACTGTACAGAAATTTGCTTGACATAGTCCCATCTGTTTAGTTTTACTTTTGACCCCTTTGCTATAGTGTCACTTTTCCAGAACATCTCTGAGGTTGATGTCATGCAGCATTTTTCATACATTTTTCTCTATGTACTTTATGGTTTCAGTCAACTGTTTTCTTTGGTCCTTTTATTTGCCCCATGGGTTTTGGTTGTTGTTGTTCATTTGTTATTTTCTCTTCGATTTTGTTTGGATTAATTTCATTCTTTTACTTCTACAGAATGACAGGTATGTGCTGTATCTTTTAATTTATTCTTTAGAAAGTTACCTCCTTTACCTTCCTCCCAAACGCGATAGAATTTTCTGATTTCATATAACGCCTTTCCATATTTTATATTATTGTCATCTGACACTTAAGTTCTTTCTTGATGCTTTTACCCCACAAATTAGACAGTAGCAAAAATCCTGTTATTTGGTTTTGCAACCAATGTTTGTATAAATTAACAAGTATTTACTGTTTTATTTTCTTCTGCCTAGCGTAAGAGCTTTAGAAGATTTTGTGTGAAGATCTTTGGTGATAAGATCAGTTTTGTTCCTGGAAAATGTCTGCATTTTAATTTTGTTCATGAGAGATAATTTTGCTTAGGACATAGTTCTTGACTGGCAGCTAAATTCTTCTCAACCCATTGAAAAAATAATTCCATTGTCTTTGGATGTCTTTGAAGCTAAAATATAAACTTATCCTTAATGGAAAATGTTAGAAGCATGTTCCATAAAATAAAAGCAGACAGAGATGACCAATATCACCAATCCTAAGCAACATATAATTAAGATTTGAATCAGCAAAATGAATGAATAAAAGTAACTTAAAGGTATGAAAATGTAAAAGGAATCACTATTGACTGCTACAAAATATAATATTTGAAAGAAGGAAAAGTGTCCTCGACAATAGAAACAAAAACTACAGAATACCTAGAAAAAACAAACCCTAGGGTTTGTTATGTACACTGACACCTTCAGGAAAAGAAAACCATCACTTTCCTGTTCCTAAACCGAGGAAAATGCAGATTACCACCAGTCAAGTAATGAAAATACTGTATTGATTTATTACCTATACATTATAACAATAAAATAGACAAATTCCTTGTATCTATATACTTTTTATCTCTCAGTGATCTATTTTATAAGATGCAGTCCATGATATACTTCTCAGTGACTTTTGTAATATTCTCCAAAATTTTGTAAAACACTTATTAGAGATGTGTACATTTTATGCTAACCTTTTGGAGACATTGACATTTTTTGTGTTTTTAGGACCCGATGCTCCAGCATCAGATAGTTATGAGTTCGAGTTAATAACGAGACTTACACATTACAGTAGACCTTAGTCCAGTTGTGTGCTTTATACAGAGTAGAATACAGGGCAGGAAATACAGCATGATCAACATCCTGCTCTCATCAGGAGGCTCAGCTTTCTAGTCAGCCATCTGTCAATTTTGTATTTTTTGGCATCGTTTTTATTTTTAGGTACAGCTCTTCTAATTATCAGCTTTGGTGCATCTTGGTGAAGTAGTGGTTAGGTTCATGGCCTCTAGCTGAGAATAGTCCACATACATCCCAAGGACCTGGGTTCATGCCATGGGGCCTGAGGCTGGTGGGGAAGGGGAGACCAGGATGAACAACTAAATAAAATAAAGGGCTTCTTCCACCTCTCTCTTCCTACCTGCCTGCCTGCTTGCCTTCATCATTCTTAAAAAAAAAAAAAAACAAACAAAAAAACACTTCCATTTTTTTCAGAGACTGAAAATTGTTTTGTTTGTTTTTTCAAAGGAAAGGTGCAGGCAAGAAATAAGGGGAGTAGGCAGATAAGCAGGAAGAGAGAGGAGGAAGAACCATCTTTATTTTTATTTAGTTGTTCACACTGTTTTCTTTCACACCACACTGTCCCCCACCCCCATCCCTGGTTGCTCCTTTGGAGGCGAATGACCCAACTGCTGCTCCACCGCGGCACTTCCTGAAGACGCATTTTTAAAAATACTTTAATAATAATGATATAAAAGAACTTTCAGTTTTAAGGAATTTAATCTATTTATTTTCATTTTATTGATGTGTTTGGCCTCATTCTTACTACTTGATTTTGTAACACATTTTTATTTTATGATTTAGTCTCTTTTTTAACTTAGATTAGTTCATTCTTAATGTGTGGTTTTTTTAAATTATATATTCTGTTTATTTTATTTTAGATTTCTGTTATGCTGATCTTCTCAAGTCACATATTTAAACATCTATTGTAACTGGAGTTAATGAGCATTAATATCATTTCAGAGAAAAATGTTAAAATGTTTAACATATTTTTACTTACTGCCAGCAAATCACCTACCTCATATTTTGAGATTATCCAGACATTTTGTTTCTGATTGTAAACTATTATTTTTCAACAGAAATAAAGTATAATGGTTATTTACATTTACTTATGTTACTTTTTCTCAACCCTTTTACTTGTATTCCATATTGTCGTCTTCTTTGCTTTTCTTGTTTGTTTGTTTTTAATGCAGCTGGAATACATCCATGATTCTTTCAGAAAGCAAGTGGGTGGCGAACTTTGTGACTCATTGTATGCTGAAGTAGTGTTGTCATTTCATTTGAACACTGATTTGGTGGTATATTTGAGTCTGTCTCCCCATCACAGAGCAACAGTAAATAGCAAGAAATCTGTTTTTGTTTGAAATGCAGACTCATTTATAGGTTCTGAGCATAAAAGAGACATGATCTGAACTAAGAATGAAAATGATCCCCTTCAGTGGCTATGCTGAGACTAGACCAAGGACATGGAGTGTAGAAAGGGAGAACAGTTGGGAGGAGGCTACTGTGAAAATCCTAGCAAGAGTGTATAACTGTATAGACCAGGACAATAGCAGTAAAGTGAGAGGTTTTCAGCTTTTGAATATATTTTAAATATGTATTTTTTGTTACAAAGTAACTAACGAGATCAGAGAGACACACCAGAGGTAAGGAGAATTTAAGAGGAGTTTATTAGCTGGCAGCTGTATGGGGGAGAGTACCACCCAAATCATACAGCCCCGAGTGTACATAGCTCAGGTTTTATATAGTCACACAGCTCCTGGGTGTTCGGTTACAGATGCAAAACAAAAGCAGTTAATCTTTTTGACAGGAGTAACCATGGTTTCTCAAGTTCCCATATATGTGACATTTTTAACATTTTTCCATTATCTGAGGTCTCCATTTGTGCAACCAGCTCTGCCAGCCAGGCACCAGGAACCTTTTGCAGTTAAGCTAGAGCATTGTTACTTTGTTTCATTTTAAAAGTCATTTGACTTTCCTGACAGGTTAGGAGTATGAGCAATAAGATTGGACAAGAAGAATTTTAAGTTATTTGGCCTACTCAGCTAATATGCCAAAGGGTTTCGATAGGGCAGTTCGGAGTAGAAATAACAGGAATTTGTTCTGGAACTTGTTGAGTTTGAGATGTCTTTTATCTTCCAAATGAAGCTGTTGCTTGTCCATAATTCAGAGACTCCATTTTTCAGTTTGTCTTTTTAAAAGGGGTCAAGTATTTAAGAAAGAATAACATGAAGCAATCTGAGTACGGAAGACATCTAGCTTTAATTTTTTTTAACTTTTAGGCCTCGCTTTCACATAATTTAGTGCTGGCTAATCTTTATCGTCACATTTAAGTATTACAACTGTTTTCCCGAGAAACAACTCTCTTTGTATCGTAATATGTTACAAATATACATAGCAGCTCATGAAAAAGTAATGATAACAATCAGTAGAAATGGAAGGAATTAGGGACACTTATGACTGACTCCCGGTAAGCAGCAACTTTTGATGTGAGAACAATTACATCAGCACCTTAGCATCAAGTCTGTAGGATGAGGGTCTTTGTAAAGTCAGCCAGTGTCATAGCAAGGTTCAGTTAATATGGTGGGTCTATTAGTTGGTGATCAATTAAAAGTTTTCCTACTGTGCAATAAAATGTCTCTAAAAAGAGATTGTCCCACATTACTCTCTGACAGTATTGAGAATGACTGTTTCTCTAAACTGTCATCGCTCTTGGTATGATGAAGCTTTTAAATCCTTGTCTTGTGTGGAAATATATCATTTTAAAGTTTATATTTATTAAATTGCAAATAAAGTTGGGCACTTCTTACATACTCACTGGACAGTTGTATTTGACAGCTTTATATAAAATACATCGAGGATACATCTGAGCTTATTATATATGTTACCTAGGCAATTTGGGATCAGTTTATTTTTTTTAAGTTTATTTGAATGTCAATTATCTTAAGTATCTATTGATTATAACTAATAGTAATTCAATTCCATCTATTCTTCTTTGCTCTTTTTAGGAATTATTTGGAACTTGTTGCAAAATCCATTCAAGATTGGATCATAAAAGAGGAAGCTATATATCAGGAAACTAAAATGTTTGAGGACATCAATAGGAGCAAGGCTGAGCTGGAAATGAAATCTTCTACCATTACAAAAATTTCTTCTGGCAAAATTTATTCTGTTAAAAAATCTAAAAGTAAGTAAGCAGTTGAATATATTCATGAAGTCTAAAGATATGCTGTTTATTTAATCAAGACTGAGTATTTCAGGATTAAAAGGAGCTGCCCACACAATTTCTGTGATTTTTTTTTACTTTCTCTAAAAATTCAAGCATCTACATTCCAAATAGGATGAGATTGTACCTGAGTGGGAAAATGGAATATTTATCTTAAATTGGCCCTACTTCATGCAAGATCTGGAAGATTTGATCTATTTTGCATCTTAAATGTGTTGTTAGGGAAACACCAGATGTCTTTATGTTAGCAGAATTGATAGGTTCAACTATGTAAGATTTGTTAGCATTATATGAGGTAAAATCAGAGTCATACATCTCTGTTAGAATAGTAGATTCCAAAAGTGAGATTAAACAAGACCTCCCTTAGAAGTACAAGCAGAAGAGTCTAAAACCAACTGGAGATAGGAATATAAAAATAAAGGGAAAAAAGACTTCTAAGAATCTGTGGCAAGGACCTGATAGGATATTGGATACAATCTTTGTTTTCATTGTTAATTTCTGTGACATTGATGCTGTTGGTAGAGGGGATGAGAGGTTGATGAAGAGGAAGAATACTTGATAAAGAAGTGAAACCAATAATTTGTCTGAAAACTAAAAATATTTCACTGGTTTGTGCAAATGGAATGAATTCCATGTTAATGTTCATTATTTCTGATAGCCATAGTTGAGTGGTTTCTCATAAAGAAGCAAAAATATGATTTTGAAAATTTTTGCGATACTTATCAATGGCCAAAGGAATTTGTGCTTGACTTTCTTCTAAACTAAAACTTCAAAAATTAAGTTGGTAATGAATTATTCGCTAGTCATCTAAATGGTGTTATAATTGATTTGAGCTTGGCCTTCCTCCTGAAGGGGGCACAAGTACCTGGAATAATGAATGGGATTATATACAGAAGAGAGGTAGGGTCACTGTCCCACAACCGTGTTTGGGTCTTACTTGCTATTAGCAGGGGAAAATGTCGGTTGACTGCACTTTCTTTATTCTGCTTCTGAACATAAACAAATGCTTAATAATTATTCCAGGGTCTGTGGAAATCCAGAAAATGGTCAGATTGGTAATTATGGCATTTAGTTTGAAGTCTCTCAAGTCACGAATGATGTAAATCTTCAAAACAGAATGACCATAATGGCAAGATGGCTACCACATGGAAGGAAAAGTTAAATTTTTTTCTGTATGAGTGGTTAAACTGGGATTAATTAAGTGAGGCTCTAAGGTGGGTGTTTCCAGTTCAATACAAGCTTCAGTCTCACTCAACACAAGGAAGAAGGAATCTCCATCAACAATGAGTCCCTCATCTCTGAAGGAGCTCAGTTCCACTTCAGAGGTCCACTCTGTAGATGGCAGGAAAAGAATTCAGAGAGGAATGAATAAGTGGGAAGTTGAACTTGATAGGCTTTGAGATCCTCTGCAGCTCAGATGTTTGCTTTTTTTTCTATGAAATTTTATTTTAGGAAGTTACCAAGAAGTTTAACTTTTTCTGTTTATAGGTAACAAAGGAATAAGTAAAACAGAGCTATCAGATCAAGAAAAGGAAAAAGAAAAAGAAAAGATTCCTTTCATCTTAGAAGGCTCTCTCAAGGTAACCCAATGGAAGACAAATGGTAATGAGTAATCTCAAATTCAACATCTTTTGTGATAGTTTGTACAGTATAATGGGAAATCATCTTTTTGCTAAACTCCCCAAAATAATTAAATCTTCAGTGGAAGAACAGTATATCCTTGAAGGTTTCTCCACCAGATCATGAACCTTTTAAAAAAAGAATTATATTTGAAAAGAAACACAAACATAATAACAAGGGAAAAGTATAAAAAGAAAATAATAATAATAAAAAAACTCCCTCCAACCCATGATCCCTCCCATTCCTATCTCTTGTCCCTCTGGTACCAACCCCAGCCCTGTTGTCAGGTTTCAAAGGTTCATTCCAATTTTGTCCAGTTAGTTCATTTGCATTGTTTCTCCATATTCCAGATATAGGTGAAATCCAATATTTGTCTTTCTCTTTCTGGCTTATTTCACTTAGGTTTTCACAAATCGGGCCCAAATTCTTGAGTCAGCACTCCCAGAGTTACCCCATTGTTCTCATGTACAAACAGGTTAAAGCCCCTTGTCACATCTGGGAGTCAAAGACCGGTGCCTCAGTGAGTTTTGTCTTTATAATTGTGAACGCTTTTTCTTGTTCAGGTCCCCAAACAAGGGATGTCTTCTCCTCTCCTTTGAGGGCCTCATATAGAGGCTTTGTCAGCTTCAAAAACCCTGGGATCCATATGTAACAGAATCCTGCTGCTCCTAGGAATGCTCAGATCTGCCACGGAGTAGTAGAAGCTGGCATGGCATATACTGCCTGCTTTCCCTCAGTCCCCAGCCCCAATTTCCTTTGGGTAATTTAGAATCCTAGGTACTTGACTTCTTTCAAGCATATTTGAGCCCTTTTCTTAGAGACCTGGTAGCTAGCTTCCTTCGGGAGCTGCAATAGGGCCCTTGCTCCTTCCTAGCACTGAGCTCAAGTGGGGCTGGCTAATAAGAGGTCATCTACATATGGAGTAAGATGCACCCTAAGTCCTGACCTGGAAACTTGGACAGGTCAGATGCTAGTGCCCCACTGAACAGTGTTGGCGAGTTCTTGAACCCCTGAGGCAGCCTGGTCCAAGTGAATTGTTCCTTAGCCCCTGTTATCAGATTCTCCTGCTCAAAGGCAAACAGGCTGGCTGCTGGGTGCCAGTTGAAGACATAAAAATGTGTTCTTTAAGTCCAAACAAGTAAACCATTCCGCCTCTGATGATATGAGTCCTAGCAGGGTATATGGGTTTGACAGCGTCAAATGTAGGGTGACAGCTGCTTCACTGATGGCCCTTCGGTCCTGGACTGGATGGTGGTCTTTCTCTCAGTCCCCAACCCCCCTTCCCTTGGGTGATTCGGTACCTAAAGACAGTTGTGCCAAGTCTGGGGTGAAGGCCATTTCTGCTTTCATTTTAGCTGAAAGATCTCTGCCCATCAGAGGTACTGGGCAGTATGGCAGGTACAAGAACTCAGGGACTACCCACGGAGGCTTAACTCGGGCAATTTCTAACCACTGGTTTATAGATGGAAACTGACCAGGGTGGCCTGGGTCTCCTGCTACAACTTTGTAAACAGCCCTCACTGTGGGGAGATCTAAGGTCCCCTCTGATGGTCATCCCACCCCAAAGCCTGGCCACTGTAATTCACATAATTGGCATAATTTCCAAGGGACCAATTTGATGCCATAATCACTTATAAATCCCGTCTTAAAGTTTTCTTTAACATACATTCTAAAATAGTGCATTTAGAAGGACTGCTTCCATTGATTGTGGACAATAGGTCCCCCCAATGAATGGAGACACAAGACATGGAAACTATTACTTTGTCCTCTGGCCTCTTCCCTCTCAGGTATCTAGAGTCCTCTTAAGTCTCAAGGATGCGTCAGTATAAACCCCTGATCCGGATCAACACTGCAGGAAGGAGCTGAATTTCTTCAGTTCCCCAAGTGTTGACAGCACCTTAAGCTGCATGAGGTCACCACGGAACCACAGACTGGGACTCAAAGAAACTCTGTAGCTTTTGCCGTGGAGCAGAACATTCATTCTCACATTCACACACCAGTCAATCCCAGTTTGATGTCCACTCAGGAAAATCCCTATTCTCAGAGGCCACAAAGTTGCCTAAGGGGTGATGGGGCCCTTCTTCTGCCATGAATGATGGGCCTGAGCTCAGACTGGGTCCCCGGGGACACTTAGCAATCAGACGTCTGGTCCAGAAAGGCTTTTCTTTCCTCTGTTGAGTCCAGTGGGGTGCAACAGGAATCCAGTCCCGCCAGGCCCAATATGGACTGGGAACCAGAAATTACCTGGTGGCGCTGTCCCTCTGCCTTGGGTACAGGGGAAGGATTCACTGCTGACCCCCGGCAGTGGTGGCAACGAAGGGCCAGCACGGCTGACAGTCTTCCCAGTCAGTGCACCAAATGTTATGGCAGAGCCTCCAGACTGTGAGAAAACTGACAGCCAGGCACTCAAAGGTAGAGAAAATAGCACTTTATTGCAAGTACTGGTGCTGGCCCTGGGGTATTGTTATCCAAAGCTAAGCAGCAGGGCATCTAGGGGAGCCCCTTTTATGTTCTGAGGTAAAGATTCGCCTCCTTGGCTATGTGTGGTTTCTACTGGCAACTCTTATCAGTTATGTATAACAGCAGAGTAGGGAGACGATGCTTGTTTGTCCTTCGTTATGATAGCAGGACATAGCTGCAGTCTCTGTAGTACCACGGAAAATTCCTAACTTTTGCATTGGGATCAGGGAAAAGGTCTTCTACCACACTGTCAGCCCTGATATGCAGTAAAATGATGATTTTTATATTTTATCCATCATCTTAAAGATGGTTTAATACCAGAACTGTTTTTTTGGATATTTACTCCATTTCTGACAAATAAATGTTTAGAACCAAAATTGGGGTTTGGACTCATGTGGGAAGTATAGGAGGGAAGGAGACCAGCTAAAAGTCCGATGCAGTAGTTCAGGCTAAAAATAAAAAGACCTGAACTAAAGAAAATGGTAACAGAGGATAAAAGAAGAAGCTGAAATAAAGAGAGATCACTGACGATAGTTGGCAGAATTTCATTTATAGAAGTTGGGTGAGAGAATCCAAAGTTCCCTGTGCGGTATTTTGATTTGTCAGAGAAAACATAAAAATATATTAAATATTCTTCAAGGTGAATCTGAATGAGATCTAATTTGTTTCAACATGCTGTTAAATATTTTCAATGTGTTTACAGGCCTGGAAAGAGGAACAAGATCGATTAGCAGAAGAGGAACGCTTAAAGGAAGAAAGAAAAGCAGAAAAGAAGAGTAAGGATGCCGGTAGAAGAAAAGGCAAGGAAAAGGAGAAAGAAGATACTAAGAACATGAAGAAAAATTCTTTTTTAAAGGAGAACTCTAAAGAAGATCAAATAAGGCTCCCGGAATTACCAGAAGAGACCCTTCAACAACCAGAATCTGAGACAGTCTACCCGGTAAAGTCGATTTTCTGAAAAGCCTCTTTGGGCCATTCCTAACCGTTCTGAGAAAAACACAGTGCCTGTGGGAAAGTTGCCAGGCTGCAGGGACACCGCTGGAGGCACTGGGTTTTCTAGATGAAGACAATCGCAGACCTCTAATAATCAGGATCTTTGTAGCCAATCACCAGGATAGGAACAAACTTAGGCCGGTTCTCTGGAGTGTTATGAAGCTAGGTTACCTAGGGCAGTAAAGAGGGAAACCTGACACCAAAGCCTTCTTTTCATTGTATGCAAATAAGCAACTGTGAGAGTCAAAGTGGAGTCTACTTGGCTTTAATTGTCACACCAGATAGCACTTGCTAAGTACATTCAGGTGCCTCTCTGTTGACACCCAAGTGTCTTGTCTGTTTGATTTTGTAAAACCTTTCCGAATGTTGTGGGAAAATAGGGAAAAAAAATGTAACAGCCCCTGTCCTTTCTCCCCACTACTCTGTTGGTTTTCTTAAGCCTAAAAATCACTTGGAGACGTATTAGCAACATGTAGGGGAAAAAAACTTTTAACATATGATCTCCTGTAGTGTAAAATGTCAGTATTCCTTAATATATCAATTCACTTGAAGTAGTCAGTGAAAGAGAAATTGATTTCTTCTCAAACTTCTTGTAACACAGTAGATGTGATTGGGGCTGGGTTGTATGGATGCTCCAGTGAGTAAGTTTAAAATCACGGACCTCCTTTATTTCTCTGTGATTGCAATACCACCGGAGATGCTACAGATAACATGAATTCTGTCTTCTGGATCTATAAAGCGACTGACAATTCATTTAGTAGAAATTAAGTGTCTGGAAACGTTAATGGATTCACACAGATGATTTGATTTTTGTCAGTTGCAGTTCCGCACCCAAGCATCATCTTTTCTCTTCTAGTTTCATGGATACAATATGGGAGATGTACCCACCCAAATCTCAGGGACAAATTACTATCTGTATCCTTCAGATGGAGGGCAAATAGAAGTTGAAAAGACAACATTTGAAAAAGGTACATTTCGAAAGCAACTGGTTAATGGCTTAGAAGATATTCAGCCATTTCAGATGATCTGAGAGTCTGGTAGTTCCGAGTGTGCTAGCTGAGAGTGGTACCACTCACGTATGCTTGCATTCAGTGTTCTCATACCTGCCCTTCTTTTATGTTTGATTCTGCAAGGTACTGGTCAGCTGAGGGTAGTGCTGACACACCAACATTTCAGTTGTTAAAATATTAAAATATGTCTGCACAATTGGGAAACGGTTGTTGCAGTCAGCAAATGACTGATAGATGATCTTAACTACAACACTTACTCTTCACTCAGAAACCAAGCACATAATTATGAATAATTAGAGAAAACTTCTGTTTGGGTTCCAGAGCTGGAGAACTGCTGCCAATACCCAGTTATTTTAGCTCTAGAGAAAATACAGAAGTCTTTACATGAAAGAGGGCTCTGACAGATGAGCTGAGAGATAGTGTGGAAAACCCCCAGAGGGAAAGCTGATTTCTTCCTAAGAGAAGAGCAGATGTGCACTGTAGGGAGTCTGTTGGTCCATATTACAGGGTTTATCTTTCCACTGTACCTTAAAGTTCCCTCAGGTGGGCTTGAAGACCCCAGCTTTATTTCACAGCAAGTGTTGTCTGGTAGGGAGCAGTCTCTGAGAGTAGTGAAGAGGTCAGTGTGGAGGCAATGTCAGCAGGACCCTGTCTAATATTGGCAAGATTATACACCCCAGCCAAGGGACTACAGGGGTTCCTCCCTCCCCCGCATGCCCCACCCTGTGACAGCAGTCCCCTTCCCTGTCCTTGCCTACCTTCTTCTTCTTCTCCTGACCCTTCTTCCTCTCCCCCTTCCTCCCTCTCCCTCTCCCCGCTACTCCGCCACTTTCTCCTCCTCATCCTCTCTCTCTTTCTCATTTCCCTTTTCTTCCTTGTCATCTCATAATTATTATGGATCAAGTAGAAGCCTTATGAGATAGTAACTCCCATATCAAACAAAAGATCACACCATTGATTTTAAAATATAAAGATCAACAAGTTACTCAAAGTATTTAAAGAATGATTTCTGGTGAAATATATCTTAAATGTCAGTATTTTACCACATAAGATTTGTTTTTATAAAACATCAAAGTGATTTCTATTAATATATAGGTATGAATATTTACTTATTTATATCATGACTTAATAGTTGATATTTTAACTATCCCTTACCATAGAGCACAATTAATAGCAGTAAAAATGGAATTCAGAATCACTTAAGTGAGAAAGGCACTTATATCAATTTTTATAATATTATGGTCTGTTTTCAATATATTTTTCTTACTTTTAAGATTTGCATATGCATACCATATATAGGTTTCAGATGGTTCGTAGTAAAGTCAGAATTTTTATCCAGTTCTGTCAATGTTCAGATGATAGCTCCAAGTTGAAAAGAAAAATTCTGGATTAAGAAAAGAAACTAATGGCAAACATAATGTAGTATATACAGATGTTGACTTACAAAGCTATATACCTGAAACCCATATAATGTTAGAAGTCAATGTTATTTCAATTTAAAAAAGGGAAACAAATCTGGGAGGAGACAGAAAATGGCTGAGAACACTAGAAATGAGAATGCTGTTAGGAAAATTCTTATATATCCCTAGTAAGAATAATAGCTAACATTTATGTAATTCCATCCAAGTTGTAAAACCCTTTCACGTGCAATATCCCGTATGGTTAATCATAAAGTTGAGTGCAGGGATGCATTAGCTTCAGTCAGTTTATTTCTCTTCTGTAATTTGATTGGAGATCCAAGCAAATGGTCTGTCCACACCTCCCTGATCTACCTGCCATGTATTCCCGGGATTCTGCCATCTCTTTATGCTTTAGGCATCTTTTTATAAAAAACGATGACATCTCTAGGAATTTCTGTTGGCCTGCTTAAATCCTATGCTGTATTATTTAGGTGTTTTGCTAAGGGGCTTACTCTAAAGCATTATTAACCCCTTTTCATCCCCTGCATCTTCCCAGGTCCAACTTTCATCAAAGTGAAAGTGAACAAGGACAGGCACAGCTTTATAATTCATTTAAAGGACCCTAAGAAAATCATTAAAAAGGAAAAAAATGAAGAGGGTTATTCTTCAGAAGAAGAGAGAGATGAGGAACAAAACCTTGAAACTGGTAAGCAGCTGCAACTTTGTGGCCATTGGGATCATAGGTACCAACCCCCTGACAGAGACAGGTGTATCACTGGCATGCTGCCACCTGTAGAATGTTTTCAGACAATAACTGGAGTGTCTTCCCATTCTGTTTATAAACATTTTGCCTAATGTGTATATATACATTATGTACGTAGTCCATCTGTAGCAGACTGCTCATTCGCTTTTGCTCCTTCTGGGCACCCAGCTCTTGAACCCAGTTGTCATACAGGATCTACCCAGCTCGGCTTCAGTAGCAACAGTGAATTTTTAATGTTCATTCTGGCCTTACTTTTGTTCTTTGCACTCCTATTAAGTGCATCATTAACTGATTCCTGCTAAAGATTTAACTTCTCTCAAATATTTGCTGCAAATGATGGCGTTTCTCTCTACGCTCTCTTATGTCACTTAATTCTCCCTGTAGTATCAAATTTCTTCAGTTGCAAAGACAAGAAAAAAATCATGAATTTGGACATGAAGATCTTTACCTGAATACAGTTGAGAGCTCCATGTGGGTGTCTATTGCTTATATACCGTGAAACTTAACCAATAATGTCATTTAATATATCTAGGACAACACCACCTGGGGAAATTAATTGCTTCTTCTCCAATGTGACATGGATTGTACTGCAAAAAGAAATGAGTTTATTCATAACATGTTTTGGACTCAAATTAGTAATAAGATCAATAATTAAATATTGCCAGTGAATCTAGTTAGTGACAGTATTTTCCAACTCAAGTCAGAACACAATGACTGACAAGTATGAAGGCACCCTAGAACTTAAACAAAAATTTTTAGGTTACTTTTCTTTTTACACCTGACATAAAAAATAAATGGTATATTGCAAAAAAACCTAGGAAATAAAGGAATAGTTTTAAAATATAATCATTGGCTGTAATATTACTGCCCCAGAAGTAACCACCATTCACAGTGGATTTCTTTCTTTGTCATCATGAGCATTCTCGTATTTGTTAAATATTCTTTGAAATGAACTTTTAAAATGTTTTATAATATTTCACTGGTATATACATATATACCATAATTTGATTACTCATTTCAGTGTTTTTACATATTTAGGTGATTTCCAGCTAAAATATTTATTTATATATAAATATATATGTATGCATGCATATATATGTACATATGTAAACATATTAGATATGTATACATGACTACACATGTATGTATAATCTTTATTTTCTTTTTGGCATAGCTCAGTGAGATTCACTTTTTAGCCCCAATATTAAACTTTCTGGGTTCTTTTTTTTTCAATTTTAACTTCGTTATCTCAGGAGTCAGCAAATTTTTGCCTAAATTTGTCCAGTAATTAACTTTTGCATGACTGATAAGCTAAAGAATAGTTTTTGCCTTTGTAAAGGAGTCAAGTATTTAGTGTTGAAAAAGATAAAAGAAAAACAAGGAAAAGGCAGATGGTTGGAGACCATATACAGCCTACAAAACTTAAGATAATTATTATGTGTTTATTTTCAGAAGTTTTGCCAGTCCCCAATCCAGACAGATCTACACGCGACTGACTGACAGGAAGGGGAAAGAGGGATGGATGCAGAGCAATGACCCTCACCTTCCTTGGCTTTCTCTTTCTTCTTTCCTATGTTAGAAAGGTTTCTGTTGTGGTTTATTGATCATTTATTCTGTTACGTCCTCTCCCCACATGGGATACATGGCAGGATGCCCCCTCAATGGCTCATGTCTCTGGGTCTCCTGAAAGACCTCGTGTACACATAAGCTCCTTGGTTTCCTTTTCTCTTTCAGATTCATAGTTGCTGTTGCACCGTCTCGGAACTTCTGGATTTGAATCCGATGAGTCCTTTTAATCTGGGACTCAACTGTAGCTTCAGCTCAAGAAATTTTCTTCGGTTGTTGTTTTTTGCTCCCTCCTCTTTGTTCTACCCTGTCTTCTGTAATAGCTACAAGTCGCCTGCGTTTATCCTCTTAGTCTCTGATCGCTTCTTCCAAATTTTCTTCTGTTTAAATGTGTCCTCTGTGTTTTGAGATACTTTTTCAGCTGTTTTCCAAGAAACTCATTTGACTCTCAGAAGTGAACATCCTCCCCTTCGAGTCATCTACTAAATAATGAATGGTTGGATTGAGAAAGTATCGTGTTTTTTTTTTTTAATTATAGAAAGTACCTTTTAAAATATCTGTTTTTTTAAATGTCAAGTTTTTAATCTACCTTTTCCATTACTTATATTTTACTGAGCAGTGTTGTTACTATGTCTTTTTTATTTGACTAATATTCCTCTCTTTATCCGCTAATATCTCTTAGATGGATTTTTCAGTGTTTTCCCTCAAATTTCCACCACTACACACTGTCGTCGATAGTATATAAAGTTGTCTATTTCCTTGCACCATAATCAGTAGTAAACATTATCTTTTATTCCGTTGACTGCTTGGATTTCCCATTCTCAAAATGATCTTTTCATGAATCTTTTCAGATTAATCTGAAATTTTCATGATCTTTTCAGAATATTTAAAATCAACATTGTTCTGCCTTGACTGTATCGTAGTAGAAGAAATGGTGATAATCATAAATCCTTTACATGCATCTTAAAAATGTATGTTTAGACACACCCTGGTGGTTTAGCAGTTAAGTCTGTAGACTCTGGCTGGTGCAGTCCACATATATCCCAAAGATTATGTTTGTGACCTTGTGCCAGGGGGAACAACTAGGATGAAAAACTAAACAAAAGAAATTAGTGCCTCTTCTTTCTCTCTCCCCCTGCCTGCCTGCATCTTTCCTTAAAAAAAAAAAAAAAAAAAAAAAAAAAAAAGTATGTGTAACATATTGGATTTTGCATGTATTTCTGACAAAAACAGTTTGAAAATATTTTTAAAAATAAGAAATTATAAATGTTGGGATTTAAAATTGTGTTTGCAGTGTTAGAAAATTGAGACAGAATTGATGGTTTTAGTTTTAAAACTTTTGTAGTCTGCCAGATGAGTAAACTGCATATGGCTGTGTCACCAACCAATTCATTTTGTCTTGTCATTTCAACCTGCAGTCTAAATAAAAGTCTTAGATTCTCACCTTGGTAATTCCACCTACCTCTAGCATCCTCAAATACTAGCAGGTAGTAGCTAAATCAGATATTTTTTTTTGTTGTGATAAGCGAGCTAAACCCTTCATTTCCATACTTCACACTGTGTTTCTCTAACATTTCTTTTTAATAAAATGGAAATGCCCTTGATTTGATTTTGTCTTTTAGAAGAATCAGATGCAAAGAATAAACCTGTCAGCAAGTTTGGATCTTTTTCTGCCACCTTGGAAAATGGAATCTGCCTCTCAATAAGTTACTATGGATCCAGTGGAACTGTGCCAGGTAAAACAAACCCAATGGGAAGGAGAAGCATTTCATGACTGAGGTGTCTGCTCATCCTCTGTCTGCTCACTCATTGATAAATATGTTCTGATTTAATGCCCTTCATTTCCTGAGAGGAGAATGTATGTGTGTGTACATGTGTGTACATACATGGATATATGTGCATATATAATCTTTCATGCTTAGAAAATAAACGTGCTTTGACATTTTAAATAATATTTGTAATATATAATCTTACCTATAATCATGTATACATATGGCATCTACATATGATATATGTATATATGTTCCAGTTATTTTTGTTAATTAACCCATGAAAATAAACCCCCTGGTTGGTGCCAACAAAAGCATGATTTGTCTTGGAAGCTGCTTGGTTTTCTACAGAATAGTATGCTTATAAAGTCTCTGACTGTGGAACTGCTCACTGTGTCTGTCCTTCAGGACATTCGTCTTAAAGAAATCATTCATTGGACATCTTGAAGGAGTTCTTTACCCTACTTTTAATAAATAAATTCTCCAACTGGAAGTTATTTCCTTACAAACCACGAAAAAATATTTCACTTTACCAAGCACCAGTTAGGAAATCTTGTGGGTTGCCACGCATTTTTGAGGGCTCTAACCACCAGAGATTAAAAAATATTTCACAAAATCAAAAGTTAATCCCTATGATATGCGGTCTTAAAAGCCAGATGTTAGTGTAGATCACAGTGATCCAGTTATCTGCTGATCTACAGATATTTTCCCCCAAAGACAGCATTCCCATGCATCTTCTTACTTTGTGCAAAATGTTATAATAAATACTCTGGTGAATTAGAGTCTATTCAATTAGTATTTTTGTTTTATTTGAGGTTATGTCTTTTAATTTTGCGTTTGATTCATTTTTAGATCGGTCCTTGGAGAAATCATTTGATATATAATAAATTATGTACTAAAATCCATTATCACGATGTAATCACTGAAAAAGTCTATCCCTTCTGAATATAGGTTACCATTATTCTAGTGTGAGATATTAGCCTTCTACTCTCTATCAACTATATTGCTATTTCCTAAGTGATTTTCTTATTTTTTATTTAATCTTTAAATTAATATCTATCACTACATTTAAACAAATGTTACTAATTTCAGGTTATAAGTACTGTATTTTAAAATGTTTATAGTTTGAATAATAATGCTATACTTCCTATACATTAAAAATATGAAGACCTTATTATTTGTAAAAAATACTTACTATAAATTCCATAAGATGAATATAATACTAATATTTAAGAATGTTATCTACCTACTAATGACTAAACAAATTTGCAATCCAATGTGCAATTGGATTGATAGAACTTATTCATCTTGCTTAAGCGAAACTTTATGCTCATTGATTAGTAATACCCGTTTCCTTTTGCACCCAGACCCTGGCAGCCACCATTCATTCTTTGAATCTATGAATATGACTGTTTTCGACAACCTGATATAAATGGAATCATACAGTATGTGTGTGATTGTGTGACTGGCTTATTTCAAAAGCATAATGTCTGTAAGGATTTTCCATGTCATTGCATATAGCAGAATTTCCTTTTTAAAGACTCAGCTGTATTGCATTGTGTGTATATATATAGAGAGAGAGATGTATATACACAGTATGTAGATATTAAATATTAAATATACATACATATATGCACATATATGTATATATTTTATTTTATTTTGTCCATTTTATTGGACACATTCATCTTTTTGTGGACGTTTAGGTTGAGTCCACTTCCTGGCAATCCTATTCTTTCTGTGTTCTTCAGTCCCTTGATGAACTATGCTTTTTCTTGCCTCTGTCCATTTGCTCTTCTGTATCACCTGCTCAGAACACGTTCTCATGTCATGTACACCACTTTCAGTGTTAAATTCCCTCCCTTCCTTAAGGTCTCAGCTTACAGGTTACTTGCTTTGAGAATTGCTTCACAAAGCAGGTGGCAGTAGCCTGTTATCTGGGTCTTGGAGTTGAGTAGGAATTGCCTCAGCAAAGAATCAAAAGAAGGAAATTCTAAATACCAAGAATAATTTGTACAAAAACTAGTATAAAAGAATGTCACATTTATGGAAAGGCAAACCTGTTCAGTGTAGCCACAGTGTGGGATGAACAGAGGTGTGTTTGTGTTAGATGTGTTTATCTGGGCCTCTGTGGGTATGCTGTACTCCCCCGTCGCAGACTTAACACAGACATTATACCTGAGAGTTCATCTGAACTGCCCATTATAAAGTCGTTATAGTCTCATTTATCATTGGCTATACAGTTACATTGTAGTAGGTACTCAATAAATATTTACTAAAGGAGAAAATGGATGGAGAAGGAGGAGGAGTTTCTAGCTGCCTACAATGGATACCATTTTCTAGTTTATATGCAAGATAGATAGATAAATGGATGGATGAAGGGTGGATAAATTATAGCTACATACACAGTTGTGTGTAGCAACCCCTATTAGTGGTACTGTACTTTCTAAACCAGCACAGAACCACTAAAATGATTAAAACCATGGTACACCTACCCAAAGAACTCATGTCTAATGTGAAAATAAAACATAATAGATAAATAAATGCTAGAAATTATATAAGCAATGCTAAGGACAGCTATGTCATATTTCAGGAAGTCTCTGAGATGGAACTTTAGTGATGAATGGGAACTATCCAGACAGAGCAACAAGGGAAGGGAATTCTAGACAGTAAGGCCATTTGTATATATGCCCAGTTGTGTAAAAGTATGACCTCTTTATGAAAAGGTGAAATGTTGAATGTGGCTTGAGTGAAGTCAGCATTATACAGCTTCCATGGTTAGTGAGAGAATCTTTAAGAGAAGTGACATAGTCACATTTTATTCTAGGAATACAATTTTGGTGATCGTTTGAAAGTAAAGGGAAGTGGTGGTATTGGAGGTTCCATATTAGGGAAGTGCTGCAAAAATATCAAGCAAGGGGTAATGAGAGCCTGAGCTAAGGTGATAAGAATGGATAGAAGAGGTATGACGTGAAAGAATTGTCTGAGGGCTTGGGGACTGGCTGAATTTGCAGGGTAAGTCAAAAAAAGAAAATGCAACAGATCTCAGTGCCTAACTTGGGAAATAATATGCACGACTGATCATGAAGTTAGCTGAAATTGAGAAGGAGACTATAGGAAGTTTAGTTGCCCTGCTTGGGAGAGGCGGTGAGATTTAACTAGGTTTGAAATGTCCCAGTTCTACCACCAGCAGGATATATGGAAAAGCAGAAGAAATAAGGATCTCCTGAAGAAAGGTCATGTCTTGAGGTGTAAATTTTGGGCCGTTAACATGTAGATGACAGATGAATCCTCAGCAGTGAATGAGATCACCAGGACCTGATATCTGTAGTTCTGCTTTGACTGTGTATCACCATCATATGTAGTGTTTCACAACTAGAAATACCTGGACCTTATCTGCAGAGAGTCTAATTTTGTAGATCAAGAGGGAGGCTTAATTTCACAAGAGAAATATTATGGATAGCCAGGGATGAAACACAGGTTGTGTAGCTGTAGGCGGGAAAAATGCCCTAGGAACTAGCAACACTTAAAGGGTTGATAAAAGAAGAGTCAGTAAAGGACTGAGGAAAATTTGACCAGAGATGTAGCATTGATCCAGTTGGGAGTGGTGTCCTGGAGGAGAATAGAAGACAAGACGTAAAGAATGCACAGAATCTCCAGAATAAGTCCCTCAGGGATCAGCTCTCCTTTTAGAATTCTGACAATCCTTTAAAACCTAAAATAAAATCAGTCTTGTACAAAAAACCTTTATTTATCATCTCAGCTAGAAATAAACTATTTCTTTACTGAAATCCTTTGGCTGTATTTCTTATGTTCCTATTTAGTAGTTCTTGTACTGAAGCTGTTTGAGTGCACATCTTAGACTATTTTGTTGTTGCAATGTGTATATATATATATATAGATATAGATATTTATTACATTATATATATATATATTATTGCCCACTTCTCCAAACATTTCACATACAAAATCCATCAATAAATATTACAAAGACATGGTTACTATTCTATCATTTGAGAGTTTACAATCTAGATGGGAAGACAAGAGCATGTGAAATAATGACTCACTGAAATATATCAAAGTGTTAAGTATCTCAAGTTCTCTAACCACAATCCTGATTTTTCAAACTGACCACATTACCCCTGAAATCTGTCCAGTTGATAAATCGTTTTCAGTACTGTGAAAGTTGTTGCCAATTCCTAAGTGTTCAAGTTGTAAATTTTAAGAAGCATATCAAATATAAATGTTCGGTTTACTCCCTTTCTCATGTTTCTGTTGCAGACTGTAAGGACCCTAATTTGGAAGCAATGCTGAATATTCCATCAGCACTTGCTCCAACAGTAACTCCTGTGATGGCCACTGTGCCTCAAGGCAAGGGGAAGGGGAAAGCAAGAGGCAAAGACAAACCCAAAGAGTCTCTTAAAGAGGAGGAGCTACCAAAAGAAGAAGAGAAAAAGGTAAATGGGCTGCAGACCTTACCTGGATCACCAAACTCTGTGTCTGCCTCAATGTTAACTTTTTAAAATCTCAAATTATGTTAATAGGTTAGTTGCAGTGAACACATTTAATTGTGGAGATGCACTAACATCCCTTGAGGTTTCAGTTTTGAATGGACACTAGGAGATTTGCACACGAGAGTTGGATGCCAGAGACATATTGTCGTATACAAACTGTGTCAGGTCATTCACTCTTAAGTCCAGAATGACTAGTTCAACCTTTTCTCCATCCCCGATGAACTTTCTCCTGCATGACCACTTGACCCTTATTAAATAAAATTATTAAGTAAAATTGTTCGAATGTTGAACAAAATGGACCTCAGATAATTCGCTTAAATTTACTTTGAGCAATTTGGTAGCTAACCAATCCATTCACGGTAACGGAAAGGTGGGGAATGGTTAATGGCTGTGTGCGTAATCATAGATTTGTCACAGCAGGTTTATGTATTTGATTATTATTACCCATTCTGCTCTTCTTTGTTTTGTGCTTTTAATTGATTTTCAATGACTTATTCATGCTATTGTGTTAGTAATAAAGAAAAAAACAGAATCAGGTGTGACTTAGTAGCTCAGGCAGCTGAGATGCTGGCATGTAAACCATCTAAGGCCTAAGGACCCAGATTCACTATCAAGGATCTGGAAGGAAAACCAAAATGAACTACTAAATAAAGATGTTTCCTCCTCCTCCTTCCTTTGCTCCCTTCCCTCCCTCCCTCCCTCCCTCCCTCTTCCTTGCCTTCCTTCCTTCCTCCCTCCCTTCCTTCCTTCCTCCCTCCCTTCCTCTGTTCCTTCCTTCCTTCCTTCCTCTAAAAAAAAGAAAAGGAGAACAATCTATATGATCAATAATATGTCTAGTGAGAATTAAACTAAAGATCCAGGAATGGAGGATGAGCTGTAATGATTTTAGCTGTTAACAAAAGAGAGCCAAGTGGAAAAACTGGAATGACTATCATTAGGAATTGTCTGAAACTAGTTGAATAGCTTTTATTTTTGGTGGGAGGGGGTTTAATAAAAACAACATAAAATTAATTAGGATGTTTTTAGAGTCCTAATTAATTTATCAACAACTTTTTGTTGTCTTTTCTTGTATAGCTTTTATCTACTTTGCTTTTGTAAAAACAGTGTATGCTCATTATTGAAAAGTAAGAATATGTATCCTAATAACATAATGCCCCTGGCTCTCAAGACTCAAACAGAGGTAGTAGTAGGGGTGTTGGTCTGCCTTTATACTGACACACACAAACAGAAGCATCTTTGAAGGGCTTCTTTTTAAGTCCCAGCTTCTCTGGGATCCTTTCCCAAACGCGCTCATTAACTTTGATATCTCCCTTTTCTGAGGAAAGATACGCTGATCATTTGGCATCATTTAACTGATCCATATGTCTGTGTCATTCTACAAGTAGGCTGTAAGTAGCACAGAGGTGGAGACTAATGCATCCTTCCAGGCTTGGCTGCGGGGCCCACTAAATTTGGGCCCTTTGGAAAGTCATATCCTAAGCAGTCAGCAAGTCCTTGTTTGGTCACAATAAATCAGCCACTCATTTAGAAATGACAAGCAATTATTCCTGTGTTGAACTGTTTATAGGAAGAAGTAGAACCAGAACATATTATACAAGAGGCTCAATATGTTCCCACCTTCCAAAACCTCAATGTGTCTTGCCCCAATGGGCTTCTAGTGACCTTCATTAGACAAGAGTCTACAGGTGAGTGCTGTCTCGGGTGGTGCAGGGAGGCCTGGGGACAAAAAAGTCACATAGAAACTAGTTATATCATCAAACCTGTGTCTTCTTACCAATTGAATGTGTTTACTGTTTATATTGAGCAATAGACTAATAATAATAACAACCTTTTTTGGAGTTCTTACTATGGACCAAACACTATGTAAGTACTCAACATGCAGGACAAAATGCAATGCTTCATAAGCTAAGTTCTAATAACTTCATTTTATAAAATAAACTGAGACTTCAGGAGTCTCTGTGACTTGCTGAAGTTCGCTCAGCTCCTAAGTGACAGAGCTAAAGTGCTGTATTGATTCAGTGATGGCAAGTCTATGGCAGAATCACAGGTACAATGTAGTCAAAATAAAAAAAACAGAAGCACAAAGTAAAGGCAGAGATAAGTACAGGTTAAATGGATGAAAAAACCAGTCTTGTTGCTAGACAGCCATACATAATCTTATGGAGTTTGTTATTTCATGACTCTTAACCTATTATGATGAATAAGTAAGTACAAATAGTATTTTTAAATTAACCTGATTGGACATCCCATTGGTGATTGAATTTTATCATGCTAAAATAGGCTTATTAATGCAGTAGAATTCAAAGGTACTAGCTCAGAATAGCACTTGAGTTCTAATTATAGTCCTTTTATTTACTTACTGTCTCTGACCATGTTTCTTCATGTGATAAATATTCTCTCAGAGGATCCTGGGTTTTTTTGCAACTAAATAGTTAGGTTTTGCTTTTTTAAAGACCAATATGGGCACTTCCCGGTGAACTAGCAGTATAGTACACCTGAGAGGAGTCCCACATACATCCCAAGGTCCTGGGTTCATGACCCAGGGTTGGGGGAGCAAGGGAATAACCAATGTGAACAGCTAAATAAAAATAAAGTGCTTCTTTCTTCTCTCTTCCTGCCTACCTGCCTACTTGTCTTCATTCCTGTCTGTACCTTTCCTTTAAAAAACAAAACAAACAAACAAAAAAACAGACCAATATGTCATGGATGCAGCGCCCACTTGGGACATCATGATCCGGCAGAGCTACCCCCAGAAGGTGAAGCACTATGAGTTCTACAAGACAGTGATGCCACCACAGGAGCAGGAAGTGTCAAGAGTTATCACCAGTCAAGGCACTGTTGTCAAATACATGCTGGATGGCTCCACACAGGTATAAGAATATGCTGAATAAAGTACTCTTTCCTACTGCGAAGTGAAAAATAAAATTAAGCCATGAGTAAGGAGCAGTATTGTGGCAGGGGAAAGGAACAACTCATTTGCAAATGGAATGACACTTTAAAATGACAGCTGAGTAGTATAATTAGAGGAAAAAAACACTATCTGTGTAGTGCAGGATTCAAATAAACTTAGCCTTCTACATATGATCTAAGATCGCAGGTGAACACAGTATGTCTCTTAAAATAATTAAAAAAAAAATACTTTTAAGTAATAAATTCCTAACAGTACTGGAGAACAGAATGTGTCATTAATGAATCAGGAAATTGGGAGAATACTAGAAATTGCAAAAATTAGGTGCGAGCAGATTGATAGAGAAGCTACAGCAAACTTTAAAACTAATAGAATTGGAAAACAGTGAAATCCAAAATCAAAATGAGAGTTCTGACACAGATGTTTCACAGACAGAGCCCTAGGTTCAGGAAATCAGGGTGGTGCCCCAGGTAACTCGCTACAACCTATAGGATGGGAACTAGAAATCATAATATACTGAGGCCATGTGCCCTCTCCATTCCTTCCCAGTAATCAGAAAACTAGCTCCTAGGAACAGACACTACACACCAATAAGTGAGCAGGGACTCCTAATGAGAAGACTGTGCACCCAAGAATTATCACCCATGGAGAAACAACAAGCCCATAAAAAAAGTACAAAATTCAATAAATTAAAGAAATTGTACCTAATACTAAGAGTAAATTTTTAAGCAAATAAATAAATAAATAAAACCTTGAAAATCAGTAAAAGTAATATAGGCTAAGACTTGAGAAGCTAACAGTCTGTAAAATGTGCTTTGAAAAAAAAAAGATCAAGAGTACTTACATATTATATATATCAACGTAAAGCATTAGGGAAAGGAAGATTAGGAGGGAGGGAAAAGTAAAAATATATAGAAGAGAAATTCTGTTTTAAGAGAATTTCCAGGAAAGGAAAATAGTGACAATGTAAGAAATAATACAGAAAATTTTCCCAAAACTAAAAAAAAAACAAACAAAAAAAACCCAACAACATTAGATTTATCAGGATAACCAAATGCTAATCCAGAGTGATATGGAATATTTTGAAAAGATCATTCACTTATGTCATCATGCAATTTCATTTATGGACAAACTCAGAAAGCTTCCTGAAAGAGACCAGCTACCTCTGAAAGAGCAAGAACTCAGTGGACAGTAGAGCTCACTGGCTATAGCTCTCTAGGTGAATGGAGACGGAGACACTGATCTCAGATGTACCTGTGATCCCTGTATGTACTCTTTCCACTCGATAGATGTTGATGGAAGCTAGACATCTAAATGTGTAATGCAGCTTTACAGGCAGTCATCAGATGAATCAGAACAGAATAGGTAATTTCCCAGCCATATAGGAGAAGAGTCAAGAATGGGAAAAGCAGGTGAATCTAGTAAGAGATAGGAAAGAAAAAAAAAAAAAAAAAAAAAAGTAAACGGAAAACAAAATATTACTGTGTGGTCATTAAGGCTGCTGTCTCTGAGCTCCAACTCTACCATTACTTAATATGCTTTGTAATGTTGAATCTGGAAATCTGCAAATATTATTTCTTCTTTGGATTAATTTTAGCAATTTTAACCTATCTGCATGGAACACAGAGTTTGTCGTTAGACAGTCTCCTCATTTCTGGAATTCTGAATTTCTGCTTTCTGTTCAGATCCTCTTTGCAGATGGTGCTGTGAGCAGCAGTCCCGATTCAGGTCCTGTTTGTCCTTCCACTGAAACACTGACAACTCCTCATAGTGGAGACTTGACGGACACCATTTCTCAGCAAAAATCAGAAACTGTGCCATCAGAGATTGGCATCACAAAGAAAGGTAAGGATCGAAGCCTCACAATTTAAAATGGACTTAATAAACTCTTCAAGAGAAGAATACATTTTTATATGTTTATTACTCTACTTTTCATCTTCTCTAGGAATATATTCAAATATACTCACATATATATCCATGAATTTTCACTGGAGTCATGGAATTGCGTAGTACAGTTAATTTCTCTTCATAGTAAAGAACGTCCATTCTCCTGTCACTGTGTACTCCGTACGTTAGCTCCAAAGCCTGGCTGCTGTTTGAGGGTTGTTGAGCAAACCACTGACCCAGGTTCTGAGTAGCCATTTCTGTGCTTCCCTTGACCTTTTCTCAGAGTTACAGAAAGGTCACATCCGCTCCTGGCATGAGGTCCTCGTATAGCCACTGAAGCAGATTAAGGAAGGCAGGAACATAAGAGCATTCAAATATCTATCTTTATCGGGGCAGAAATTATTTTCAGGTTACACCAGACCTTCTCCTTATATCTCATTAACGAAAGGGACTGGGAAAAGTGGCTGACATTTTTGACTTTTGCTCAGGAGCTGAGCACACTAGTCGGGGCAAAGGAAGGTAGATAACAGTTGGGCAGGCAATCAGCAGCATCTGCCATAGTCTAAATTATAAGCTTGCTCTTCGCTGAGAGATTTCTGACTTACACCCTCACCCCCTGCACATGTGAAAATATCTGCTTCCTTCTACTCATGACAGTGACAGTGACAGTGTTATCCTTCTTTAAACATTATCCGACTTGATAGAAAACCAATATATTTACTATCCTGTGAATTTGTTGTTCTTTGATTATTGATGAGATTAAACATTTAGAAATGTTTATTTTCTTTTTGAGTGAATTTTCTGTTTGCATCTTGGTTTACTATTGGGATGTACATAATTTTCGTATTAACTTGTACAAGATCTTTGTATGTGTAGGAGACATGTGTTTTGATATCAGGCCAAGTTTAAAATATTACATCAGCCAATTTTTACCATCTTGTAGGAAATATATTAGATATATTTTAATAATCCCAATTTACAGATGAAGAAATTGAGACAGAGATATTAAGTAACTTGCTTGAAGTATTTGAGCTAATAATGGTAGACAGGGACCTGAGGCTAGGCCCCTAATCCTTTAAACTGTGATATACTACAGTTTGATCTCAGTTTCTCCTATGCCTTTACTAATTTGAGACCAAGATTTAATTTCTTTTGCCAATTTCACACATCTCACCACAATAGCCAGTAACCTTGTGTGGAGGCAAACTGAATTCCTTTTTCCCTTACTCAAAAATTAGTGAAATAGACGAAGTGAATGAAAGCATCCTGAGAGCTTTCAAACTTCCCAGCTCATGAGCTCCCTCTTTTGTTAATACAAGAGAACTTGATGTAAGAATTTAGAGCTCAACCTGTTTCCAGAGAGGCCCTGCCTCCAGTGTAGTATGTTCTAAATTTCTTCACAGTCCTTTCATCCAAGGTGATACATTCACTTTTAAAAAGAAACTAAATAACAATTCACAGTTATGCTGTGACTGCATATCTGATAAAGCAGAAAGTCTCTCATATTTTCTTCAGTTTGCTATTCTTTTTGCTCTTTGTAAGGTTGTTTAGTCTTTCTTCTTTCATAATATAAGTATTTCTGACTGTAAATTTCCTTCAAAGGAAACATTGTTTCAACCCATGAATGTTATTCTAAAACAAGTTTGAGATATTCACATACCATCATATTCATTCTTTAAGTAATTTTAGTGTGTTCACTAAGCTGTTCAACTACGCCCTCTACCTAATTCCAGGACTTTTTAACCTGCATCCCCTCTGAAAACCTAATACCAATTGACAGTCTTTTCTCCTCCTCCACTCAGTCCTCTGCACATGGAAACTACTAATCTACTTTCTTTTTCCATGGCTTTACATGTTCTGGAAATTTCACATAAAAGGAAATCAGACAAAATGTGTTCTTTATGACTGACTTCTTTCATTTAGCATATTTTCAAGGTCCATCTATATTGTAACATGTATAGTACTTCACTTTTATGATCCAGTAATATCCCACTGTGTGGCTGTATCACATTTCGTTTATCCATTCATTAATTGATGGACATGGGTTGTTTCTATTTTTGGAAATCGCAAATTAAACTGCTATGAATTTTTGTGCAAGTTTTTTGTGAGCATACATTTTTATTTTTGTTGAGTAAATATGTAGGAGTAGAATTCTTGGATCATATAGTGACTCTGTGTTTAGTACTTTGAGAACCAGACAGACTATTTACTAAGGCAGCTAAACTATTTTAAATTCTCATCAGCGATGGATAAGGGTTCTAATTTCATCATATCATTGCCAACACTCACCACTATTGTCCTTTTGTGCTCATTCTAGTGGGTGTGAAGTGGTATTTTATTTTTATTTGCATTTCCCTAAGAGTTTATGATGTTGACTATCTTTTCTGTCGTCAAGGCCATTTGCATATCTTCTGAAGAAAAATGCCTATTTCAGTTCCTCCCCCTAATTTCAAGTAATTTTTGCATGGTTAAAATGTCCTCTCTTCAACTAAATTGGCTGGTACCACAATCAAAAATCAGCTGAACATAAGTAAGAGTTTATTTTTGGACTCTGAATTCTATACTACAGACCTACATATCTCTCCTTATGTCACTATTCACTGTCCTGATTACTGTGGCTTTGCAGTACATTTGAATTGGAAAATGTAAATCATCCAACTTTGTTTTCTTTTTTTAGATTTATTTTTGACTGTTCTTGGTCCTGTGCATTTCTGTATAAATTTTATGATTGGTTTCCTTTGTCAGTTTCTGCATTCTGTTGTCTTTTAATGCATTGGGACTACAAATAGGTCCAAGTGGAATCTGAAGGCAGTAGAACTACTTTGCTTGATGAATCTCTTTTTTGTTTTCCCCTCATTAGTAAGTTTGCATCTTAATCCAAGACTCATGTCTGCGGCATATCTCATGATCTGAAAATGAAGATTCTTCTTGGAGTTAATGATTCCTTATCATCTTAGCTTGCAATTTGTTACTGGAATAGTGAGGGGAGGGAATGTATCAGATGATTATCAAAATGATAATTAAACTATGTCAATACTCTAATGCAAGGCCAAGTATATGCCTGGCTGGTATGGTTCTCCAGGTCCACAGTTGAAACAGGTGTTTCTTCATATGACTGACACTATGACAAAAGCAGGGACATGAAGAATTAAAAATCTAGTAAAATGCTAGAGTTGAATAAGTCAAAAGAAGGAGTTTGAAAGTTTGACAGACATGCAAGAGAAAAAAAATAGACTCTAAATACAAGGGTAGGTGTCACTTGGTGGCCTAGTGGATAAGGTCACTGGACGTGGTCCACATACATCCCTAGGACCCAGGTTCAAGACCTAGGGCCAGGAGAAACCACCAAGATGAATAACTAAATGCAATAAATGAATGTTTCTTCCTCTTCTCTCTTCATGCCTGCCTGCCAACTCACTTTCATTCCTGCCTACAACTTTCCTTTAAAATAAATAAACACATACATACATACTAGGGTACAGAACCCTATATCTGCAGTCAAGAAAGATATAAGCAAAACTATAAAATATACAGAAATGGACCAGAATAGGCAGTTTGCCATAGAAAGTGGGCTCTGTATGCATGGGTACATTTGTGAGGAGGTAGTGGGAATTCAGTGAAAGTTCAAGTATCATGAATAACCTGATATTTTTCCCTCTCGAGAAATAGTTCATGAATACTGCTTAGAATGTCCATGCTGCAATTTCTGAGGTAGTTTATATGTATCAAAACTTAATAAATAATTTATATAATTGATGTTAAGTTGTACTTTTTGCTAATGTTACTTGAACTTCCATAGGAAAAACTCACAAAAATCAATCATTAATACCACAAAGGAGTGAAGTCCTGGAACCTCCACCAGAGATCGTTCGAACAGTAACTCCTGTAGAGAGTCACACAGGCACCTGGTTTACAACTACACCTGAAGGGGATCGGATTGGCACCAAAGGACTAGAAAGAATTACAGACCTGACCCCATTTTTATCCTTTCGGGCTACAGATCCTGTCAATGGAACGGTACGGCAAACTATATATATATATAATATTACAAAAGTTTCTAAATCACTAGTGTTTTGAAACAACGCATACAAGTTTACCTGGCAAGCATGGAATTTCAATAACTAAGTAGATGGATAGATGGAGTAGTGAATTGATGGATTAATGTTCTTAAATCTCAAAACATTATATGGTCTATTTGACCACCATAGTATATCATGAAGTACTAATTTTGAAGTGAGAGACAAGTCATGAATTTTCTATAATATTTTTAAGACATATATTAGTCATATGTCATATATTTACTTATGGTTAATGTATTTGTGTATGTCTTATCTTCTAGAAATAAGGGAACATGTTTCATTCTTCTGTGTATGCATATAAAGTGAAAGAAATTTATTCATGATCCTTGACTTCAAATAGCATAGCATATTTAAGGAGATATTCCCACTAAGTAACTCAAGAATTCAACATTACCACAGAGTCCCTAAACAAAAGATGTCATGTGCAGCAAAAGTGACAAATGAGTGGTACATGGAATTATGATTTTAGTATATAAAATGGAAACTCCTAGGATGAGAAGAGCTCTGTCTGTCACACTTTGTGTGAGGGGTTTTGTGGACATCATCTCATTCAGTTCTCACATCAGCGAATACTCTCACACAGATGAGGAAGTTGAATCGCAGCCAGATAAGCAGTGTGGTCAAGTGTGCACTTGCAGGAAGTGCCTGAGCCAGGGTTAGAACTAGTTGTTTGTGACTGAAACCTGAGCTCTTTCTACTCCCTTCCTAGTCCCTTAACATCTGTGGAACTTTCAGCACCCTCTGCATTTGAACACGAGGAAGCATTTCCTCAGTGCCTCAGCTCTGGTCTCTCGACTTCCTTACCTTGCTTATAACCATGTCAAAAGCAAAATGACTGCTTGCTATTGAGATGAAATTGCATGATCTCAGTGAACATGTTTTCTTCTTAAATCAACTTCTGAAGTAATTTTGTAATCTCTTACCTTGTTTACTATTTGTTTTGTGAGTTAAAGCTTCACTCATCTCCCGACAACAACAGCAGTAAGAATCATGATAGTCACTGAGCACTCACAATGTGTTAGATTTAGTACGCTCCACGTGCTAGCTCATTTAATTCTCACAACAAACTCCTGTTGTTTTCATTTTACAGGTGAGGTCACTAAGCTACAAAGAAATTAAATAATTTTCCCAAGATCACACAGCCAGTGGTAGAGTCAGAATGGAAATCCCAAGATTGCACTCCAGATCCCGCATGCTAAACAGCAATGAAACTAAGGGTCAATAAATTGAGATGACCATATGAAACAAAAATGAATCCTGTTTTAGAGGAGTGGACACTGAACTTATGATGAGGAAGACCTGAGTTTGACCCCAACCTCCCCCCTTAATAGACACTGACTTTGGACAAATTGCTAATGTGATTTTCCTCATTTATAAAAAAGAGATAACTGTCATTACCTGAAATAGGACGGTAAATACCGTGTTACTTGAACTTCCATAGGAAAAACTCACAAAAATCAATCATTAATACCACAAAAGAGTGAAGTCCCGGAACCTCCACCAGAGATCGTTCGAACAGTAACTCCTGTAGAGAGTCCAGGAAATCAGGCATTCAGTAAATATTCTTGATATTGTATTCTTGCCTCCACCAAGAACAATGGTTATCTCACCCCCTAGGGTGATCAGAATATGTCAATGTGGTGTTATGATGTTTGAATAATTCCAAATATTAACATGTAATTGTGTTAGATAAAGAGCTTGTGTTCATCCTTGCTAACTTAAAGACCGAGTTTTAAATGTTTTATCTGCTTCGTCTCGTTCTCTGTGGACAGCATCTCTGAAGAAGATACTAGTGTGGGCTCCATTTTGCAAATGAGGAAAGTAGAGCCCAGGGAGTTTAAGTAACTTGTCTAAGTCACCCAGTCATCCGTGGAACCAGAATTTGAAACCAGGCAATTAACTCTGGAGTTCATGCTATCAAGTACTACATTTTGCAATAGTATTTTTCACTATATCACTTTTGAGAATGCTAATAAGAACCTAAAACAATGATCAGCATTATTTCTCTCTCGTAATGATTTCTGCCTATCATAAAGCGATGAGATGATTAACACTTATGCCCAAAAGGCCTAGACATTTAAGTCAAAAAATAGCTACAAAATTCACTCTCACATCACTGTAGACTCTTCAGTGGAATGTTGTATCCTTTAAAGTTAGATTAGTACAAGTTTTAGAAAATGTTCAACGATTGAAGTATGCGTGATAGAATTTTCAATACTATAGTACTACTGGTTGACTCTCTAGAAGCAAACACTGAGATGGATTCTAGGGTACGAGATATTTATGAAAGACACCATCTGTGAAAGAAACAGGGAGGACACAGAAATGGGCAGAGGGAGCACTGGAGGAAGAGTACGGACCCAGCAAGGCTTCTGTCAGCCAGGAGCTCCCCAGGAGCCCAGATTCCAATGTCCAAAGTCTGGTGGCAGGAGCCAGACCTGACCTGTCTACCCTGTCTCACTGGGTGTAGTTACCCAGGAAGGCTGTGAGGCAGGCAGACAATCTCTGAGACAGACACTGAAAAGCTAAGAATGGAAGATGTTACCTGTCTTCATTCTCCACACCTGGTGGGCAAGTCCTTTCTTGATGGGAGATATGGATTATGTATCTCTGTGTCCTACACACACACACACACACACACACACACACACACACACACACACACCCCAGGGGGCTTTTAGAGCTTCACTGCTGAACCATTCAATGACAATATATATGGGCTGATTGTTCTCTTAGAGTAAAGCACTTGCCAACACTAATTTTTTCTGTGATTCCTACTCATCTACATACTCTCAATCCTTCCATATTTCTTTGCCTCCCTTAGGATAAAGGCTGAAGTTAATATGCCTAAAACCTTCTCCAGTTTTGACCCTCACCTTCTGGCATTATCCCTCATCATTCTCTCCACTTTTACCTGGAGTCCTTTGTCTCAGGTGCCTTTCACCCAGGCTGCTTCTCTGCTCTGACACTAAATCCAAGCTCTGGCCTCACCTCCTCAGAGGGGAGCTAGCCCACCTCAGAAGTCTCACTCCAGACACCAGTGATCCCTGGACAGTCTCTTTAGTAATGTCTTTAATGACTATCCTCTTCTGTAACTTCTAGAGGATGGGAAATTAAACTTTAGCCTTCTTCATCTCTGGATCCCCAGTACCTATCACAATTTGGAGCACATAGTAAACATTCAGAATATTGGGATCGTATTGAAATAGACTGAAATATACTGAGTTGGCCAAATGGCCACACTTTGACTTCCCATTTTGGGTGAAACAGCTATTTTCCTTCTCCGACCTTCTATCCATTTCCACAGTAATACTTTTCATTAGAACAGAAGAGATCACGGGTTAAAATGGACAGACTGGCAGACTACAACAGGCTTTCATCTACGACTGCATTTACTCAACTTTCGGGAAGGATGCAAGACAAAAACAGAACATAATCAGTGCAACATCCTCACCCAGCCGAGAAGCCCAGTCACAGCCCACGTTGCAGCTTCTGTTACCCCCGAGTCCATGCAGGGCACGTGTGGCAGCACAGATGGGAGCGTTAGAGTGAGCCAGTTTGACCCGGAGAAGCCACCACTTCTGTTCCCGAGATCTGTCCTTGTCACCGTAGGCCAGCACGCGCGTGCCAACCCGCGCGGCACGTGGGGCACTCGGTGTGCCGTGTTTGTCTTCAACCTGTCATTACCAAGGAGGCAGGACTTGGGGTCATTTTTCCCAAGCAGACTTGGGACATGCCAGTCCTGGTGTCCACTTTTCACTCACAAACATGCAAAACTGGGCCGAGCATCCGCTCTGAAGTCAGACAGCCTTACTCTACTTTGCTCCACTTTGAGTGATCTGGAGCAGGCTTCAGACGTTTCTAAGACCATGTTTTTTGTCTTTGAAAAGGGGTGTCATTGGCTGTCTCTCAGAGCTGTTGTAAAGTTTTAATCAAGTAAATGAAATAAAGCTTCCTTTTATAAATAAATAAGCAGGAGTTTGATGTTATTCAGTAGGACACACAAATAAGTACACTTGGGACTAACAGCCTGGCCAAATGTTGACGCTCTGCCTTTGTATGTTCCTTCAGGTTATGACAACCCGGGAAGACAAAGTGATCATTGTTGAAAAGAAAGATGGTACTCGGATAGTGGATCATGCTGATGGTACCAGAATCACAACCTTTTATCAAGTTTATGAAGAAAACATCATTCCTCCAGATGATCAAAAGATAGGTAAGCTTTATTTTTCTAATACATGGGAATAACTTATGTCCTTAGAATAACATAGGCAGAATGTCACTGATTTTCAAACACACATAAGGAAAATCGTGTTTTGAAGAATTCAGTCAACCAGAGAATACTCATGCAGTCCAGTGCAGGGCCTACAAGTCCCTTTACTGCAGTCCTTGTCCTCAGCAGCCAATGGAGTGGTAGCAGTTCTATTTGGCTGATGGACCATAATGCCTTGTCCACTTTCACCACTAAAATCTCGATTGGTGGCAACTAAAAGTTAACAACAAATGTCAAACAATCTTGGATATTAGCTCTATGACCTATTTCCCGTGATCCTTAAAGAATATAAGATACATAAATTGGTGGCCTCAGGTAAGTCCTCCTTTCATTTGGCGTATGCTTCTGCTCAGAAAGGTGATGTGGGAGAAAGCAAGCTGCAGCAGCTAATTAACTCAAGGAATCTAAAAGCCTGTCACTCTTCTAACCAAAATTTAAACAGTATTTTAAAATAAAAAGTGTTCCCTGACTCCCTTTTCTTTATTGCCAGAGTTTGTTTAGTGCATTAAATGCTTCGTTGTCAAGTTCAAGTTGACACAATTGGCAAGTGAGTGAAAAAGAGGACCTACTAGGTAGAGTAAAAATGAAAAGAGCCCCTTGGGAGGGCAATTTAAACATATCTAACAAATTGAAAAGATGCCTAACTTATGATGCACTAATTCTACTTTGGAGTATAGAGAGCGAGAGACATGCTTACACTTTGTGTGAGAAAACAGATGCAGGGGTGCTGTCTACAACACAAATTATAATACTGAAACATGGGAAGCACAGTGTTCATCTGCTTCAGAATGGAAAAGTAAAATGGGGTCTATTCCTACAAAGGGATATTATATAGACATTAAAAAGAATGAAATGCATTCATGTTCACAGACATATATGCACATATAAACATCAGAATGACCAGAGGTCTCAAAACAGACATAAAATGATACATAGAGTAGCATATAATCTATGTAAATTTAAAGCACACAAAATACATATCATTCTTGAGACATGTATGTATATAAAAGTATACAATGGATTATGAGGGAGGGGAATAAATCAAAACATTGAGAGAAGAATAGATTTCAACTTTATCGGTCATTGTTCTCTTATGTACGTATTTAAAACATTGAAATACAGCAAAATATAAACTAGTTGTGTTTTGACAGGTGGATAGATGAGTAGTTAAATTATATCTTTTGCTTTCCTGGATGTTTCCAGTTTCTCAGAATAAAAAGAGTAATAAGAACAGAGCGTCTCTGTAAGTAATCACATAAAAGGAGTTATTCTGGGAGGGTTATTCTGAATCCACATGGAGGTTAGACCACTCTAGCCTGGTGGAGCCACAGCACTGGAACAGCAGCAAAATCTGGAGGCTGGGGCATGTCTCCCTGTGTGTGTGTCCCTCAGATGTACTCACGTTGCATTTGTTTTCAGCTGGAGGCCCTCACACTGTCATCAGGCAGGTGAAGTGCATGCGGATAGAAAGCTCACACTATGCCACTGTCATCACTAACTGCGAGGATAGTAGCTGCTGTGCCACCTTTGGGGATGGAACGTCTGTTATAGCAAAGCCACAGGGAACATACCAGGTAGGGTCATCGAAGAAAAGTGTGTCCACTTGGTTGAGAAAACCCCCTCTCTGGGGGCAGCGAACATTCCTACCAGCTGTTTCTCTCGTCTCACTATCTTAGGACATGCTTCTCCATCCCTTTTATGTTTTCTTCATGCTCTTTTTACAGTCCATTCCAGAGAAACTTTTTTTTTTTTTTTAATCGTTTTAAACACATTTTGCAGTAGACACTGGTAGCTGGTGAAATTATAACTTTTCCAGAAACTTAGGTCCTCATCAAAGTGGACCAAAACTGCCAGATTAACTCTGTAATTTACTCAAAGCTACCTTGAAAAAGGTGGCCGATAACATCCAGAATTAAGACACATAACACAGACCAGGTGCATACATAAACACCAAAGTAAGCTTAATAAACAGGGGGTGCCTTTCCTTCTAGAAGCTGACCTGGAAAATGATCTGTGCTGAAGCTCAGAAACTCAACATGTGTTGGGCTTTTTTGTTTTATTTTTTTTCTTTTCTTTTCTTTCTTTCTTTTTCTTGCTACAAGTTGTCTTTGATTAATATGACAGCTAGCCAGCAAATAGAATTACCAATATATAAGTGTATTAAATTACTAGCAAATATAATTATAGATTATATATACTTATGCTGCTCAAAGTTTCCTTCTGGATTCCATGGTTTCTGATGAAATCAGCTAATAATCTTATTGGAGATCCTTAGTACTTGTTGACTCTCTTCTCTTTTACTGCTTTCAAGATTCTTGGTCTCTGTCATTAGATAGTTTGATTATTATGTGACTGGATCTCTGAGTTCATACTACTTGAAGTTTGTTGATATGTGTAGATTGTTTTTATTAAATTTGGGAAGTTTTAAGTCAGAATCTCTTCAAATATTCTTTATACCTTTATACCTTCCCTCTCTTTAAATTCTCACACTCACTATGCATTTATTAGTAGGTCTAATGGTCCCCTCAGTCTCTGAGGCTATTCATTTTTTCTTTATACTTTTTTCTCTCTCTTCCTCGAACTAGTTAATCTCAGTTGACCTACTAACTTCAAGTTCACTTAATCTTTCCTCTATCAGCTCAAATTTGATGTTGAACCTCTTTAATAAATTTTCCACTTCACTTATTGTACTTCCAAACTCTAAACTTTCTACCTAGTTCCTTTGATAATTCTATGCATTAATATTCTGTACTTGGTGAAATATCATTATCACACTTTGTTCTTTACACAGATTTTCTTTAGATTCTTTGAGCATATTTTATCAGCTGACTTGAATTCTTTGTCTAGTAAGTACAATATCCTCAGGAAAGTTTATATTGATTACCTCCTCCTTCCACTTCCATTATGTGAAATATCCAGAATAGTCAAATCCATGGTGGCAGCAGATCATTGGGAAGGGACCAAGGCAGAGTAACTGCTCATGGCATCAGATTTTCTTTGGGGGATGATGAAAATGCTCTGGAATTAGTGGTCATGGTCACATAAGTTCTTCGAATATACTGAGATATTCTATACATTTTTAAAGGGTATGTATATTATATCTCCAAAAAAAACCTATCTAAACCAGAAATCATTACAAAAACACTGTTGCTTAAGCACCTATCAGACAAATAAGAGCTTCTAAGGGTGTTTTTCCCATCCTTTTGGTTCTCTTAGAGAATCTTCTTGCTCATGTACATGAGGGATTCCAAATGATTTGAATAAAGCTAAGTGTGTCTGCCACAGTTAAGATATATTAAATATCCAAAATAAGAAGGCACAGAGAAATTACTTGGGAGAGATATTAAAGTGAGTAGCTAAAATATAAGGACACAGAAGAAATTACATCCTGATTATTCAGTTTGACCCCTCATTCATCTTTCCCAAGTCTTAAATCCTATCTTGTGTAATGTTGTCTTCCTGGAAACATAGTTTATGGCTGAGACCTCTGGATCAATTTTTTTCCTAAAAGGATTTTCTAAGACCTTCAAATTGAACAAGACATTTTCAGTACTTGTCGCTTTCTGCTACACTTCCAGGTGTTACCGCCAAGCACAGGTTGTCTTTATATTGACAAGGACTGTTCAGCTGTATATTGCCATGAATCAAGTAGTGATATGTACCACCTTTTCAAAGATCGTGAGCAACTGAGAGCCGGCAGGTACATCATGAAGCACACATCAGAGATTATCTGTGAGGTTCTGGATCCTGAAGGAAACATCTTTCAGGTAAGTGAATTGTTAGTATGGAGAATGAGGCTATGTCTTTGCTTTTGCGGTATTTTAGCACTAGAGAACTTCCAAGTGGTTTTTATTTTATTTTTTTACCTTGCTTTCTTCACACTGGTTATCCTTTTGCTGTCAATACTTTGGGCAAGCAGTAATAAATGTCACTACCTTTGATTCTTAAATATACTTTCAAGGTTTTGGAAGTCCAACAATTGGGGTGGTAAGCATGGTAAAGCCAAATAAATAACCAGAGTGGAAGGGAAGAAACCTTGCTAGATATCCAAAAATAACACCAACGAAAAGAAATGGTATAAAAATGTGTCTCCAGGGGAAAATGAGAGTAAATTATTGGGTTGGTAGGCAAGTTTCTTTGACAAGTCAGAGAATCCATGGTGAGAAATACCAGTTAGCCAGGGTGCTAGTAGGGTTGAAGATGGGGTGGAGGGAGCTTAGAGAAGGGCTCCACTGTTTGATGGTAGAGCTGTGCCTTCAGTTTCTTTGTCCTTCTCCACCACAGCAATACTCTTGTCTCTAGTTTAAGTATTGGCAAACCATGGCCATTTGTTTATGTGCACCCGAACGAAAAGCAGGTTTTAAATTTTTTAATGGTTGGAGAAAAATCAAAAGGAGAAGACTATCTCAAGACGCATCAAAGTGATAGGAAATTCAAACTTCAGTGTTATATAAAGTTGTGTTAGGACACACGCTCATGATGCTATGACTGCTGCTTACATGGAATGGTAGAGCTGAGTCATTGCGACAGAGACCATGTGACCTAGAAGTCCTAAAATATTTCCTGTCTGGCCCATGACAGATTAAAAACAAGGTTTGCCAACCCCTATTCTCAGCACTTTTTATTTATTTTTTTTACTTCTTGCCGAACAGTGATACTTCATCTACCGGCTAGCCATTACTAAAGTTATTTTTTAAATTTAAAACCATACCACAAAGTCTCCAAGTTTGTTTTGCTCTTCAAACAAGTCCTGCTTCAGCTTTGTGTGTGTGTGTGTGTGTGTGTGTGTGTGCACGCGTCTGCGTGTGCGCGTACGCCAAGTAAATGAGACTCTTCACTGCTTAAATTTAGGCTATTGGGAAATTTTAATTTACTATGAGTTGAAATAGAAATATGAAGTCTCACAGGCCATGCAGGCTAAGCATTCATCTAAGCATTGGTGCCCCTTCAGTGCTATGACAGCCGAAATCACACTCCTCTGGAAAGACCCACCCCAGATCTAGAGGGTAGTAATGCCTAGAACGTTTTGTCTCATACTGATACTAAATGTGTCTCCCTCAACAGTCCACCCATGAGTCTTCAGTCTATGCTTGGAATTCCACAACACAACCTCTACTATACCATCTCTCTTTTAATATTCTAAGATGATTCTCACATGAGTACCCTTTCCTGCTTATTTAAATTACCAGTTCCTTGAACTAGCATGCAGAGGATAAGGTTTTGAGTTTCTCCTCTCCTAGCCGCCATCCTCAGAATGTAGACCAATTTGTCTTCAGATTTGTTTTCTCCCTTCTAGCTGTGGTTCTTAAGTGTAGATGTGCAACTAGGTTCTTGCTGCGATGATGCAATCTATGCTTGGTGAGCAAAACCTTACGAATAAAGATCCCTCATTGAGTGTACCAGAGGTCATCCCTTTCTCAGATGGAATCAGCAGAAATGTAAGCCCTGTGGCATATTTTTTTCTTTTTATTACTTCTATACTTTCTCCCTTAGGTCATGGCTGATGGTAGTGTCTTCACTATGTTCCCTGAAAATAATCTGGAAGGTGATGTAAGTGCCAGCATTGAGGGCTGTGACAGTTTATCACTGATTCATCTTCATAAGAACCATCCACAAATCTATGGTGAACACGTGCCCAGGTAATATGATGATGATGATGACACCATGACTTTATTTTCAGTTCCGTGTTCAACATTTTAGTTAAGTATTTCAAATGATTAGAACTTTGTTTCCTCAATAGGTTTTTTGTTATCTATGCTGATGGATCTGGGGTAGAATTTCTCCGAGACAGTGACATAGAAGAATTCCTATCCTTAGCATATGGAGAATCAGCTGCCACAGTTCTCCAGGAGCCGGTACAGGGGCAGCCAGGTAGGGCGCCCAGACGCGGGAACTTACCGTGTCCCTTTGTCAACTCCTGTCCTCAGCCCAGCTGCCTGCTGCCATCTCCCTGGGTTTTTCTTCTCTGATCTTTTCCCTTCATCCACTTTTCCCCCTGATGATGTCAAGCTATGTATGTAATTGTTTGAATTTGTATCCATCCAAGCAATATCTGATCTTGAACCTATACCAGCTGTGTGCAAGTCCTTGTCCTAGATACAGAAGGATTTGTGTCTTTGTTCAGGTCTATACCTAGGCTCCTGTTGTATGTTCATCTTAGTGGGAAAAACAAAGAAAACCTGAGATATCTCCTATATCTCTCCATTTTTGTTGTCACTTTGAAGATGTTTCCTTGAGGAGGTAAATGTAGGAAAATAAAGTACATTTGATAAGTGAGTTAGAATGCTAGCTTGAAATTTAGGATAAGTGTTATGTTATATTCATTGGGAATTTATATTATTTTTATTGAGTCTAAAGAAGTCAATATGTGACTTAGTTAGCGACACATATTAAGAACCACTAGTGTATATAATACACATATTTAAACATAGATACAAACTTGTTATGCTATCTGTGTATCAAACCTGTGTGCTGTGTGTATGTTTGTGTGTGAACTTTTCTCTAGTTGGTGGGATATATTTTGTGCTGGTTTATGACTATGTCTGTACACTTACATCTTTCAGTGTGTTAATACATGTGTGCACAATATAATAAACCTTGATCGTGTGAAAATGGACAGTGGTGTGCTCTTACTGCCTATGCAGTGCAGGTGTGAGATTGTGTGACTATGAATTCATCTCGCATTGCTTCGTTAGTCATTTAACTAGCATCCACTCGGTAACCCACCATGTACCAGACACTGGCTGGGTATTAGAAATACAATGGTGAGCAGAGACCGGCATGGAGCTTTCAAAGAACATTTTGTTTAGGCAAGAGAGGCATAATTTATATAGTCACACAAATGACTGTATGATTATAAGTTGGGATGAGGCCTATGAAGGAAGGAGCGTGGTTCCCCGAGGGCATCTAACAGAGGAACCTGACGTGGTCTACAAGGCTTCCCTGAAGACAGTGGAGCCAAGAGCTGGCAGTAAGTAGGAGTTAATTATGACAAGAGAGAAAGCTTTTGTGGAAGAAATAATACAGAGGAAGCACAAAGCATTAGTAAATAGGAAGGGGAGTCAAAGCAGCCAAAGAATGATGCAGAGTTGAGGCAGGACTGAGAAAATGTGAAGGACTCTGTTTTATCCTGTGAACTAAGGGAAGTCAAAGAGTAGTTCTAATGATGGGCCATCGTACCAGTGCTCTTGACTGCTGAGTGAAAAAAGCTACTTGCAGCTGTAGGTCCAGACAGGGTCTCTCTGAGGCAAATGACCTGAGCTGGGGTCAGTGGAGTAGGAAGTGTTTAGTGATGGAACCGATAGGATTTTGATGTAATTCTTGAAGGACAGTGAGGAGTCAATACTGGCAGATGACCCAAATCCATTCTTTAGATGTTGCAGTGACTAAAAATCTCACCTTTCCTGATAGAGTATAAGGTCCTTATGAATAACCATGTTGCCTCAGTTATCAAAAATATTTGTTGAGTTAGTGGATGCCTGTTGAATTTATCAGAGTACTTTTGATGGAGAAATGATCCTCTGATAACTATCTCTGAACCAGGTGCCCTGAGCATCACAGTCCTTCGGCCTTTTCATGAAGCATCACCATGGCTAATGAAGAAAGAATTAGATACAATAATTCCCCCTAATCTCCAGTCAAGGTCATGGGAGACATTTCCCTCCATTGAGGTATGCATTTGTGTCTTGAAAAGTCACTGTATTTGCATATCCGTCTATCAGTGGACCAGAGTCTTAAATCTCCTTTCATTTATTCATTTATTTTTACTCTCGTGTAAATTGTTAATAGGAGTTTCATATTTGAAGATTTTGACATTAATCTATTTTAGAGAAATAGCTGACTGGCTAATATTGGTTTTATTTCTTTCATCCTATATTGCAGACTTGACCATTTTCCTAAAATATGAAAATAACCATCCTGAATAACCCATGTTATATCTCTCCGAGCTTGAAATTACTGATATTATGCAATACAGAGATTTCCCTTATGCCATTCCTTATCTATTCATTTTAACACATAACTTTAGGTATTTCAGGCTCCCTTTTTTCTGAATTTATTAATGTGTAAACTGATATGAAAATGATGTATGTAATTATAATCAGGGACTTGTAACCGCAGTGTTAAAAAATAAACATTGTATTTTTATCAGATTAGAGTAGTCCTACCTAAAATGTTTTTAAAGAAAGAAAAAAAAAATCTTGAGCAATAAAAATAAAGCCTTACATCTTGAACGATTTTCTATTTCATTTTGCAAGAAATTTTTGTAATATGTCCAGAATATTGTCAGGTGTTAAATTATAGATTAGTGAGGATATTGAAAATATTGACAAGAGAGAAAGATTGTTTTTGCATTATGATGATTTTTCTCTCTCTACAATCTTGTAGTAGCAGGGGCACAGATAAAAACAACTGCAAATAACAAAGACCTCCGACCCTTATTTTAATTTTGCCATGTAATCAACATGGTAAGTTAAGATGATCTGAATTCTAGTCTTGACTCCGCTTACTAATGTGGGATTTGAGATAATTTATACTGGGCCTCCAGTTCCTGATCTGAAACAAAGAAGTCACAGCAAATGACTCACTAAGGCAAATCCAAAGTACTGTGTTACAACAAATGATACAGCTGAGATTTATGAAGGGAGTGTACCCTTTCTCTGAAATTCTTACACTCTGACCTTCTATGCTTGATAGGGGGTTGGGGGCCCAGCCCAGGAAAACCCCTGAGTGGCCAGCACTGGCCAGGCATGGGACACTGAATAGCGATTTCAAATAGATCATCTCTTCTGACACATTTCAGGACCTAGGCATCAGAGCTCACCACTCCTGAAAGTCAGCTACAAGGATAGCATAGAGGTGAGGCATCTGCTCTCCGGCAGACCTTTCTGTTCCAGAAACCTGCAATGACTGTTGGGGGCTTGCTGACTCTAAGGGTGAGACTAAGAAATCCCCTCATCTATGATATCATTTACTCTCAAAGAACTACTCTGAATCAAAACGAACATGGAATGAGAAAGTTAAATATGCCTTAATTCCAAATGTCTTAGACCTCCCTTGTGCTTCAGGTCGCTAAGGTACATAAGGTGCAAGCTATGAAAGCCGTGGACTAGAGTTCAAGACCTGGGACCAGGAGGAAGAAAAAAAATACTGCCTACCAAATGTTTTAGACTACAATTTTGAAGAGAAGGACACATTTGGCATTAGCTAAGCTCCTGCTTCACTACCATTGCACAGCAGTGCTTACCACTCACCAAAACGCTAGCCACAGAAACTTCCTGTCACAGAATATTAAAATAGCCAGATTCTTGGTAATGCAAATAAGGAGGAAATCTTGCTTTGTTGTTTTTGGTTTTGTTTTACTGATTTTCCTTATATTTGCAATAATTTTGAGAGCTGGGGTCATTTTATGCCCACCATTGTATGATTCCCTAACAAGTGACTTCTCTTGTCTACATAACAATTACTCAGTTACAAAAAATTTGAATGTTAAAACATTCTGATGTCTTTCTTTGATGATTGTTTTCTTTACAGAAAAAAATTCCAGGACCTCCCTTTGGCACTCAGAATTGGAAGGGGATTAGCATTAGATCCAAACAGCTGACGTGTGCCCCCGCCCCTATACGCAAGAGTCCTAAGGTGCTGCAGATACGCCAGTTCATCCAGCACGAGGTCATAACAAAGGATGTGAAGCTAAAGCTGCAGGTTTCCCTTAAGGTAAAGGACTCCAGGTGCCCTGTCCCAGAAGAATCAGGAAAGGGGCAGTCATGTCTTCTGGCTTCCAGAGGAACTGAAATGATGTAATTCTGCCAATATTTCTCTAATTCCACAAAAGAGTGTCAATCCTCCAGAGGGTGGAAAGTTAAAAAGAGAAAACATTTAATGGTTTCCATAATGTCTAGGAAGTACTGAAGCCCCAAAGACATCAAGAAGATAAGCACCTTTACATGAAATGGCCCTATAGAGTCCTCCTTTCTCACGAAAGGGAAAATTGGTCTAGTGAGCCCAGGAAAAAAGTAGAACTGAGTATTAATCAGATACATGTGCGTGAAAGAAAAGGATTGTTGACTTTGGAAATGGTCTAAGAATTTGTAAATAAGATAGTTAATCATACAGTTTAATTCTTTAAGAACAGAATGTCTTATTCACGATTTTATTCCCAGCACCAGGGGATTATAACCTATGGAAAACAAAATAAAATATTTTAGGTAAAAGAAAAAATAAAAGGATGGACTAAGCAATTTACATTCATAGGCAGATTCATGAAGATGATCCCCGATAAGGGCTCCATTTTGTTGGATGAGCAGCCTGGAGCACAGACTTAACCACCAGACTGCTGAGGTCTTCATATCGTTCTAATGTCCAGTGACCTCGCAAGCTTTGCTTTGTTCTCTTTTTGTTTTTTTCGGGTTTTTGCTTATAAGCGTGTTAAAGAAAAGCTTTTCCAGTTTTCTTGATCAGCAATCAGTTGGTTGTTAAGCATCGTGGGCTTCTGCATTCTTATCTCGTTAGTAGTATTTCAGGGTGATGCTTACTATTTTGGTGCGTGTACCTGATTTCTGATTTTTATGTATTTATTTTATTCTGCTAACTTAGGATTATATAAATCATATTCTAAAGAAAGAAGATGAGCTGCAGGAAATGATGGTTAAGGATTCCAGAACTGAGGAGGAGCGAGGCAATGCTGCAGACCTCCTCAAGCTAGTGATGGTGAGAAAGCAATGCCGCATTTACCACTGTTTTGTTAAGGAAAGGTGTAGAAGGGAATGAAGGCGAGTACACAAGCAGGCAGGAGGGAAGAGGAAAGAGGAAGAATTTGTTTATTTTTATTTATTGGGTTCTTCCTTTTGCTAGTTCACCCCTGCAACCCACCCGGTTTCTGGGGATCCAGAGTGTGCCCCATGTACTTAACTATTGAGCCACTAGAGTGCGCCATACTATTATTTAAATAGTAGCTATGTCAGGGCAAAATACCCTAAGTAATAAATGTTTCTGACATTTCTACAAAGCGTTTGCTATCCCTCCTTATAATTTATTTCTGTGGAAACTTATTCTTTGTATTTTAGAATTTCCAAGTGCTACTTAATTTCTTCCTTAAATCGTAAATTCTGAAAATCTTTAATAAGAATTTGTATTGCCTTCTGAAAAATTGACATTTATGGAAATATTGGATAGATTAATGAACGAACTTTGGAAGCAGGAAAGTAAAAAGAATTTCTATAACTTAAAATAGTCTCTATTTTAGATAATTTTGTTAATTGAAAGAAATGTTTAAAAATCAGATAAATGCTGTATTGCCATTAAAACACAAATTCACTTTATAGTAAGTTCCGTAAAAACCAATTGGAGCACATAAAGAATGCTTCTAAACAAAGGTGAGTTTTGTATGCAATATAATTATCATCATTAAGCAATTCTATCTTTATTTCAGTCTTTCCCTAAAATGGAAGAAACTACAAAAAGTCATGTTACTGAAGGTAACAGCATTTAACATTTTTCTGCAAAATATTTACCCATTTCAAAGGAACAATCTTATATGCACTTGATACTCATTCTCTCACTGAATAGCAGAGTACCATGTACATTTTATCTTTGTTGTTGTATTGGCAGTGATATGTTGTAATGTTTTATTCATGTGTTCTTTCTACCTAAATGTGAAACCCTTGAAAACCATAATTACCTCTAATTCATCTTTAACTTTCATCTGTTGAATAAAAATTGTTGACCTCCACTTGTATTTAGAACATAGCAAAGATAAAAGGAAAGAAACAACCAACCAACCCTTTCCCTTCAGTGAGGGCACAAATGTGTGCACACACCTACAGACGTACATACCTGCACATGTGTACACATACATAAACACACATGTACACACATACACACAGAGAACTTCTGACTAAACAGTCAGCACCAAAACTTCGCAGTGTTTTTTACACCGTGGCTGACTCCAGTAGCTTACTCTTGGAAGACAGCCTCAGGCAAAGCATATTTATTTGGGAATATACACAAGCTCGACTACTTTAATTATATGGTTTCATAGTTCACAGCAGACAAAGCAGCAAAAAATTGGTGTTTCAGGGTTTGGTTTTCCGGACTTCTTTGGCTGTATGGCAAGTTGAGAAGCCGGCAGCCCTGGGCTTCACGCGCCCACAGCTGTCTTGTGTGTGTCCTCCCACCGTCGGTCTGCACAGTTGTTTGTGGAGTTGTTATTAACCTGAATTTTTTCTTTTCCTGAAATGTAACATCACCACACTGGACTGAAGGTGATTAGACTTGTCCCTTTAGAGTGAATACCATCCAGCACAACCCCTAATGTCTCCCCTTCCTTGCACTCTCCTGTCACTTTTTCAACTGTGCAGTTGCTTATGTGAAAGTTGCCAGACTTTGAAAATAAAAACCCAGAAGATTCAGTTAAATTAAATTTCAGATGAATCCATTTTTTTCATATGTGTTCCAAATATAAAATCTAAAACATACTTATATTGCAAATTATGTGTGATTTATCTGAGATTCCAGTTTAACTTGATGCCCTCTACTCTATCTGGTAACCTTACCTGATAGTGTTTGAACTTGTTACAGGTAAGAGAACAGGTACCTTAATGGTAAACATGCGGGTTGCCCAGTAGTGAAGGGTCATCTAAACATGTTTTAAACATAAAACCCACCAACAGAAGCAGAAGGGAAAGAGGGTCTCACATGCATACAGCTGCCTCTGACATATTAATAACAGTAATTCTAAGTCAAATCTCCTCACAGTGTTTTCTAAAACTCTCTTCTATAAGAGGACTCCACTAGAAATGAATTTTGTGGTAAGTTTGGGTAATACTGCATATTGCCTTTTTTTCTTAGAGAGCCATAATGTACATTCACTAATTACAGTCCTATAGTACCAAAACATGTATGGGTTTTCCAAGATCTCGTGACCATAGAACATAGAACATTTTTTTAAACTGTTATCATCCTACCACAGGCCATCTTCTGTGGAATAAACTTTGAGAATCGCTGGCCAAATAATCAAGAAATCAATTACATTCTTATCCTTAGATTCAGAGCCTTAAATATTGTTTTAGAAAATAAATTTCAATAAAATGGCTAATTGTTTCAGTTTTGGTGCTTTAGATACTAATATATTCAGTTATATAGAATACTAATCCCTCTAATGATGTAGATTAATTAACGTGTTACTACATTTTATATTTTGACTACAAGAAGTGTGTCCTGTATGTAGGAGATTTCACAAAAGTGGTCTGGTTTACCATTGTGTTATAGCTTGTCATGGGAATTCTAGTAAATATTTTATGCATTAAATATAGGCTCTTAGAAAACATCTCACATGAGCAACTGGGTTCTGATTGTGTGGTGTGCAATAAAAAAGTGAGGATAAAAGTTAAATGCATTTCCTTTTAAAGTTGCAGCCCACCTTGCTGATTTATTGAAGCATTCTTTGTCTACTGCTTCAGAATGTCCTCCAGAAACATTTGGTAAAGATTTGTTTGAGAAGAAATGGAGGTAAGCTGATCCAGTAATGCATACCAATTAATATGAAGCCCACAATGATCGAGGAAATGGAGAGACACTGGTGTCATAACTATGGGTGACTACATCAAGGAGCCCACAGCCTTGCATCTCATCCACTGTTAACAATTTATCAAACAGTGGTGGGTTTTGTTTTGTTTTTTTATTGTAAGCTGAGAGCATTGCCCTTTTTCATCATACTTTCCTCTCACATAGGCACGTGGCATCAACAAAGTGGAAAGAAAAGATGGTTCAAAAGAGGTAATCGTGTCCTGAAGTATACATAGACATGTGAAAGACCCTGTTTTGTAGTAGAATCTCAAGTGGGGTAGCTGGAAAGGTCCTACCAGCTGCTATTTGAATCTCTCCTGCATTTCTGCCAAGTGTCCCTTCAGCATGTGTATGATAATTCTGTTATCTCTTAAGGAAACCCATTTGACCATTAGGCAGATCCTCTCTCTCTCTCTCAAGCAAAAATAGCTCTCAAGTACTCCCTGTGCTTTGGTAATTCTAAAGTACTGTTCTGGAATGTAATGTACAACATACATGCATAAGCATTCAAGAATCCTTGTAATTCACATGAAGACTGTACTATAGCATTATGTTCTTTGGTTTCCTTTTAATCTCTCCTGATGTTTCCAACCCCAGTTCTTTTGGCATGAAGAAAGGTAGCCAGATATATTTATTAAGTATGAGTAGTCCATACGTACTAGTGTACACATTTGCATGGTTCTCCATGCTGACTCCCAGAATGAATATGCTTTTTTAATAAAAAAATATCTGAGTTACCTTGTGGAATGTGTTGGAGAAGTGTTGAGATGAGACCTTATATCTCATGGGTCCCCCCATAAATACAAGGTCAAACTTGAAGATATATACTATCTCATATGATATCCTGAAAGGATTTCTGAGAGACTGGAGACAGTGATTGCCTGTGGGGAAAGAGATTGAGAGTAGGAGACAGTATAGAATAGATACTTCCTTCTTATAAGTACTCATTAATACCTTTTCAGTTATGAACTTGCCCATGTGTTGTCCTATTCACATTTAAAAAAAATTAAACATTAACCATTTCAAAGTTTAACCGATAGGTAGGAAATGGTAGGTCAATGAAGAAAAAAGAAAGTGAAACATGTAATTAGATATGTGTCATAGAAACAGAGGTGTTGGCAAAATAGAAAATGGGTTGGGGGGGGGGTTTAAGTAAGGAGAAAGGTTTCAAGGAAATGGAAGATGCTCCACAAATGGAAGATGCTGTGGAAGAGTCATAAAAGGGAATGATAAGACCAGGACTTATCCGTTGGAAGGTTTATTGATTTCTTTTATGAGACAGGTTTTTGGGAAGTGACAGAAAATAACCAAATTGCCACAGATAGATGTAACAGTCCTGTGAGGCAGTAGAGAGAAAATATTCTGATGGAAACTCAAAGTTATTTAATAGATGACATTTTGATTCCGTCAGTAATTCCATAGCAGTCACCTAGTATAAGAGAAATTGCACTGGTCTTAGAACCAGCAGGCTTAAAGTTCATTCCTTTTTGAACACCTGTAGACTGTAGGATGCTGACTGGTTGTTGTACTTCAGTGCCTTTACTTCAGGAATTCAGTTTGCTTGTCTATAAAATGAGGATGATTGGATCGCCTAATGTCTAAAGTCTCATGTCAAGGGACTCAGAGCAGACTAGTGTGCACTGTTCAAGTTTATGAGCTTGGAGGCAGGCAACCTGGCCTCTTATTCAGAAATTTCCTCTTAATAATTATGTGATTTTCAATTGGATTACTTAACACTTTTATTTTTTGATGAATATTATAGAGATAATCTTAGTAACTCATAGAGTTACTTGTGAGATTACATGTAAAGCACTTTGCAAAATTCTTAACATGCAAGAATCAGATTAAAATGAAAACACCAGGTAGGATTAGGTGCTTTTATAAGAAATAAGTTTATTTTTCCTAAAATAAAAAAATTCAGAGGTTGGTTCTCTATGGTAGACAGTGCCATGGCATCATCAGGAGTTTCTATTTCTAATTTGTACCTGTTCCATCATCCTTAGCACATGATTTCCACCTTCAAATTGCTTCATTTCACAAAATAACTGCTGCGACTCCAGTCATTATATCATATTTTAGGAAATAGGAAAAGAGATGAGGGAAAAGAAAATGCCTCCCAGATGAGTTAGCCCTCTTTTAAACACTATCCTGGATTCGTACATAATGACTTCAGCTTATATTTCATTGGTCATTCAATATAGGGAAAGCTGGAAAGTATCCATTTTACCTGATTTATTGCCTTCCCAATTTAGGGTTCTGATTTTGCAAAGATTACTAGCAGGCTTATCATGACTGCTGTTATTTTACCGCATAGCCACTATTCATAAGCTATTCCTCTGGTTTTAGTATTTTTGTTACCACTGCTACAAAATTATGGCAATCAGTAGAATCTGGTTGACGTTGAAATCTCAGGGAATTGAAATATATGCACCCATGTGGTTTTTAGTTGTTTGAGATCAGTGATAAAACCATTATTTCCTATATATGTGAAAATTTGATTTCTCAAATAGGACATGTGGCTGATTCCAGAAGAAGTGGAAAATGAGCCAAAACAAGTTGACAAAACAAAACAAATGTTTATTCCTATCAGTTTTACTGTTAGTGATCCCATATTTATGGGATGTAAATAGAGCTAAAATATAAATAAATAACATTTTTAAATAATCTATATCTTTTTTTTTTTCATCATTATGGAAATACAAACCAGGAAGGAAATTGAAAAAACACAAAAGTATATAATGGAAATAAAGAACAGAGTAATATCACCCTACTTCAAATCTGAACTGGGCAATATATATCAGTCTCAGGTAACTGAAAGTAATGAATGACATTTGAGTCAGAGTCTCTGCATGTGTAGTTATCGAATCTAACTTTCCTGACGTTTGATTCCTTTCTGCATGAACCCAGTTAACAAACCCGTCCTCTTCAAACCCCTGTCCTGACAGGAATATGAGAGGAAAAACTAATTTCAGGTCTTGCACAGAACTGGAAGTTCTCTGTCAATGTGTTACTCCATGCCACTTCTCTGCCTTGCATCATCACTATTTTTTTTAAAGGAAAGGTGCAGGCAGGAATGAAGGCAAGTAGGCAAGCAAACAGGAAGAGAGAGGAGGAAGCAGCACTTTAGTTTATTTTATTCAGTTACTCACACTGGTTGTTTCCCCCTGGACTCAGGACACAAACCCAGGCGTATGTGGCCTGCGTCCTTCAGCAGTGACTGACCTAACCACTGCTCCACCAGGGTGTGCTGCATTATCGCAATTAATTGCCCTCTCCCATTATTATAAGCCCTTTTTGTGATCAATTCTCATTGATGTTTATCTTCTGATAAATCCCATTTGAAGTCTTTATTCGATTAAAACGTCCCCACCCATCAGCTGCTCAGCCACTATCAGCTGCTGAGATAGCTCTTAGCAACTGAATTCTTGGAAGATAGTGGAGACAGACATTTCTCTCTAGTTCTATAAAATTTGAACCCTTGAAGCAAAGGAAATTTTTGCACATTCAAAACTCTCTACATTTATATGAAAATTCCAGGGACTGCTATTAACCAGAGGCTTCCTGAGAAGCAATTATAGAAAATTTGAACTAACTGAAATTAAATTTGAGTTAATTATATGTTGGAAAATGTTTAATTTGTAACTGTTTTCAGGGCCTTAAAAATATGCTTTCAGCCAAAAAGACCATTTGTAAGGTCAAGTAAGGAATTACATATTGGAATTAAGAGTGTCATCATTTCTCCATTATTGCACTTCCCTTTGACTGAGAAAAATAGAACAGTGTTTACTATTTCGCTCAATAATGAGGCAGACCATTCAGTTGCAACATCCCTGGTGGTGTTAGACAGCGTTCTTTTTACATCACTTTCTGGCCCCCATGCCTCCATAGTGCTCAAAAAAATGCTCTCATCCTGTTCTTCAACTTATCATGCTGCAGAGTCGCCTTTCAGCCATGTGTAAGTCTGAAGTGTTTTGTTTTTTTCCTTTAAGTTTAAATACCTGGACACTCTTTCAAAAAACTTGCCTCCTTTTACAACGAAAGATAGTGATGCAAACGAAACAATTGCTCAAGACACATCTGCTCTCCATCCAGGTAATATGTTTGTGCATTTCTCATTCTTGTTCATGTGCTAACCTAACAGTGGCCTCTTAGAACATAACCGGTTCCTACCACCTAGTGCCTCAGTAATAGCGAATGACATAACCTACGATGGCATCCCCTGTGTATTACAGATTGAATTATGTGAGGAAACTGAGAAAATAAAATTTAGTATTTGTCCTGTGTGCTTAATTTTACCTAAAAGCATTAAGAAAACCCAGCTAATTTAAAGAGAGCAATACAATGTTGGTAGAGAAAAGGCATTCGCATGCTCTTAAAGCATCACCCTATATATTACATACTAATTATTGAGAGGAAAATATGCCTTTATAATGGAGAGATTTTTTTCTACCTTAACCAAGTGATCAAATTTCTACTAATTGCGAGACAACCAAGCATCCGGTGCTTTCACATATAATGCCAACACGAAGTGCCAAGGATTTGGGTAGAATTCTTGTCTAAATCCTTACTCTAAATTTAACCATCAGGAAGCAATCTGATAAATCCAGAATGATGATATTCTAGAAGACAACTGGCCAGGACTCTTCAAAAAATAAAAAAATCATTAAAACAAAAAAGATGGAGTGGTTGTTCTAGATGCAAAGAAACTAAAGAGGCATTAAATCTACATGCCCGCATAAACTTGGGGTGCTGGAATAAGATTGAAACAGCTTTAAAAATATTGTATCTATATTCCAAATCCATGACACATTTTTAATGTGTTTTTCTGTTGCACTGATTTCTTAATTTTAATGATTCATTTTCATCATAATGAATGGATTTAAAATTGGAAACCTAAAAAAAATTACATCTCAGTTACTCTTGCCAAGTAAAGGTAGAGGCACATTATTTGGTCTTTGTTTTGCAACTGAACAAGATAAAAACTACCATATGATATAATGCTCAGGGAAGAACCAGGGAAGACCTCGTTTGAAAAAGGGCTTCTGTATATTAACTTTCACAATTTTATCCTCCCTGATTCAGAGAGCTTGTGTGATTTACTGTCAGGAACCTGGTAACTGAGCAGTTATCTGGACACTATAAAGCTAGTCCCTCAGGAGTGCATCTGGCAGACACTGTCTTGTTATTAATGACAAATATTAACATATAATGAAAGCTCCCCCCTCTTAATGACTTTCTTCCATTTAGCCTTTCCATAGAGGGCAGGAAGCCAATGGGAGGAAGCACCTTGTTTGTTGTAAAGAATGCAAACACTGGTAGTGATTAATCATACTTCAAAATGTCTCTTTATAATATTTTTTTGGGGTTTTCTAGATTCCCAGCCAAATAAAGTTCCAGAACAAGAATCCTCAGATACACATAGTCTTCCAAAATCTGAGAGTTTTGTGGCTAACAAGGAGACTTCTGGCCAGACCCAAACTGAAAATTTAACAAAATCCACCAACGGTATGACAGTCATTTGCTTTATTTCCTTGTTTCTCAAACTTAGCAGTATGTCTTTTTTGGATTATGGGAGATGGCCTTGGAGGCTGAGGATATGGTTGGAAGTTACAGAAAAAATTTAACGGGTCACAGATCCTGGAGGTAAGGGGCTTTGTAAGTCCCCCTTAGCCTATCAAAGTATCTCAAAAAATATTCTGAGTCATGTTCAGTAACTATAGCTGCAAAGTGAAGGAAATAAAAACAAGTACAGTTTTTTTTTTATTTTGTTACTTTATTTCATCACATTCTATTATTTTAATTTGTTGACCTAAACAAAAAACCATCAGTTATTTCACTAACAAAATGGGTTTGAGGCAACAACAAAAAAGCAGTTTGAAATTATAGTCTCATGGTGAGACACACATGTAACTTAACACGAGAGTCAGCACCCCACCCCCATTAAAGTTTGTAAGGGGACTGTTTGTAGACGAAAAGGAACCTCTTTACCCTTCCATTGGGCCCAGGAGGTGAGGTCACACCCGTCAGACATACAAGGCATGTTGATTCCTGAAGTTTGATGATTGCACACGTGTGAACACTTTCTTCTAGCCTCTCAACCTCATTTGAAAAAGGGCTTCTGTATATTAACATTCACAACTTTAACCTCCATGGTTCTGAGCGCTTGTGTGATTTACTAACTCTCAGGAACATGGTAACTGTGGGCAGTGAGTACTTTGGTAGTTAGATTTAGAGAAACATAAGCTGTAGTCTTTATCTTATACAATACGTCATCATCTGGGGCAGCATAAATTGAAGTATGGAGTAAGAACTAAAACTGGAGTAATATCTAGTTACAATGGAGTCATACGTAGACTGACCATATGTACTATTTTATGTGGGATAGTACTTTTCTTTTAATTTCTCGACAGTCCTGTTGTTTTAGTATAAATGCCAATTTTGTCCTATTTTTAATAAACCATCTTTAACGCTGGGCAAAAGATGCAGTTGAGTTGCCCTGAGCCCAGTCTGTTGAGGGGTCCCCAAAACAGCTGCCCCTTTGCCCCCATGAAAGATGGCCCTTGCTGGCACTGACTGCTGTAGACCACAGCTGCTACTGCTGTTCCTGCCCCTGTGAGGAAACAGGAGCCCCGGGAAGTGTATTACCCCACCTCCACCCCATGGGCCTGTTTCTTTGAAGGGAGCAGAACACTGAAGTATGGTCGAGCCACAGGTAAATACTATGGGAGTTACCTCTGGCACTGTGGGGATTATTGGACATTTCTGCCACTGGGATGTGTTTGGGGAAGGACATTTAGAGTGGGGCTTATAGGAGCACCAAATTTGGTTTTTGACTAAGTTTTGACTAAGTTGCCAAAATTCCTTGCACCAGACCTGGATGTTTGTATGAAGTTCCATCTGACCACACAATTACAATTTGATCACCTGTCAGCATGGCATAGTACTTACTTGTCACTGACCTGACTGCTCTGCTCCTGCTCAGATTGCTCTAGCTCCTCCTCTCCCTTAGTCACCAGCACATAATCCTGTCATGTTTTTGCCATCCAATGACCAGTTTTTGTCACAAGGAAACATGATCAGCCAAGTCATATTACACTGATTTCATTGAAGTTAATTCACCTAAATATGGTTGGTTAAAAAAGGAGAAGCAGAAGAACTTAATGTAGTAAATATAGGTAAATTCACACCTCATGATTCCAGGGGGCATGTTTCATCCTGAAAGGAAATGGGGATCCACTGATGTGTTCTCATTACCTACAATAGAGCAAGTGCCTTGCCACATGTATGGTAAATTTACCTAACACAAAGCTTTTGCCTTTCTGACTTTAACTTATTTCTCCTGAAAGTGTTAGTCATTTAGGAATGACTACTAAGGGCCAGATTATTGTAGGTCTCAGTGAGGTCAAAATAGACACAATGAACTAGACACAATGAAGGAATAGAAGAATAGGAGTTGGCAAACATGAGAAGAAAGCTTGAAACCAAGATTTCAAGTGGTAAAAATATTCGTGTTGACAGGGTCAAGGACATGACTGTGGTTCTGAGGTGGAGAGGAGAAAAAGAGAAAAGTGAGGGAGTGTTGAGAACCAGAGAAAACAGGGTGTTGGCTTTATCAGCCAGGTGATGTCACCGAGATAGATCAAGTGGAAGACCAGTGAAGGTATCAAGAGCTCTAGTAAACCAAGGGAAGGATGGAGATGTTGGCAGATGAGACCTACTTGGAGAATGCATAGGTAATATACTCTGATTGCACAGCTTCAAAGGAATGAGAATTTTGAAGGGAGAAAAACAGCATCTGAAGCAAGAAGGACATTTACCTTACCCATAGGCACTGTGATAATTAATATGAGACAATAATATGACTCCACTCTAAATGGCGAATTGACTTTTTGTAAGAACAGTGTTTGAAGAAATTCAGGTACAAAGAGATTAAGATAAGCTCTGGGGAAAGCTTTGTGAGACAGGTCATTCTGAGGAATAAATAAGATTTCACCGATTTTAAAATTTGAGATTAGGTCACCTCACTTTCCTTGAGGAAACTGAAACCCAAGTAAAGTTGAATGACCTCTACAGTCCCACAAAATATTTGCAACCGAGCCAGGGCTAGAAAGCGAGTTTGTTCTTTTTCCCTTTCCTAGGTCCTGGGTTTCAAACCAGGGTCCTGAACTGTATATACACGGCCTGTGCTTTAGACTCTGAGCCACAGTGGCATACCTAGAAAACGAGCTTTTCGTGCAACTATTTATCATACTATGTTTATTAAAAAACCTACAGGTAGAAATGAATAGGAAACAGCCTAAGAACATCAGCATGTATTAATTTGGTAATAGCACAAGATAATACTATTGGAAGCTACAATAAAGTTAGAGGAGGTTTGCACTTTTCAAAATAAAAATGTTAGTGTTCTCCGTGACGATACTGTATCAAAGCAGCACCCAAATCCTTTAATGCCTTAACAGCAACAATGAGAATCCATCAGTTTGGGGTCTCTGGGTTGACTGCAGCAGCTCCACTCCAGAGAGCAGGCAGGACATGCTGGGCTCAGCTACTAGATCCCTGAGATCGGACTCTGCTCGTCTCTTCCCAACTCCCAGTTTAGTGGTACCGCAGTGATCGCTTGAGTCAGCCTTAGCAAGAAATCAGCAAATGCTACACGTGTGCAAATTGTATGAATCAGGGCAGTATTTTCCAGAGGCAATGGTTAAACTTTCACCAGCACTCCATTACTGCAGGTAGAATTCGAATGTATTCCCCCTAGGAATACACAGTGGGACCCTATCCCACCCTTAAGGAACCGCCATCATCTGAGACTCTGGCTCATGACAGGATCAGCGCTCAAGAGAGGTGAGGGGAAACAGGTACTGCCTCTCACAGCCTCTGTCTGAATGACACTCTGCCACTTAGACACACATTTATCAATCAAAGCAAGTCCTGTGGCCAAGCGCAGAGGCAGTGGGCCAGAGAAATGACTCCACCTACACAAAAGCCATGCTCAAAGAAGAAGTTAATGTCTAAGCATATGTGTATGTGTATGTGTGTGCATGCATGTGTGTGTATGTGTGTATCTATGCATGTATGTGTAGAGAATAAATAATGCAGTCTCAGCAGGAATCAGAACCATTATAGGTTCTCCTGTTTGGTTAGGTCCAGCAGTAATATTCAGGTGATGTTGCCAGGGGGACCATCCTAGTTGTTCAGATATTAAAGTACCACTGTGTCAGCTGGGAAGCAGCCCCTGCTCTAAACCCTCAGTCCTTTGCACTCCCCTTAGTCCCTGGGGAAGTCCTGGGGACAGTTAGTGGAACAGTAATCCGCCTGTATTACGGAAGGCAGTAAGTACCGTGTAGAGCAGAGAATGTAGGCTCTGCTGGGCTCCTTATATCCTAGTTTTGTAGCATCAGACACATTGTTTAAACCCTTGATCTCTTCCCCTTTCCTCTCTTTTTTTGGTAGTTGTTCTTTTCTTCACAATGTTATACACATTTTAGGATGTTGAGATTGCGTCTCAGTCGGTACTTCACACCACACACACCACTCCTTGCCGTATTCCTTCCCACCCTCCCTCCTACCCCTCTGGTAACCACAGTCCTGTGTCCTATTGCATTTCTTGGAATTTGTATGTTCATTTGTTTCATTTCATTACAGTCCACATACGAGTGAAACCATTCTGGATTTCTGAGTGAAACCATTCTGGATTTCTCTTTTTCTTCTGACTTACTTCACCTAACGTGATCCCCTCCAGTTTCATCTGGACTCTGCTGCAAAGGGCACAATTTCTTTCATCTTTTAAGATAGCTGCATAGAATTCCATTGAGCATACATACCACAGCTGCTTTGTCCAGTCATCTGTTGATGGACATTTAGGTTTAATCCAGGTCTTGACTACTGTGAACTGTGCTGCTATGAACACAGGGGTACAGATATTTTTTCTGGTTAGAGATTTTGTATTTTCTGGGTATATGCCTAAGAGTGGGATTGCTGGATCAAATGGCAGATCATCTTTTTTTTTTTTTTTTTTTTTTTTTGAGGAATCTCCATACTGTTTTCCAAAGAGGTTGTACTAATTTACATTTCCACCAACTGTTTCCTCTTTTGGAAGGAATCATAATGGTATAAACATCACAAGGTTGTGAGGATTAAATTTGGTAGTAATATCAAATTCTTATAGCAGTGCCTGGCAACTGATAAACTCAGGTGAATGGTAAATGGTATTTACCATTAATACTAATAGTATGAGTGGTTAATTAGTACCCATTAGACTGGTAAAATGCATTCTCATAAAAACAATATACATATGGTAAGAATGCAAACAAGGAGATATAGCAAGTCAGTAGAATGGTTGCCTATGTAGGGAATGGTGACCAAAGGGAATAAATTAAATCACAGATCACTGAGCTCTATCCCCAAATTCTGATTCTATTCTGGTCTGAAATAGGACTTCTATGACGTGTGATCTCTATTTTCCCAGACTTGACCCAGAGGGTTATGATGCCCCAGTGGGTTTGGGATACAGGATAGTTCCAAGGAAAAACTCACTCCCCGTACAGAAAATTTGTGACCAGATGCATGTAGGTATTTTCCACACCACCTAATTCTGCAATTCCAGGCTGTGACCTGTGCTTCTGACCAAGCAGCTATAAATTGGACTTCCCATGGCCCTCTTGAAAGTGTTGCTGATTCACTAGAACAGATCACAGAATTTGGGGGAAAACTTAGTCTTACTAGTTGATTATTTGATAAAGGATATGATAGATGACATAGATGAACAGTTGGGTGAAGACACATGACGAGGTCTGAAAAGATCCCAGCCCAATTCCTGTGGAGTGAGAAATTACGACTCTTCAGCACGCGGATACATTCTCCAATCTGGAAGCTCTCCAGACCCCATACTATAGGGATTTTCAGACTCAATACTTTAGGGATTTTTATGGAGGCTTCATTTATCATGTAGGCATGATCTATCATTAACTCAATCTTCTTCTATCCATTTTACATAGGATGAGGATGAGTTCCATGCTTCTAATTATGGCTTGGTCCTTCTGACCTGCCCCCATCCTGTTGCTACCCAGGAGTCCACCAAGAGTCACCTCATTAAATCAAAAGACACTCCTTTCACCCAAGAAATTCCAAGGGATTTACAAGCTTTATGTCAAGGATGTAGTCAAAGGACAAATATTAGAACAAGTCATTCTCCTAGTGCTCTTATCACTTTGGAAATAACAAGTTTGGGAGCTCTTTCTCAGGAAGCAGATACATACGGACATGCGTGCACACACATTAATACATGCATGCATACATACATACATTGTTTCTAATATCACACAGTAGAAGAAGGAGCTTGTTTCTTGTGGAATTGACACACTTAGGTGAGCATTCCAGTCCTCCCTCTTGTTTCAGTTTCTTGGATAGGTTGTTTAGCTTAAGTTTCCTCATCTGTAAAAAAAGAAACTGCTCTTATATTAGTCAGGACTCTTCAATTTGTAACTGGGAGAACTGAAATTCAAACTAACTTGAAAAAGAGAGAAAAAGGAAATTCACTGGTTCTCATAGCAAACCACATGAAAGTAGAGATGGTGGCAGCCCTCCACTGGGATGACTGGGTAGAGGAGCCACAGCTTTTCAGGTCATTGGGTTGCTCATCTCTCTGAGCATCCTCCCTGCCTCCCTGCCTCCATCTTGCCCCATCCTTACTTGTCCCTATTTGGTTTACCCTCCCCTAAAAGGACCATCTGTGTCTAAGTGGCAGGGATCATGACCCTAGATGTCCAAGATTCTGACTTTTCCAGATCCATAACACATTAGGTAAGATAGGGTCATTCCTGTCAGCTTCAGTGGAAATATCCCAGCGTAAGGTCCACACTGGCTTTGTGAGGGCCACGTGCCATGCTCATGGTTGGTTCCAGAGAGATTATGGCACCAGAAGTGTGTATAAGAGGCCTGAGTATGGAGACATTGGAGAGAGTTCCAAGCATACAAAAAAAGATAGTCAGCACAACTCTCAGCTTGGGATTTTTTGAAAAGTGAGATGCAATATGTAAAAGCATATGTGTGTTGCTTACCTAAAGAGGGTGGACACTCAAATGTCTGTTCCCTCCCCTTTTCTCGCTTAATGATTTGAATGCAAGAACGGATGTGTTAATATGACGATCTAAAACACAGTTCTTTCAACCTCATACACATAGCTACAGGTATGTACATTTTCTATGTTTACTCAAACCATCAAATTTAGTCATAGGAGGATTTAATTCCCTGGCTTAACTTACCTGTACTTACTATATCACTTTTTAAAACTGTAAGTATAGTAGTTGAGCCAAAGAAATGTTTAATATTTTGCCTTCATTGGTTTTAGGAAGTCTTTCAGAGACAATGGTTCATTGCATCACTCCTTGTTGATTTAATGGAAAGAACCATGAAGACCTAGGGATGTGTTCAGTTCATCATAGGCAAGTCATTTGACTGCATCAAATCTGAATCTAATTTAACTATTTATTTTTAAAAGATGATGCTAATGGATTCTGTTCTACCCATCTCAGAGGGCTGTTGTAAGAACCAATATTAGATAAAAATTCTTTGTAAAATGTAAAGACATAAAACTAGAATAAAACCATTTGTGCCTTTAAATAAACTCTTTAGGAAGAAGAGAAGTTTCTTAAGTTGCTCTGTGTTCTTATATATCCTGGTATTTTGTCGAATACCTTTAAATAAATTTGTTCATATGGCATACTTTAACAGAACCAGAGTCTTGTGAGCCCATGAGAATTCCAACCCAGTCATTGCTGCAGGATGTTACGGGACAAGCAAGGAGAGAGAGAGTGAAGTTACCTCACTACTTGCTGAGTTCTAAGCCCAAGTCTCAACCTCTCACCAAGGTAAAATGAGCATGGGGCACATTTCCTGGGCCAGTCCGCGCGTTATATGATCCTGACTCATGGATGCTATCGATTTTCAGCCCTTGTGTACTGTTATTGACTGCATATTCCATCACCACGAAGGTCTTTGAGTCGCAGAGGTCAAGTAAGGCAGCACCTGGCGCCAGCTCTTAAGGCTCATGAGAGGAATTTTATAAACCAGCTATTAAGGCTTGAAATGAGCTTTACTTATACCATAGAAATCACAAATGCTATTCATCAAAGTTCTGTTCAGGGAGCCAGTTTAGTCTCAAGCCACTGGCTAAAAGATACATTGGCCACACTGTCCCATGACTCAGGACAAAATCCGAATCACTTAACATGACTGCAAGGTGGAACATTTTGTTTCTTACCCTCACTCTGCCCCTGACTCACTATATTTCATCCATTATGGATATCTCTTCCTTCTTTAGAAGAACCAACCTCCTTCCTTCCTTCCAGTGCCTGTTAGATTAACATTCAACCCCAGCTCTCTTGAGATGCCTTCCTTGAGCCCCTCCAGTCAGGTTTTGATAGTTCCCTTGGGTACGCCCATGGCACACTGGATTCATTGCCTTCATGGGTTATATTGCAATGTGTATAACTGATGTGTGATAGGAATGCTCTTCCAGCTTCATGTGCATGTGAATTACCTAGGGATCTTGTTAAATACAGATTCTGATGACTGGACCTGGGATGGGGCCCAAGATCCTGCAGCTCTAATGAGCTCCCCGCTGGATCAGTGCTGCCTGTCTGGGGAGTAACGAGAGCACAAAGCAGTGTTTCTCAAATGTGGTTTCCTGACCAACAGCATCGGCAACACCTGAGAATTTGTTATAAGGCAGATTTGTGAACCCCATCCCAGATTTACTGATGGAAAATTCTGGGGATGGAGGAAGCACTTGGTGTCCCGAGGTATCCTCCGGGGGATTCTGATGGAAGCTGAAGCGGGATCACTGCTGGTGCAGAGGAAAGAGCACAGACTTTAGAATCAGGCAAAGAATTGTGAAACTTTATCACCTACCACTGGAGGAAATTATCTTTCAAATCTCTGAACTTGAGGTTGTGTCTTTAGCCTTAAAACAAAGCCTAAAGCACTTCCTGTCAGCGCTACTGTAATGATGGCATGGTGCCATAGAGTTCATTGCCTCCCCGAGCCAAGCAGTTATTTTCCTCTGGTGGTGGACTCTTCCTTATCTGGGGAATGCAAAATAGAGTCATTTAATTTAATTTAATTTAATTTATTTTTCCTTCATGCAAAGGCGTATGATCCTATTGGAGGAAGAGTGAAAACATCCTCCATTGCATCTGCTGCTATTCATAACGCTAATGCATCCCCTTTTGGATTCCACCTTCTCCCACCATTTGTGCAGTTTGGAGTGCTTGAAGAAGGACACACATATGTGACCACAGTAAAGCTCAAGAATATTGGGGTGGACTTCTGCAGGTGAGGCCAAACACCATTGTCTGCTCAGGTCACCTTCTACTCTGTGACTTGTCTTTGGCTACCTACATTAGTGAATGTTTATTGAGCTGAGCTGTGTTATACCTTGAATCCTCATAGCATTTACACAATCATTTCTTCACACTGACTTTCCATTCACTCATTCTTCAATAAGCCAGTACTGACCGAGACTCACCTACATAGGAGGTATTCCTTTGCCTCCCATTGTTCATTGCTCATACTCTGGTAGACACCACTCAAGGTCTGACTTGTACGAGCAAAAGCTGAAGGCAGAGTTGTGCACTTGTTGCAATTACTAAAGCAACAAATTTAAAAGTCTACTCCTCAGGTGCACCACCAGCTGTTATACCAGCTGACGTTTGTTTGCACTTTGGGAACGACAAGGGATTTTATACCATTTGCACATAATTGAGTAAAAAGGAAAAAATATTCACCTGAATTATCAGGGTCATTTTGGCTTTGAAGATGTTACTTATAATTAATAACAAATTCCTTAACTCACAGTCTATACTCCTAATCGAAAATGCACTGTGTCTGACATTTAGTGACAAGAAAAATTGCCCTTCATCTCCAGATGAAAACCAGTATGGCACACGCGGCTGGAGCAGCTCTTTGGCCAGCTGTCTTCAGCTGGTGCAGTACGACTGCACCCCAAGGAGCAGGGTTCGTGTCCCAGAATCGGGAACAACAAAGATGAACAACTGAACAAAAAGCAAGTGCTTCTTCCTCCTGCAGCCTGCCTCCCTCTCCTTGCCTTCACTCCTACCTGCACTTTTCCTTAAAACAACAATAATAATAGAAGTTTGGCACTTGTAGAGACAATTACAAAGGACAAAATGAAGAGCTTGTTTAAAGCCCTGTCAGCCAGACTGCGGTTCAGCCTTAGATCTCCTGAATGCTAGTCCACTGCTTTCCGCACCATACTAACGTTTATTTCATGGGGGAGTTCCATCCCTCCCACTGAGTCAGTGGACCATGCATCTATACCAAGGCAGCTTCCAATTACACTGTCTCCTCTAGTCTGTTTTGAGTTACACATAACCATAATATGGGTCCCCCACATAAAATGGAATAAATGTTTATTTCAATTGCAGAGTTATTTTCTGTGTAAGTGGCAAGTCCTTCAAGAATGTTTGTAATTCTGGACTCAGGATTAGATGGAGCCGAAGTCTAGGAGGATCCAGTTTGAAAAATAACCATCCCATTTTAGTTGAGGCAGATCTCCAACTTCAGAAATCATGTTTACGTCCTTAGAAGCCACATGTTGAGGGACACAGATGCCCATTTCAGACCACTGGATCAGATGTTGTCTTTTTCGGTGATTGTCAACAGAGTGGGTGGGAAGAAATAGAAAGGTGACATCAGACTAATAAAACTCATCCATGCAGATCTTCTCTGTCCAGGGGAGAATTTTACTTTCCGAGATTTCACCTCTCAGCTTATTAAATTCAGCCACCACAGGACACCAGCAGAGTTGACAGGAAAGAGAGTGGAGTTGGGGTCAATGTGGTCAGGTCTCCTCGGCATTTTGATTTACTCCAGGTCTTTAACCTCCAGGCAGAACCCACAGACCACAGCAAGAAAAACAGATCAATAGGCCTCACGTGGAGCACAGAGCTTTCCAAATTCTTCAAATTTTCTGAGCCTTTTCTGTTTCCCTTCTCCCCAAAACATGCAAGCCCCAGCCCACGGCCGAGCAAGCCTGGCTTCCATGCTCCACTGCTTTCCCAAAGAGCCTTTATGCTTCAGCTTAACTATCTGGCAGCCTGCAAGCCATCATCTCGGCAGCTACGCTGCAGTGCACCCACCAACCAAACAGCACACTGCCCAGGCCTGAGCTGCTCCTCTGTGTCGAGTAACAAAGGGTTGAAACTCAGGCTGCAGCCTCTTTGATACTGATGAAAACTGTGGGAAAGGTGATTATGAAATGGGCTGTGGATTCTTCTCGCAGTGGAATGGTGGTTTTTCTGGCAGTGTGGACCCTCTGCTCCTGGGTAGTGACTGCTAACACCTCCTGATTTGATAACATCTCGGTTCATCCATTCCTCAGGTTTTTCACTGTGGCATAAATTCATTCCCATCTCTTTGTCTGATAGGTTTAAGGTGAAGCAGCCCCCAGCTAGCACGGGACTGAAGGTGACTTACAAACCTGGACCCGTAAGTGTGATGCATGGTCTACTGTTTGTGTCTATGTCTCTGTGCAAGGAACATGGATGTGTTTCCAGTCGAGTGGACTTTGAAGCCATTCTTTTGTTCAGTTTCAACTATGTATGCATCTAATTTTTCTAGTATCATAAGCAAAAGATTCTTGCTGTTGGTACAATGTGACGATGTCATATCATGTTATAACCATGAAACCATGAAATGGATCCAATGTGTAAATAGAGCTAAACTTGCAATGATGGCAGCATTTTTGAAGTTCACCTCACTTGTCCCAATACTAGTTATTTACAGTTGTCTGAAAAGTATCTTTTAAAAAATTAAATACCATTTTTTACACTTGGAAAGGTGATTATCTAAAGATTCCCTGCAACAAATCTCTCTGCAAAGTGAAAAATCCTTTGGAAAAACAGCTAACCATTCCATGCTTTATATTTTGTGTCAGTTTGGCTTGTTTTCTTGGTATTTGCTGGAGAATGTTATTCGGTGATGTTCCAAGGAAGAATACCCTATTGCATTACCTGCTGACTTCCTTCCCCAAAGATGTCAACTGCTCTGACTTTGATACATTCCTCCAAATGGGGTGTTTAGTATAAAATATGCCTCTTGCTACTTACTCTACCATTTCAGAAATGTAGGATAATGTGTGCAAAAGTTTGTCTTGAAAGAGAATAAAATCATACTTGTAAGTCTGAACATGTGTTTCTAATCAGTGGACCATCATGGTGCCTTAGCTGTCCTTTCATTTTACTCAGCAAACTGTGAGCTCCTCCCACATGGCACTGACTGTGACAGGGCACAGAGATGCTGAAAATGAGTCAGACACATTCAGAGTAAGGAGATGTGTGACTGAGGGAGAAATGAAGTGAGGAAGTCTGGTGACACAGGAGCCATTGATCACAAATGGGGACATGCAGGGGCTCAATGGTGTATGGTGCCAGGGCACCGTCCCCTGGACAGCACTGTGCTCACTGAGTCCCAACGTCGAGAGACAGTCACAGTTGTCGTCCAAGGGGTCGGTTTGGCAGAGTGCCGCCCATCCACCACCTGTCACCACTTTGCCACCGAGCGGCTCTGTGATGTTGGCGGTGGGGTCTGCATCTTGCCTTCCTCATCTGTACATAAGACAGGTAAGAGAGCGTAAACTGGGTGGTTTCTTATCCCTCTCGCAGCGCTAGCAGCTCACCATCTCTACAACAGGAGTGTGTGAGCTCCAACTCCAAATGGAAATGCATGTTGGGATTAGAGCCACTGACTCCTGACCACCTCTCTGAAATAGTTCGTTACCGCACTGTGTCAGGATTTCAGGGTCTTCATAATATAAAACAACACCCAGAAATCACAGCCGGCTCTTCTGCTGTTCTGGGAAGTTAGCAAATCATTTTCATTTAAAGTAGGGATTATTCCCAAAACCAAAATGACCGTACCTTTATAGGTACTAAAAACCCAGCATGTGTTCTTTGAAGCTCTATGCCTTTTTTTTTTTTTCCTTCTTGTTTAGTTTTGCTTTTTTTCCTTTTTGAGTGTAGGTTTTAGTTCTGGCAGAAATATAGAGACTTTTCCACATGCAAACCTAACCATTGCTGGTTTGGTGAGCAGCCAGTACTAAACGAACATGCTCGAAGGCTGGGTGGACCTGGGTGATGGCTGCGTTCCAGGTCCCTCACACAGAACGTCCTCCATCCCCCGCCCGGCTCTGATGCTGGGGTCCAGGGGACCAACCAACAGCCTGATTCTCAGAAACAGAGCACTTGGCTTCCTTCCAGGGTGCAGACCTGCACAAGCCCATAGTTCAAAGAAAAAATGGAAACTCAATTCTGTTAATTATAAAAATTATATTGAAAAAAATCCACCCCATTTGTATCTAATTGCTTTCCATTTGGCAGTTTCTGATTTATATTTTCCAGATAACTGTTCTCAACTCTGCTTTTTAAACTACCTCCTGGCAAGGCAGCTTAGGAAACATAAACAGCTCTTTCTTTCCTGGCTAAAGAGTCTCCTTTAAGGAATGAGGCAAGAAGCCCGTTCCTTGCTTTGTTCCTTCTTCATTGTATATCAAGTTTCTTTGTTGGCACAAACTGCCTCCATGCCGCTCTCAGACCTTAGCAGTTTGGCATTTCAGCGAACCCTACGACCCTACTAGCTTTCAAGTCACAGATCCTACCTTAGGACCATAAGCCAAGGGGAAGGGCAGTGGTGGGTTCATTTAGACTTTTAGATTACACTTAAGATTCAACTTACATTTATCTCAAATTTATTTTTATCTGCAAGGATGCCAACAGATGGAAATTCACTACTGACATTCCAGGAATAACACAGTCACGGGCATTGCAAATGTTTGTCTTCAGTGCCACCCTGAGTACCCTGGCATTTAGTTTCCTTATGCTTGTTCCTAAAGAACACCTGGTTTTCTCCTTCCACAATTTACCCAGCATCCCATTCACTCAATGGACTTCTACCTAACTGATCTACAGGTTAATTCTTGTGTTAACAGTTATCGTGAATTAGTGCCAATTTTACAGACGAGATAAAAAAGATGAGAGCGTAAGTGACTTGCCCAAAATTAGCTTTAAAGCCAATATTTGCACTCGGCTGTGTCTGGTCCTAATACTCCATCGTGTCTTACAGGTGGCAGCTGGTTTGCAGGTGGAGCTGAAAGTGCACTTATTTGCCATGGTCATTGGAGACGATGATGACAAGGGACCCATGCACATCTCTCATGACATTGAGATCATGACTGAGCATGATGTCCTCTTCTTACCCGTGGAAGCAAATATCCTTGAAAGTTCAGTTTGGGCAGTCATCTGTACTGCAAAAATTACATCTGAGCCAGGAAAACACTGAAGTCAAAATGCTATTTCTAACCTCTTCACATTAGCGTCACATCTCATTAATTCTATCTTTAAAACCAGAGTTAAATTTTGTAGAACAAAGACTGTGTCTTCATTCTTCTTTGAAAGCATCTAGCAAAATGCATGGCACATAGTATGTGCGGAGGAAATTTAAATTGAGTAAGTTATTAACAGTGTTACTGATCTGTGGGGCATCAATTAGAATTGCTTTTTAAAGGAAGTCTTTGTCATCAAAAAAAGAATTATAACCTTGCTGAGGATAGGAAGATAGCTTATTATAAAGTTTGGATGGATATCTCCTTAATTATAAATATATTCTTTTATACTGGGTCTCTTGTATATAGATACCATACAACTTCTGTGTGCCTGTTATATGCAAAATACTGCGTGCAAGTTTTTCAAATATAAAAATGAAAAGTGGACTCTTTCTGAAAGACATATAATCAGGTAGCGGAAATAAGACTTCACACTTGTTTCCCATATTATTTTGTATTTTAAAGACATCAGACATATACTACATTGTATTGTAGTTACATAGCTGTTTGATATTTGAGCTGCTCTTATAAATAGAACACTTTTGATGAAAGGAGACTTAGAATAAACAAACCCATAGCAATAGAAAAACTTGTGTTTTAGGGGTGTTAGCAGGGAGTTCAATTAATAAGTGTGAAACATGGTTGGAATCAAGTGGTAGAAGATTTTTTCTTTCCATTTCTAATGAAAGATGCAGACAGGAATGGAGGTGAGCAGAGACAGGCAGAAAGAGAGAGAAAGAACTTTATTTTATTTTATTTAGCTGTTCATCTTGGCTGTCGACCCCAGCCCGGGTCTTGAACTGGGATGTATGTGGACCGTGCTCACTAGGCCACCAGGGTGCACTGAGTTGTGGAAGATTTTGAATCTCAGGCTTATATTTTATTAAATAAGCAAACCAACTTATTGAAGATTTCTGATTCAGTGGGTGATACAAATAGCATTTCTTTATAACAATGAATCTACTTCTACTGGGCAAGATATGTTGAAGGAGAAGTGACCGAATCAGCAAGGAATCACTTAGAAGGCTACTTCAGTAGGCCAGTTAGAAGGACAACAGTGGCACCCGTGGTGAACATGAAAGTACATCGATGGAGGCCATTTGACAGAGGGATTGCAGAAGCCGAGGTGGAACCCACTAGAGAAGGAAGCAAAAGTGAACTCAACTCCAAGGTTTGGGACTCAGGTAATAAATCACAAATATGCAGGACTGGATGTCAGCTGCATAGTTAGCGCTGGACCCATATAATTTTAAGCATCACTTGCACAGCGGTGGTGACTGAAGAAATGGGAAAGGAGCAGAAAAGAATCTGTTTTCAGTGCAGGAGGAAAAAGAGGGGCCAGTGGAGACAGAACAAGCAACTCAAAAACCTTGTAATATCTGAGAAACCCTTGTCAAGGAGGATTCTGATTTAAATAGGACTGTTGATTTGATTAGGACAAAAGCTAAATCACAAGATCACTGGATATTAAAGTCGAAACAATGAATATAGATACTCTTTCAAGGATATTTGTCATTAAAGGAAAGCACAAGATCACAGTACCTCTGGGAAGCAGCAGACCGAGAGAAAAAGTATGTTTGTAGCCTGAAGAGAACGGATCAGAAGGGAAACTTGAAGAATGTGAAATGAGAGGAAGTAATTGAAGGGGCATTTCTAAGAGGGCAAGTGAGAAATCAAGAATGGAAATGAAGGGTGAGTGTGGCAAGGGGAGGGTGAAGGCAGCGAGGATGCAGCCATCCTGAGCTGAAGGAGAATCTAGGGGAACTTGTGTCAGATGACCTTGATTTTAATCGAAATAGAGTTGAATTTATTGGGTCATTTTTACATTCAAAGCCATTAAGTGTCTCTAGTGTGGTAGGCACTGTTCTAGGGACTAAGGATATAACAGTGAACGAGACAAAAATTCCTGCCCTTAACCTTATGTAGCTTACATTCTGATGTGAGAACAATGCACAAAGTTAGTGAAATATGGACTATGATGGGGAAAAGATGGAGAAATATATAAGTGGGAAAGGAGGGGGTCTAGCGAGTGTTAAGGAAGACTGCACTTTAAAGTGGGGTGGACTTCCCTGGGGAGAAGGCTGCCTCTGCCCCAAGTACTGAAGTAGGGCACTTCCATGATGGAAGGAAACTAACCAAAGAAACGTATATTTGGGGGGGGGGGGGTACTGGGTCGGGGTGAAATCAAGTCCTCTTATATCTTCTTCACGCAGATTATTAAATACTAAATTTGAATCTTCTGCTGATTGCAGCAATTGAATCATTTTGCATTTTCGCTAATAAAATTTCTATTTCCTTATAGAGTAGAGACCACTTAGCATTTAGAAACAGACCAATTGTGAAGTTTTACTAGATTTTTTTTATCTTAGTGATATAATTGTTCATCGCCAACTTCCAAAGATCTATCTCCTTTCTGATCAAAAAAATGTGAAATCTGGATGTTGATGTAATTTGGGATCTGGGTATAGTGACTGATGGCTCTTCTAGAAAAGCCAATCACGGCAGAGAAACATACACTAGGACAAACGGAATAAATTCTAAGAAGTCAATATCCATCCTTCATCCCCTAAGTCTGAGCACAGAGAATTTGCATTAGACATAAAAGTACCAAACTGAACTAATGCTAAAGAAAAGATTCTGCTAGTGTTCTCTGGTGAGGGGTCTGTGTGGGGTTGTGGCTGGTGTATGCTCTCTGAATCTTGCAGGCCTAGAGTTAAATTGTGGCTCGGGAACTAAAATATTTATCTGAATCTATACATCCAAATCATGTGGTCTTGAAAATCATTGTCCTTAATGACTATTTTACCAGTATTAACAAGCAGCAATTATGCTAAAAGACCAACAGATTTTCTCCAAGGAAATGAAAATGCTATGGTCCAGAAGATTTCTACAGTTTCTTCCTCTACACTTGGAGTCTTCCTGTCTCGCAATACTTCTCACTAGTTCCAGTAAGTACTAAATGGGGATCTGAGCGTCATGCATTCAAACTGGAGGTCGTAGACCTTATGTTTCTTCCCTTCTCCCAGCAGCCAGAAACCAATGTGCCAGGAAGAAAATACTTGCTTTTAATAACTACCCCTAAAGCATATCACCATAACTAATCCTTTTGGTACTTAGAGGAGATATTTCCCGTTTTATAAATAAGGCAACAGGTCAGAGAATCTTAAAAGTAAAGCCTGACCTATTTCAATGTGAGTCTAAAGATCATCCTTTTAAGCGCTGTTTTTAAGGTTAATCTGACTTCTCCAAAAAGCAGAAGCACAAAGACAGACACTAGGATACCTTTCTGGATTGCGAATTTACAAGTCAGTCAGTGGCTTTCGGATATTTTGGTCTCAGATTCCTTATATGTTTTTAAAAAGTGTTGAGAATGCCAAAGAGCTTTTTGTTTACATGGGTCTTATCTAGTAATGTTTAATAAACTAGAACCAAAACTAGAAAAAGTTAAAATTTATGTAAAAACAGTTATCAAACCCGTTATATTAACGCAAATACATTTTAAGTGAAAAATACATGCCTGACTTAATAGAACATAGTTGGATTCTTCATGGGTCCTGTGCTCCGTCTGTGGAGACGCATCACGCAGCCTCTGGAAAGCACTACCACACACTTTTGAGAAAAAAGGGAAATCGCACTTGTCATTTCTCGGGCTGCTATAAAAAGTCTTTTAGTCTCTTAGGGCTGTAATAACAAAATACCACGAATATGTATTGTCTTGCAATTCCGGAGGGCAAGGTGTCAGCAGAATTGGGTCTTTCCGAAGGCTCTGAGGGAGAAATTGTTCTACCTGTCCCCTAATGTGTGCTTGCCAGAAATCTTTGCTGTTCCCTGGCCAATCTCTGCCTCTGTCTCAAATGGCATTCTTCCCTATGTATTTCAGCATTTCTCTCTTCATAAGAATACCACTCATTGGATTTAGGGGCTGACACAATCCTGAATGTTCTTACCTTAACTTGATTATACCTGTAAAGACCCTATTACAAATCAGGTCATAGTCACAGATTCAGCTGGACAGGAACTTTATGGAGACACACTTACAGACTCAGTTCTGGTCCCCACCAACTCACATCCTTCCTATTTGCAGAATACTCTCACCCCCATCCCAACATGCCCAAAGTCTTCACCAATTCCAATATCTAAGTCCAAACTCTCAATATCGACTGAAAAAGTTTTAAATCTCATCTAAATCAGGTAAGGACTCCGGTATGACCTGTCCTGGCTTCTTCTCCATCTGTGGACCTGTGAAACTAGAAACCACGGTGTCAGCTTTCAAATTACAGTGGTGGGATAAGCATAGGGCAGATATTCCCAATCCAAAAGGGAGGAAATGCAAAGAATAAAGGGGTCATTAGTCTAAAGCAATGTGCACACCAGCAGGGCAAATGAGGTTTCAAAGCCTGAGAACCATTTGTGGCATGACCTACCCTCTGGGCCCGGAAAGGTTTTACCAGCCCCAACTCTAGACCCTCATAGTCCCTGCTGGCGTCATCCCTTCTCAGCCTGCAACACAGGCCCCATCCACCCTCTGGATAGTCTGCTTCCCGTTTTTAGAATCCCAGAAGTCTGGCGGCCTCCTCTTACTTTGGCCCCTCTGAGCTAAACAGGCGGTGTTTCTGCTAATGCAAACTTCTCAAAACGTGTCTGTTTTCTGTGGATGTCAAGGGGATCCTCGCCATTAGACATGATTCTCCATGGGTCCTTCCTGGATGACTTCAGCTCTATTCCTGGTTTCTGTTGGGATGGTTGCTTGTATCCACAATCACACATCTAACCTTTCTATTAGATTCAGCAGCCATACCCTTGGCAATCTCTCCAGAGTCTTAGCATATTTCACAATATGCATATGAATTTTCCAAATCATCGTGTTCTGGTTCCTTTCTGCTGACCAGTTCCTTCCTCAATTTCTTTTACATTTTATTACAAGCAGCAAAAAACTAGGCCACATTGTCTACATTTTGCTTGGAAATACTCGAGTTCACTGTTAATGGCCTTTTTCTGACCCAGAAGCAGAATGCTATTCAGCAAGGTATTTTGGTTTTTTCCCTCCACTTTATTACAAGGATCACTTTTCTTCTAGTGTCCAATTATGTGTTAATTTCCACCTGAGGTCTCACCAGAAGCAACTTTAATGTTCATATTTCTACCAACATTCTATTCATGATATAGAAATGTTTTTAACATGATAGAACCTTTCTCTACTAGCCTCACTGCTTCCTTCTGAACCCTCCCCAATATCACTTTGAATTATTTCTACCCAGTCTCTTCAGAGTAATCTAGCCCTTTTCTATCATGCAACTCAGAATTATCCCAACCTTTGTTACCTAATTCCAAAGGCACTTCCACATTTAGATACATCATCTGTATCTATCTACAATCTATATTTATACTTTGAATAAATTCAGGTATTACAATCATAACTCATGAGGTTTTGCTGCATGGCATCACAGGCTTCTATGGATACCACCAAATCATTTGCAAGGTTATTCGTCATTAAATGGTCTCTGTATGTAGCTACTAATGCAGCCAGTGGCTGGCTAAACCAGCAAACACTGACTTAACTAGAAATCTGCTTGGCTTAAAATCTACTTTTCAACTCACCTGTAACCTCAAACCTTTAGGGTCAAGGAAATTCCTCTTTGACTGAAGTTATTGCTCAGTTAGTGACCATATACATCATCTAGAAGTTCCTCTACTCATCAATTAGTACAGCGCTTATGAAAGAGAAACGCCTGTCTCCTCATGGTCACTCTAGTCAACCATAAATGGTGGCATATCTGTGGGAAAGCAGCACTTCCGTAAGAGCTAACAGTGATGACAGACACCTCTCTAGTGCCTCCCTGATCTTGTTTTGTTTTGCAAACCATCAAAATTCCATGGAAGTGTTGTAATTCTTTCTCTTCTAATGAACTACTCCCAAGAAGCATAAACAGGTTATGGATTCAAACACTGTTCTCATCACAGGATCTTCTGAATTTCAAGCAACTTTTCTCCCTGCAGCAGGTACAGCCTCTGAAAATCAAGGTGGAGTCCTCAGATTGGAAGCATCGAGACTCCAACATACTGTCTAGGCTTTTGGCTTTCCATTGTGAAGCCTCATGAACTCTATGTCAAATTTCTCTTTACGGCACTCTGCGCAGCAGAGACCACCACGTGCCTTACCGCACCCCAGGGGCTGTTACGCTTGGGAACGGAGTGGTGGTTTCACGCAGTCAAGATACCTCAGCAACTTCAGTGCTGAGGCTGCAACACGCAATTCCATGAAACGGACAAGTTCAAAGAAAGACAAACTACTGAAACGGACTCGAGGACACAGAAAACCTGACTAGAATTGTAAAAGATTGAAAAAGTGATTTAAAAACTTCCCACAAAACAAAACCCAGATCCAGAGATGTGTCGATCTTTTCCTAGAACACGCCCACCGCCCCAAATCCCTGTCACGTCTCGCCTGCGTGCGCGCGCGCGCGCGCACACACACACACACACACACACACACACACACACACACACACACAATCACCCAGAAAGCCAGCAAGGAATTTCAGCTTGATGTTCTTTAATTAGAAATAACTATTTTATTTAGAAAAGTATAAACAGTTTGCAATCGCTATCTTTATATACATATATAACAAACTACAATAGGTTAAGCTGAAGAAGACTGCTCCAAGTAATTTTTACAACCACTTTTCATCTCTCAAAGTCCATGATTCTGTATCTGTGGGCAGTAGGCAATCTATCATGTACACTAGGAGATAAAAACTGATATAAAGAGGTAATAAATCACCCAACATATCTTCTGCCATAAAAGAAACCAAGGAAAAACCTAATTAAAAAAAATTCTTTGTTCCCTACCACAATGAAAAGAACAACTCTTGCAGGTCCTAACCTTTAAGAGCATATAAAGGCTTTAAGTTAGTTAGTCATGCCTTCAAGTCTTAGACCTGGAGCCCACAGCTCACTGTTAGAAGCTCTGTAGGCAAAGCTGGGACCCACATCGTGAGATAGCCTGCAACATAATGACTTTCGCTATTGGATTATTTTTAAGATGACACCAACTCCACTGTCACTTAGTTTGAAAGTCCTTTTATAAAAAAGATACCATATTTCTAAGTTAATGTTAAAATTAGCTTCTCTCTCTTTTTCCTCTTTCTCTTCTTTTCTTCCAAATGGCTGGTAGCATCAGCAAAAAACGTAACTTCGCTTTTGGCTTCACATTCCCTCTTCAGATAATCAAGACCTGCCATATTGAAGCCAATAACATCCTGTGGAGGAATACAAGAAAGATTAAACACTTCCTCTCACTCTAATTCAATAGAGCAACATTTGTGGGTTGGGGGACTTTATTTAGGTGCTGTTACTCATCTTTTCCTGTCTAAGGTCTCTTCTCGTATTTTTGTTGTTATTGTTTTATTTATTTTTCTATTCTTAACAGTTAAAAAAAAAAATCAAATATAAATGTGTATCTGATCAAAAACAGCAGAGGCAAGACGCAGGATGTTCTGCTACTTCTAAGTCAACACACACACTATGATTTCTCCTTGTCATGGTATCTCTGCAAAGATACTTACTCGAACTTCACTGACTTTTGAAATTGTTGTTTCCTTTAATTTTTCTATCACTGGCACAAGCATTTGGTTGCTAGTGATCTGCCCAAAGTGAATCCTAAGAGAAAAAAAGTCATATTGCAAACGGGTAGTGACTTGTACCTTTTAGAAATAGCAAATAGACACAATAGCAAAACGAAAATCGAGATTCACTTTACCTAATCATGGGAGAGTAGAAATGCTTTTAGCAATAACAATAAAAAAGTGAAGAAATGTCTTCCTTAGTATTCAGCTTATATGACAAAAAAAAAAAAAAAAAAATCTTAGACCTTTGACACAGTCAACTCATTTACAAAGCAGACTAGCTCCAGGAAACTACCAGCTGATGCAAATGTAATGTTATTTTATGGAAAGTTCAGAGAAAAATGAGTCTTCTAAGAAATACTAACAAGGTTTATTTATATAAATATGTCCAACATATATGTATGAAAACACAAACACACAAACATATTTAAAGGAAAGGTGCAGGTAGGAATGAAGGTGAGTAGGCAGGAAGGCAAGGAGAAAGAAAGGAGAAAGAAACATTCATTTATTTTATTTAGTTGTACATCTTGCTGTCTCTTCACGCCCTGGGCACTGAACTGAGGACTACAACCAGTGAACTAAATTGCTAGGTCACAGGGTATGCCAGTTTATTACTATTTTTAATAAAGCCACAGCAAATAGAGAGGCACTGATTGGAAAGCCAAACTCTGATCTAGGATACCAAAGGAACCTTGACAAATTCATCATCTTTTATCTCCATAGTCAACCCTTGTCCTGTGATCTACCATACCTTCTGTGAGGTAGTAACAATCTACAACACTCTAATATGCTAGAATTTATGAGTTTTCTTAGAATTGGTAACCCTGATTCAACAGCACAAAAGTCAGCTAAATAAATGACTGGCAATATTGTGGAGTATGAATGTATAATCTCACAACTTGCTCCAAATTATTAAATACAGTGACTGAATAATTTCTTCTATGTCCTAATAAAATGTAGAATTAAGAACTAAGAAAAATGGTCAAATTCACCAAATTCCTAAATGTTCCTGTTTCTTTTAACTATTTGCTATTGGCTGATCAGTTTTTTATTCTGTCTTCAGAACAGCATTTTCAAGAACATTCAGTTTGGGTCTATTCCTACTCTGTTATCACAGCTTCAGACTAAGGGGCAAAGAGTGGGCAACAAGAACAGATTCTTATGCCTTTGTAAACATATTCTTCTCAACTACATATTAATAAGAATTCTTCATATTTAAGAATATAATCTAAAGAACATATTTCCTTCATGTTTCTCAGTATCCTCTATATATGCCCCTACTTCTTCACTTGTTACCTGTAGTGACCTAGACAACAAATCTACTACTCCTTGAAATCCTATTAGGATAAACGAAACCATTTAGTTTAACTGAACACAACTGATGCCTCAGCAACACGGGTGTTAGCGACACGAGCACTGCGCAGCTGAAAGTCTGGGTGTCACTTGTCGCCCTGGGACTCTCAGGTGCCACATTCGTATGCAACTTTGTGAATCTGGACTAGAGTCCATGGATAGAGAAGTATGTCCACGTAAGTGGTCTGTGTAGTTCAAACCCGGATTGCTCAATGGTCGACTGTAGTTAATATGAAAAAAAAAAAAAAGAGGCAAACTGGCCATTCAGTAATGGGCTTTCAGCAAACAGACTAGAACCAGAGCTGCTAAGTTAAAGGCAACCTCGAGAGCTAGGTTCCCAAGCACTATATTAGCTCATATGATTTAAAATGGCCATTCATCACTTGTTTTAAGGACAAGACCGATTCCAAAGGAGGGAAACCATTTGTCCGTTTGCACTGAAATTCTCTGAACAGCTGATGAAACAGAAACATCAGATTTCTTAACCACAAAGATTGAGAGCATCAGGTAAGGTGCTACTGGAGCAGTTATGTTGAGCAAACGAGGTATTCTTTGGAAAATGTTACCTGAGGAGAAAGAAGAGGCACCGACACAGGAGTTCAACATCAGAGCCCAGCTGGATGAATTCATTAAAGAGCTTAAGAATGTCTGGAACATAGGAGAAAGGCAGCACAAGGAGAGATTCTTCTAGCTCACTGAAAAGAGAAAAAAATAAACAAACACGGTCAATTTCAAAACCTTCTCCAATACTATTTTTTTTACAGCTGCCTTTATACTTGAGTAGCTCTTACCTATTCTGAGTTAAATTAAATATCCATCTATATCCTAAGACAGTTTTCTCTTCAATGTTTCCATACTCCCTTCCTGTGGTCTTCTTTTAAAATTTTTATTGAAAGAACACTGCATCAAAGCATTTTATGTAAGTCTAAGGCTGCATCCTCATAAATCAACATCTACACATAATACATTAAGTTTACCACTCAACAGTCCAATTCTGTCCTTCACTGTAAAATCAACCCCTTTTACTCATTTTGTCCACTCCCTCCCCTGCTTCCCTTCTGGTGTAACAACTGTTTCTATAGACGAAATGTCTTACTTTAGTTTGACTTAGTTTCTTTATATACAAGATATGAGTGAAATCATATGATGTTTGTCTTTCTCCTTCTGACTCGTTTCACTAAGCATAATTTCCTTCAGGTAATTTTTTAATTTTTATATTTAGCATTTTAATCTATTTGATGCATTTTGGTTCATGGCATGGTAGATCTAACTTCTTTTTTCCAATTCCAGATAACAAGTTTCTCTAGAGCATTAGGTTAAATATCCCATCTTTATCTCTCTCACACACACACACACACAGATGCACACATATTATCACATGTATATATATATATATATATATATATAATTTTTTTTTTTTTAACCATTTATTGAGTCTATATAATAGTTCATTTCAGGGCTTTAGAGTCTATTTTGATAACTGACTGATTCTGACAATAATCCTGAATTATTCAATGTTGCTAATTCTTTAGTTTTCTAATCTGAGATACAATAACTCCCTCTTCTTTGATTTCTTTTATTTTCCTTTTCTTGAACATGCTCTAGTGTCATTTCATCAAGTCCAATTAGAATCTCAAGAGGAATTTGATTGGGACCACAAACCTATCAGCCTTGGAAACCTACAGCTTTAAAACACAGAATCTTCCCATCTAGGAATACACTCTGCCTCCACTACATTTCCTTACACATTTCTCTAGTGAAGCTTCATCATCATCCTCAGACAGGTCCTGTTTACTTCTTATTTACATACTGTTATTTGTTAGGAAAAATGGTAACTTTTAGTAGGTTAAACTCAGAAGTAAAATCAAAAGGTAAGTCACAAAAAATATGCATGATATAACGATTCTTTAAAAAAGCAGTCAGAGAAACATTAAAGAGTACAAAAAAAGAAATCTAAACATTCACAGCAAAAAATTACAAATGGCTAAAATATATGATATTTTAGCTTCATTAACAATCAAAAGACATGAAAATAATAAAATTTCCACCCTTTGCCTCTCAAACTGACACAAAGCCTTTTAAAAAGCAATGTAAAAATTATTAGAAGTGCTCTGTAAAGTACTTCAGCAATATGAACCTTGAAAAAGCTCATTCAGGAAACTTTACATTACCCTTCATTTGTCCATCAAAGTATCTCTCCATATTTTAAGAGAGCCTCCTAGTTCTACATAAAGATTTTAGTGAATTATTTCCCACAAAAACTTTTAACATATTTAAACCTGTAAGGAAGATAACCATCAATTACAACTTCTTTTTTCCCATGTTCAAATAGGCATTCAATAAATATTATTAGCTGACAAACTGTAAGAATTGTGCACTGCGATTCACCTTGACTTGATTCCTTTAAAAATCTGCAACACGTAAGCTGAAGGCTGCAATGGAAGGATAACTACATTAGTGACACTTTAGTTGGTTTCTGCTGAAGCTCTCTAACTTTTACCTCCAGAAAAAAATAGGGACCCCTCCCTCTCACTTAAAAAAGCAAGTGCTCTAAAATGGCAAAAATGCATGGTCAGAGTTAAATCAGATCTGGGTTTACATTCCAGCTCTGCCATCAAACAACTATGCTGTCCTCTATCTGTATGTCAGGCCAGCTTCCTTTGTAAAAAATGAAGATACACAGGTGCAGCATTATTGTGATCAATGAGAAATGCAAGTAAAGCTCTAATTAGAAACCGCTAGATAAGCATACATTCTCCTACTATTTTCCCTTTCTCTCTTCCTTTGTCAATTTTTCATCCCAAAATCTTCAAAGTTCATTTAGATAAATGTAATCTCCAAAGGACTTCGGATAATAAACATAAAAAAGCACTTGAAATAGAAAAATACCAGGTCAGTCTAATTTTAAAAAGCTGAATTGGAAATGACATTAAAATGGCCCTTTTGAAATACAAAATGCCCTACAGGATATGTATCCAAGACAGGTCTTAAAGAGAGAGCTTCCCAATGCACCTGTTCTCAGTAAGCCCTTCCCGTCTTCTCTTGTCCCTGAAAGGACCTCTGAGACACTAAGGGGAAGTGGCAGACAATCTACTCACAGAAATATTTCCATAAGCCATCAAAATAGGGTTGATGGGAAGAGGCACCTATGAAAAAATTATTGAAACAAGTTATTAAAAAGAAAAGAGATTTTAATAGTGCTTGTTTTACAATACTGAAAAGAGAAAACAGCCCCTAAAAATTGAAAGAAAGCAAAAAGAATGACCAAGTTAGTCTCTTTAAGTGCTTATAAATGAGTTTGGGCAATACATTTCATCTATAAATCTGAAATGGTTATACTGCCTCCCAGACCAAATAATAGCATGAGTTTTCACCCATTAACAATAATCAGCTCCATAACTTTCTATCCTTCCCTTTGTATGAAGACTAAGCTTCCATGATTTCTCAATTATCTTTTAACTTAGTAATAACTGACAGAGCCATATTGGCTTCAGGCGTATACCATTTGGTATTTGTACACGGAATCTGTGAAAAGACCAGCACAGTAAGTAGTTGCAGCCTACCACCATGCAATGTGAACTTTTAGGATTTACCCTCCTGAACCCTTTCACCCACCCCCAAACTGTCTCCCAGTTCCTTCACTCTAATATTTGAATTAGAAAAGATTCTATTACATTTATCTCATGTTTTCATCTGATTTAATAAATCCTAAAATGATGGCTTTCTTCTCAGAAAATGTCTCTATTTGTAAATGTTTCTCAGGCCGTAACTTAATAGCCTATCTTACCTCTTTCCCTGCAGCTTTACAAATGGCTTTGTGTTCTCTCATTTTTGCAGTTTCTTCTCGGTATAGCTCAATAGCCTCCATGATCCTTTCAGCCTACACAGAGGATGACAAAGGACAGAAATCATCATATGATACCCATCATCCCAGACACTGCAACTGGAAGACATGATTAGGAAATTAACACATAGCTTGAATCAGTTTAATAAAATGTGCCCACAGAATGCCAAACAGCATTAAAGCCATCTTTAGTTTTTCTTTCCTTTTTTTCTTAATTTATAGGGAAGAGACTAAGTGTGAAGGATTCAGGTGAGATCTTAGGTGGACATCTTGAGTAGGGCAGCTTCCAGAAACACTGAAAGGTGCTCCTTTCAGGAATCAAGTTTTCCTTCTAGAAACCGTGCACAATTTAAAGGATTCAGCATTACCTCTGTCCTTGGTTACAAGGGAGGAAAACAGATTTTGATCCAAATCACATTTTTACCACAGAAAGGTTATATGGTTGACAAAGACTTTTACTACAAAGTTGGAATCCTTTTAAAAAACGGGATACTACATTCTCTATCAACTTACTGCTTTGACTGTTTCAATAGTTTTCTTTCCAGTGAAGTAATCTTCACCTTGAGCCTCCCCAGGAACCTGCCAGAAACAAAGAGATACTTTAACAATATTGTTAACAGAAGTTAGAGACAACATTCACCTTGCATCCATCAAATCACAGGGACGACTATTTTATGATAATGATAACGCGGTATTCTCACCTACCATTAATTGAAAATTCAGTAAGTGCCAGACAATGTGCTAAGTATTTTATATGCATTATCATAAAAAATATACTGCTCTATAAATGTTCAAGAGAAGTCCTAATTTCTCAAATTTTTTGATTCTTATTTTTGTTGTATAGTGAAGTTTCCTGAAATCCTTTTAAAAATAAAAAAGCCAGAATGACAATCAGTCAACACCAAATTTGGTCAATCACTTGTTCCATAAAATCAGAATACGTAGTGGAATAAAATAGCCACCCAGATTATTTCCCAGATGGGCTGGTGATGACTTCAGCATCTAGCCTCAATTCTAACTCAGTTAGAAATTCTTAAAATCACAGTTATGGTAACAGTTACAGGGGCACAATTCTGGTAAGATCAGGGTCTCAGAAATATCTACTTACTGCTGGCTGGTCTTCTTTGGCCACACTCTCCTCATATTCTGCTTCCCTTTGCTGCCAAGAGGTAAACATACATTAATATGGAACACAAAACAAAACATGGTTTCTATTTGTGAAGTGAAATGAGATAGTGAAAAGCTACTTTCAAAACATAACCCTTAATGGCAGCTGGCTCAGCCTGGCTGCTGAAATGTTGACAATGGTTTCAAAAACATCTGGAGGTTCTTGGATTTGCAATAACTGAGGCGTGACTTCACGGGACAGAAAACAACAACTGAAACAGCCCATTGGATACCCAACCAGCGTATCTAAACAAGCCTCTCGTCCTTACCATCTCCCTTTCTTCCTCAAGAATAAGAGGTTCCCTTGTTCTCTCCCAAAGTCTCAGAGATTTGTCATGGGATGATGACACAATGTAGTCTCCACTGGGGCTCACAGCCAAGCACCATATTTCCTGGTGGTGCCCCTAGAAAAAGAAAACAAAACAAATCCCCTATGTCAGAATATCTTATCATAGACGGCTACCTGCTTATAACAGTGGGAGATAAAGACTCAATCTTATAAGCAGCTCTTAAGTACCAAGCAAGCAAAGCAGGCAAAAGAGGTTACCTCCAGTGTTTGTATGTGTTCAAACTTGTCAGCATCCCACTGCTTAATCTTATGGTCTTTCCCAGCAGTGAAGAAGAGGTGAGACTTGGGTACAAACCTCAGGTACATCACACTGAAAAAAGAGAGAAGTATTCAAATGTCATCAAATTCCACATTAGTAAAGAGCCTTACATACCTAACTAGCTTTGGAGCAGCAAGTTCTAGACTGTTTTGATTTTACATTTCAGAATTTCTAATTTATGACTATCTGAGAGCACTATATGACAGACACAGGGGCTCGAGGAAAATCATGCCTCCGGTGACTCAAGAGACTTGTAAAGACTATACCTACCTGTCATCATGTGCAAAGAGAGACTTATGGCAGTCGCCAAAGTCCAAACCCCAGATTTTCACATTCCTGTCAGCAGAGCCAGTGGCTATTAGAGCTCCATCCTATGAGAGAAAGAAGGATAATATTACTTGATGAATTAAACCGTAAGTGTTTCTCTACTGCTATAGAGCACTGTTGTGCCTTGATGTGGGTGATCTATTTACTTTGCTAAGTAGATAGGAAAAGAAAATCTCTGGCATGGATTTTGTGAGTAGACAGGAAGAGGGAAAGAGCAGGGAAGAGTGAAGTCGGAAAGGAATCTACAAGAATACTGCTTATAAGTGAAATAAGTCAAAAGAAGAAAGATACTATCAATTACCAAATACAAATCAATTTCTATCTTTCTCACTAATATCCTTCAGAACAGAGATACCTTTTTAAAAGATCTTCATATTTCAGGGTGCTCAATTAAGAGTATTTTAGAGAAGAAAATATTATTCGGGGAAGCCATAACAAGAAGCTGTGTAGGATTAATTAAGGCATATTTGTAAAAATATTTTGAAAGCATTGAAATTATATATCTATATATATATATGCCTACAGATATATATGCAAATAAATATAGATAGATAAGTATTATTCCTTCTTCTATCCCTCACCTGGGTTAAAATTTACTAATAGGAAGGCTATAAATTTTGTGCCCTCTTTTATCAAGGAACCCAGGTTTCTGTTTGGTGTATTATAGAGAAGCTTAGCTCTGAGCATACCCCAGAAGGAAGATTTTAATATATTTACTTTGGGATTATTTTGGGATAGATATATGACAGAATGAAAAAAATAAATGCTCTAAAATGAAGATATCAAGGCAAGAATGAAGGAAAGTGTCTGTTTTAGAAAAGACCTGTTAATGAGACACTACTTAAACTTTACTTACATAAGAGACGTCCATGCATATAACAGGAAGTTTGTGTCCATACAGTGAAAGGAAGAACTGAACATTAAAAGAAAAGAACATTTTTCAAGTCCACTACACAGTAACAATTTATCATAAGTGCATGTAAAATATACCTTTAAAACAGAATGCTAACCATTGTTCTGGAATGCTTTATGCCTGTAGTTTTCAAACGAGACAAACTACTGAAGGCGGCTCGTACCTATGTCAGCATCCAGACCCCGCAGGCACCGGCCAGGAGCACTGCAACCAAGGAGAGCCAGGGACCCTCAAAGTCTACTGCCCCAGTCTGAATACGACCCAGAGATGTCCTCTGGCTCTCATAGTGGGAAAGCCCCAGGGGTACTTGTTTCACAACAATATTCCCAGGCTCAGTCCAGTCCTACAGACTCTGTGGGCACAGGATCTGTACTTTTAAAAGCAATGCAAATGATTCTGATGTATAGCCAAGTGTTGAATTACTGCTAAGGTCACCTAGCAGTGCTCTTAAAACTACTGACTATGGCAGGATTTTCTACACACAGATTTTAATATGTGAAACACACCTTGTTTTAAAAAAAGTTGATGAACCAAGAGATTCTTTTAAAATTCAAGCTTCCTATATGCATCCACAATATTTTGATTTACACACAAATTTTTAGAATATCATACTACTGCTGGGCAGTCAAGGTCACTTCTTTAGAGTTTCAACCCAAATTCTTTTTTGTTGTTAAATTTAGTTAACTTCCATTTACAAATACATTTTAGATGTGTGGGTTCACTCTTCAATATGTAACGCATCACCAAATTTCTATAATCCTGTCATTCTTAACATTGGAAAGAAAATAAAATATTCCCAGACATAACTACTGTACCTTTAAAGTGTCGACATAGAAAATTTTCACAGTGCAGTCCAGCAAAGACACAGCCAACAGCTTTTGATTGGGAGAGTAACTGACACACAGAACATCTTCATCCAGTTGCAAGGTTCGGGTTTGAGTCACAGAAAGTCTAGCAACAACAAAAATCAAGAGAAAAATAAATATATGCTCTACAAACACACAAATTTCAAAAACCCTCTGGCGCTCAACAGAAATATACACGTCAAAAGGTCATTCCCATTTTCACTCCAAAAAAAGGGACCCAAATGAAAATTTTCTGCTCACCTCTTTTGGGTACTATTTTCATCTTTTACTAATTCAAAATCCCAAAACTTGACAGATTTGTCTGCACCACCTGTCACAAAGCCTCGCTGAAAATTCAAATGACATTTTCATTAAAAAATATTTTTGCACAGGAACTGATATGAAGATACATCAAGATAGTATAAAAGAAAATTTTTATCTCATGACATGAATTAAGAAAAAATATAGCTTCTCCCTAACTCCTCGCATTGCTCTATTGGAGTTGCTGCCACAGATCTCATTAAGAATTTCTAGCAGAGTATCGCATGCAGATACTAACTAGTATAAAGTTCTAGGTATACTTTCATTGGCCATCAGAAAGACTCAAACACCGTGGATTTTGGATTCTTTTTGCTCTACCTATGGAGACAACAGTCAAAAGAATTTACTGATAAGTAGTAATTTGACAAATATACATAAAAATATTTAAGTTTGTTCACTTTACCTCAGAAGGGCATAAAATTTATTCCTGCAATGTCCTTGCTTAAAATATTTTCAAAATGGTTTCGTCTATCAAGTAAATTATCTCATTGTAAAGCATAAGAACATAGAGTCAGAAAGTTGGATCTCAAATGTCTATTCTGCCATTTTAGAGATTTGAAACACACGAAACCTGACGACAACCCTTAGTTTCGTTATAGAGAAGGGCTACCCAGTTTATATAAACACTATGAAAGTAATATATGACCAGTCGGATATGGGAATACCTGAGAGAACATTCCACAAACACAAGATGTTGATTACTAATTTTAAGTCACAGATGTTGTGTTTTTCCCCAAAGAAATGATAAACTACAGACACTGTTTTCCCAAAAATAGCATCTGCTTTCAACGGATGAAGGCTTGCCACCATTGAGAATATTCAAGTAAGTGAGCCACCATTTCACCAGACACTGTCCCAAATATTTCAAAACATTCTGAGCAACAGCAGCACTATTGACAGGGTGAGAACAGAGTTCACGGCGACGCCCCTCCAAGGGGAGCACACTTGCTGACTCAAGGGCTGCAGGCAGAGATGTGATAAAAGGCGAGCAGAAACAAGCCTCTACCCTGACCGTTACCTGGTCTGTCCATGAAAACATCCCTAAGAAGTATCACAAACATCAGTAAAGATCAGGAAAGCAAGTGATGTCGTGTAACTGATGATCAAAAGCAAATGAACAAAAATTCATTTCATGATGACCGCTGCTCAGGTTATCCTGTGTGTGATCGACTCATACGTATAATCTAAGTATTTTTAGAAACGTTTGCTATAAGAAAAGAGAAATGCGGCCAAAGTTCTGAAGTTAGATGTTAACATCTCGTTTCGTTACCTGATCTGGGGAGAGCGACATGGACCATAAAGCGCCATCATGTGCCTCAATTGTCTCCAGCAGGTTTCCAGAAGCCAAGTCATAAAGCTGCAGCTTTCCTGTCTAAGGAAGATACAAATGAGCATAGACACAAAGAGCACAGCTATAACTTCCAGGATTCACATCCACACATTTTAGAAAATATTTCAAAAATACTCATTATTTCAAAACCAAGGAGCAACAATGTGGCCAACTGCTCAAGAAACAGATTCTATGTTCCAAGAGCTGTACTCTCCATCTAAATAGAGGCTCCTCCCCGCCGGCCCCACCACCTACCTAGTGAGTTCACTGTGGCCAGGTTGCTATGCTGTACAGCTATGGAACAGAACGGCATTGCAGTACTGGACTCTTGTCACTTGCACTGGTTCCCCAACTTTGAAAGGGAACTATAGTCTATTTGGAACTATAGTCTGTGAGTAAGTCAGAATAAGTAGAAAAGCACAAGGCAAATCTAAAATACCTTTAAAGTTTAATCAGTCCTTTAAGTGAGTTATCCTTATAATAATTGGTTTAACCGACTCTGCTCTGTCTAGTTTTGGCTTCCCTCTCTACATACAGACCATGAAAAACAGACATCTACTTAAAATGGCAGGGAGGGCACCTGACTTAAAAAAAAATGACACTAGCTTAGAAAGCGGCTACGCTTTCTGTTCAGAAACGTATATGCTGCAGTCAGGATGGTGAACACATGCAGAGGAAGGCCTGCTCCGATGAGCTTCTGCACATGGTGGGAAAGGCGTACCATGCACGACTTGATTTCCACTTTGCAATCTGGGAAATTAATCTCCATTAGCCTGTTTTTGTCATATGTAAAATAAAGCTTCTATCACCAACCTCTGTAAGCTGTTTTGAGGACTGAAGGAGCTATGAACATCAACTGCATAGCACAGAGACTAGGCTTGGGATTAGACCTTTGCCACATGGGTAGTCTTCAAAGGAATTCACAAAATGCTTTCCCAAAAGTAAGATGGACATTTGTTGATGTAGATGGACATTTGTTAAAAGAATGAGTGAAAAATGAGGGAACCTTCTAATTGAAATTTGATGCTCTTTCCCTGACACTGAGCTTCAAATCTCTCTAGTTTATTTTTACACTTTTTGCTAGGTTAAAATATCCATTGAGATACACATTTTCTAATAAAATAATCGTGTACATTACACATGGTAATAATGATTTACAGGGATAATGTAAATACCTGCAAAGCACTTTTCAAAACATTTCATAGATCTTATTCCATTTTGTCACTAGTATGACTATTGCTAATTCTGCTACAGGCTTTCATTAGCTTTTGCTGTAAACCAGGCTCTGTATACTGAATGCTTTGTATTCTGAAAGGTTAAGTTGCATCACTTTACATGACAAAACCAAGGCTTACAGGGTTAGCAAGGGTACGCAAGGTCTCAGTTCCAGCAGGAAGAGCTGAAACGAATCTAGGCCCATGTGGTGAGAAAGCCACTATCAAAAAGGCAAGTGTCGTCATACACAAAAGGCAACCCACTAACTCAAGTTATGTGCCTTGCTCCAAATCACCTACTTTGTAAGAGGAAATAATATAAATCCAAATCCATGTCTCCTTATTCCCACATGGTTCTCTCCCAGTGTGATCAGTGGCTGGGAGTGAGGATTTGGTCAGTCCTTTACTGACTGCTTTTATCTGCCAGTCATGATGTCAAGTACTCTATTATTATTAGTCTTCTCTGAACACTTACAAAAGTGCTCATAAAAAGCTGCATGAAAGGATGATCATCAAAATATCATTAATAGTTATATCGGGGTCATGATTTCATTTTATTCCTTATAATTTGTCCTACAATTTGATTTTTTTATAAAACAAAAGAAAAAAGAAAAAAAATCAACCTCAAAGAACAGCAATGAACTAACACCTTCCCATATTTTTACCTAGTTTGAAATCCTTTCCGATATGTTAAAAAGGGAACTAGATTTCTCAACTTTGGGAACAATGAGTAGAAAACGACTCAGTTTACCTTTGTTCCTATGACTACCTGCCTATCACCAGGCACAAAGAAGGAGCAGAGCGCATATTCACAGGTCATTGTACGAATGCACTGCAACGTAGACCTATGGGAAAGAAGGAATAAAGAACTCACGTCGAGACCTGCTTCCTCATCTTAGTCGCCAGTGCCTTTCTTTCAACTGCATATGGGGCCACATGATCAACATGAGAGATGACAAAGTCTGAATAACCCTGGACTCAGACCCAATTATAGTCAAAGGAGAAAATATCAAATGGCACCTAACTTTGTTTTCTTTGTATGGGCCTCCTAACCCTAAGAAACAGATTATACTAAAGCAGGGCAAAGAAAATCATCTGCTAGACTCAGCAGAGCCCAATCTATTTGTACTACCAAGAAGAGAATTCAAAGAACTGCACGTCAAATTAGTATATCATTATATAACTCTATAATGAGGTTCAATTTTATTGGACCAGAGACATTCAACCACTCAACATAAAAGTCAAATGCCAACTGCATTCAATAAACATTTACTGAATGCCAAGTACTGTTATAGGTGCTGGAGGTAAAGCAGTGAATTAAACAGGCAAGGTCTCAAGCCTCTTAAACCTGAACATTCTTTGGGAATAAGACATGTAAGTACTGGTACCATCAGGTGATAGTAGGTGCTATGGAGAAACACACTGCTGGGTGCGATGGCGGGGGGGCAAGGGGTAGAAGAGGAAGGCAGCAGGATTGTCATTTGCTAAAACAGAAAGAAAGCCTATAGATAAATGGGGAAGATGGTTCCAGGAAGAAAGAAGGAGCACAACTGCCATGAGGCAAATATGTTCTTATCCTGTCAAAGGGATATTGATAAGGCTGGTGAGGATCCAGCGGAGAAAGGGAGAGTAGTAAGAGGTAAAATCTGTAAAGACTGCCTTTATTTTATTCTTTATTTTTAAAGGAAATGAAGATGAGCAGAGGCAAGGCAGGCAGGGAGAAGAGGAAGAAACGTTTTGTTTTTATTCAGTCATTCATCTAGTTGCCCCAGGCTCCGGGATACAAACCCAGGCCCACAGGGTGTATGTGGACCTGGCCGAGGTCAGAGACCCAACTGCTGCTCTAGAAGGACGTGCCACAAATGTGGTTTTAGAGCTGGAGATATTGGAAAGGACATCACTTCCATTACAGAAAGACTGTACCGGCTGCTCTGCTGAGAGTACAGAGGTGAGCTAAAGAAGCAGACCAGCCACTCTAACAATCCAGATGAAATGATGGTGGCTAAATCAGAGGCAGCAGTGCAGGTGGGGAGATGGCACTGGATTTTCAGTAAGCTTCCAAGACAGAGCTGAAAGGATTTGTTGATGATTAGACATAGAATATGAGAATCAAGAATAGTTACGTAGTTTGGGGCTAAAACAAGCGAAAGGAAGGAAAAGTACTGTGTAGGACAAGCAAAAAAATTGAGATGCCTACTTAGGAATCCAAGCGGGAAAACAAAGGAATTGCATATATGAGTCTGATACTCAGGGAGAGGTTAGGGCTAGATATATAAATGATGTGTCATCAGCACAGAGAAAGTCACGTGACTAGGGATCGCACAGAGTGTAAAGGAAAGGTTCAAAGACTCCACCTGGAAGCATTCCAACATTTTGAGACCTGAAAGGTAAAAAAGATCCAGTAAAGACAGTCAGCAAAGGCAGAAATGAGAAAGAAAGTGTTTCTAAGAGGAGAGTTATCAGTTCAAAGACAATGTCAAAGGAAGTTTACAGGCCACTGAGCTTAAAACATGAAAATCACTGATGAGATGACAAGAGCTGTTTGGTGAAATGGTGGGGATACAAGTCTGAGAGCAGCTAAATGAAGGTATAATATAAAAAAGGAATCAGAGAATGGGGAGGCAACTGGAGAGCGACCTGACAATCAGAAAAAGTTATCATTTACTTTAAGGTGGGATATATTGTACCATGTCTGTAACCCTTTGGGAGTGATCCAATGGAGAGAGAACAATTGAAGATGCAGAAAAAGGGAGGAGAACCGGGGAGAGAGAACGTCGTCCATAAGCTGGGATTACTCTGGCTGCACGCACTGACACAGACAGCAGGTCTGATGCACATGTAGCTGAACTGGCAGGCTTAAAGGGAGTATGAACGTTTTCTAGGTGATTCCTTTTCCTTCAGGGCACTAGAAAGCAAGGTCATCAGCTTAAAGGCGTGGTGCTAGTAGTATTTGAGAATAGAAAAGAAGGTGTGAAATAGTTATCTAGGAAAGCAAGGAATGAGAAATGAAGATAAAATTACTGGGCAGCATGAAGAGTCCACTTTAATTTAAAGAGTAAGAAGTAGTATGTTGGTGTGTTTTTCTCTAGCCAACTACTGTTACAAGCTGCAGACATGGAAAAAGCTGGCGTTTCCTGACACCAAATAAAATACTCAAGGCTACTTTTCCTACTCTAAACTCTATATGATTATGGTCACAATGCAATGAAGTTTTTTAGGAACTGTATTTAGGACCTTGAGATGCTAATTACTACTAACCATTAAGAGTACTAAGAAGTAACTCAAAGGGGAAAAAGTCTTTTGTAAAGCAATAAAACACTTCACTACACAAACCTGTTCCATATCTTAACGGACTCAGCTGCTGCTGAAAGCACAGCAATATTGTCTGAGCTGAAGGACAAGGTCCGCACATCACTGCGATGACCCCCGATGGTAATTCTGCTTGTCCTGACAGGTTGAGGAGCAGGCGTGGAGGGGCTCAGTGAATACAATTCCACCAAGTTGTTTTGCAGCAGGAAGACAGCCTTCAACTCTCCTTGAGGCGAATGAATCAAGTCAAAGGATCTGCAAGAAAAAATATTTGTAAAATATTTTAGCTACTGTCTTAGCTCACAAGGTTCAATTTTTCTTTTTTTCTTTTTAAAGAGGAAGGCAGGCAGGCATCAAGGAAGAAAGAAGCATTTTATTTATCTAGTTGTTCATTTTAGCTGTTCCTCCTGGCCCTTGGTCTTGAATGTGGGTCCTTGGGCTGTATGTGGACTGTTTCTCAGGCACAAACTTAACACTTGAGGCACCAGGGTGCGACTAAATATTTAAAGGAGAAAGTCTTTGCAATGAAGTTTGAACAAGTATGAAGATTCTTACAAATAATAACACCCTTAGTATAGGATTTTAAATTAAAGAATCATGGACTTAGCTGACTTTGATATATATCTTGTTTTTGTGCAATTTTTCCTAAGTAACCATAAATACTTTCTGAACCTGGGGCATAATTTAAAAAAACAAACAAACAACAAACAAAACAGGCTGCAGGAAAGAATCATAAATCAATAGTCCAAAGGTTAGTATAACAAAACAAATATGAGATGAGAGAACAAGCCTATGGTGAAGGCAGTTAAGTCAGGTGTGACCCAGGTATCCCTACATCACTGTGTCCAAACATGTAATTCATACAGAATATTTATAAGCAGCAGACACGTCTCTCAAATACTTCAGATGCTACATTTTTACTTACTTGATTTTGGCAGAAGTTTTGATGTTAGTCACCCGTTGGATTTCATCTTGCAACGTCATTTCAACACTGACTTCAAGGTCATCCTCTTCCCCTTTGCAAGAATTTAATCTATAGTGGGGAAAAAAGTTTCATGCTGTCATTTTTTTTTTTAGAAGTTTTGCTATTACTTGAGTTCAGGTTCTGCCTTGGAAACCAACAAGTTTTGTGAACCTGGCAAAGTCAGTAAACCACATAGTATTATCATGAAAACGAAATAATGCAGAACATGTGGAAATGCTGTTACTACGATGCCATGAATACAAAGTATTACGCCATTTAATGCTCACACATAGATTCTGAATTCACTTAATCATAAAATTTCTGGAACAAGCATTTGTAATTCATGATTGTACTGAGATTTTTCTGGTAAACAACTGAAACCATATCAAATAAACGAGAGTAGGTCCGAAAGATTTGCCAAGTCAGATTAAGATTTGAGACTTGATAAATTTTAACCGTTGAGGAATTTATTTCTCTGGTTATGGCCTATTTCAAGGCTACACTGTGCCCAACTTCAATGGTCTTTCTTCTCACAGTTCCAAAGGTTAGTATTAAACAACCCAGCTGCCTTCTACAGTGGCTGCTGAAAGACACACAGCTAGACTCTAGTTCAAGAGCTATTTTAAAGATCTGCAGTCTTCCTAGGAACATGTTAGGTATGAAACTATACCAACAGAGCAGAAATCGAAAATCTGATCTATTGGTATTCCACATAATCTTCTCCAGCGTTTGACTTAATTGCTAATATAGCAAATATTTCCTAAAAGAACTCATAGTCTTCTATTAGTAATATGTTGCCCACTCAGGACACTTTATTATTGATAAATACTTTAAAAAACACACCTTGCTTTCTTTTTAGCTTTCTTCATCTTTTTATCCATTTTCTTTTGAATTTCTTCTTTGGAAAGTATACAAAATACTTCTAGCACAGAATCTGTTCCCTAGGAAGGCAAAGGTTGATGTAAGTCCAGGACAGACAATTTGTAATTTAGCTTATTCTTGTAAAAACTAGACAATAAAGTTACATTTTCTTCCTTCACTAGTTGTATTACCTAAAACAACATAATCTCTCTGGTTTGTTATCTCATCTGAAAAGTGAGCATACTCCTTCCTACACACACAACTGATCTAAAACCAAAAGAAGTTAACATTTAAATTGCTTAGACAAGCAAGTATTTAATTAGTGGTTACTAATAATGAAAGTATTATTGTCATTTTGCGAATGGAAGTTATGGGTTATAGGTCCATATAGTACTATATAGTGAGTTACTAATGTGACCAAAGAGAAATTCATCTCTACACTAAATATAAAAGAATAATCAATTTCTGAAAGAAACAGCCTAACCTATATTATTTTCTACTAAGTCTTGTACTCACATGGCAAGCAAGAATCCTGCCTGTCTTGTCAATTGCAAGGTTCACAACTCTGTCCCTTCCTTCCCGCATTATGGAGCCAGCTTTTTTGCATCTAAGGATGCGCTACAGAAGATGAGAAAAGGTAAAGTTAAGAGTAAGCTCTGCTGAATCTCTGGAAAGATAGGATTACAAGAAATGCAGGTGACAAAGATAGTTCCACAAATAAGAATTACACATTTTAAAATATACAATGCTCACTTTTCCCAGCACAATTCAATAGAAGATAAGAAACAAAATGAATTACATCTTCGGGTGCTTCATCCACCACAAGGGTACCATCCTCTGCTTCATCTGTGTCCTGTTTTCCAAGGGAAGATGCTTTGATTTTCTTGGACTCTGGTTCTTCCAGGTCTTCAATCTGTTTTATGAAAACGGGAAAATAAAAACTGAAATACTATATTCCAGGAGGTGATATTAACCCTAATGACTTAGAAATTCACTCTATGGACACTAATAATATCCACTTAGTGATCTCTCTGATTAAACCTTTTCAATAGTGGGATGTTTACCAGAACATCTTAAAAACTGACTAAATCAAATACAAATAAAGTGTTATTCGGTACACAAATCTAACAATTTTCCTCCATAGTATATGAACTATTCAATAACAAAGTATAAAAACAAGGACCGACTCTTCATTAATGTTTAAAAAATCTTAGGTCTCTCATATTTGAAAGAGAAAGATTCGAACTGACATAAAGAATTATAAAGGCATTGCATGCAATTACATTTTCTATTTAAATAAAAGATAAATCCTGTCTACTACTGCAGAATCAATCAAAAGGAATAGTGGACACAACACCACACACCTAACTCCAATTAAAAGAAATGTCCAGAACTGTTTTTCCACACGAAATCATTGTAGATCTGAAAAAAAAAGCTGCAGATCTCAAACTACAGATATTTAGACACACAAGTTCTACATAGATTTTTGTTTGAAGGTAACATCCACGGACACACAAAGGCCCATGAATAGCAGGCTAAGAACCCAAGCTCAAATAAAGGAGAGCAATGGAGCATATAAGGAAGAAAAATGTTTTGAAAGGTATAAGTTATCAATGTGAACCAGCTGTAATAACTAGAATTTGTTCTGGTACTATGCGAAGTACTCAATAATTATATCTGATACTAAATCCAAGGAACTTAGAAAACTGCTAAAACATATTACTTACAGCAGAAAAAAGTAATTACCTCCTCTAGATAGGCTATATCCCAAGCTCTCAGTTCACTGTCAGAAGTCCCAGTGATGAGTCGCCTTTCTTCTGACACCAAAACCAGTCCCCACACCTATGGAGTAATAAAAAGATTCAAGTAATATGATTTAAGAGATTCCAGGGTGTATGACATGACATTCCAAAAGTCTAAGTATATTATAGTGAAGTCTCTTTGGCATTTTCTTTCTTTCTTTTTCAAAGGAAAGGTGCAGGCAGGAATGAAAGCAAGCAAGTAGGCAGCCAGGCAGGCAGGGACAGAAGGAAGCATTTTATTTTATTTTTATTTAGTGTTCACACCGGTTGTTTTCCCTATCCTACAACCTGGGACTCGAACCCAGGGGTACGGGGCTTGTGCTCCTTTGGAGGAAATTAGCCCAACAGCTACTCCACCAGGGCACACCTCTTTGGCATTTTCAAAGTCTAAGAAAAGCATTTAAGGTCACCCTTTCAAAATATACTGGTAAAAATCTTTCAGTTAGAAAGAAAAAACACTGCAGTGGAATTATTTTTTATGTGATAACCAGCACTTTCTCTATAACTTCTTATCCTTAAATGTTGTTAATGGCTATTCAATATAAATCCAAGCTAGAATTCACTCGTGGTAATTTTAAGTCTTATTAAATAAAAGGTGCTACATTAATGACTTCTGCATAATTTTCATCCTCAAATATATCATAAACAATAAAAATAACAGAACTGCTGCAAATCAACAAGAATGAGAGTTGCTTCTCCTCCTCATTAATTCTAGGTGTTTGTTTTCAAAAGCCTGGGTATGAACAAAGCATCAAGAGGCAGCGTACTTTACATATTTTCTAACCTCCTTTGAATAGACGTTCAGGCAATTATAGCAGCCACAATTTGTACACACAGTATCATTAAATTTCTCTATAATCAAAAAGGCAGAAGACACTTATTATTTAAAAATGATGAAATTCATATTCATGGATTAAAAACTTATCCAAGGCCAATTTTTACTACACGCCCGAGCAGTTGTACCTGCTCTGATGGCTGGCACTTCTACAACACCAACCTCGTCTTTCAAGAAAGCAAAGGATGAATATTGTGAACAGTGAAAACGAAGGTCTTCGCGTGCCGTTCTTACCCGGCGTCCATGACGCTACACATACCTCAGTGCGGTGGCCAACAACTGTTTTGAAGCAGTGCTGTGTATCGAGGTCCCACCATTTCACCATGGTGTCCTTCCCACTGAAAGAAACCAGAAAAAAAATCTCATTAGGAAGAATCATTAAACTCACAAGGAGATCAAGGACTCATTTGTCGTCTTAAAATGATAATACATAATAATATAGTCCAACACTTGTGTTCTACCTGACCTTTCTTCTTAAAAAGTAAAGAATCCTAACTATCCACACGGGTATTTTTAGGTAGAAAATAAAATATTTCACCTGCAAACACAAAAGTAACTTTAAATTGATTCACAGTCTTTCTCATATAATCCCATAGCAAGGTGCTACTTCCTTTCCTTTATATTCCCTAAGTTATAAGGTGTATATTCTAGTACAATTGTAGTCATTTTCTGACAGAATCTGTTATCGAAAGAACACACACTAATGTCTCTGCATTCTATGCCGTAAGAACAAATCAACCACTGGTAGAGCATTTAGTGCCCCTTCACATCTTTCTGAGTCATTACTATGGTTCTTCTAATTAATGCCTGGCACACTATAGGATTCCAAACTTTCAGGGGTTGCCATTTCTTAAACATGTAATCATTTTATTAGATTGAACCATAAGATATTGATGGTATTTTACTATTTCTGACTTACTCAAAAGGAAATTTCAAAAGGTGCCATCAACAGACATTCAAAAAGGCTAAACATGCCTTCTGAAAGGCAGGCTAAATCAAACACTCGGGTCACATCTGCCCATTGTTCCACATTCTGCCTTCCTGATGCATTAGGGATCCAGAAAGTAGACAAATTCATTCTACAGAAGGCATATTAAAAAACTAAGGAGCAAATAGCTAATTGTCAGGGGTAAATGACAAATCAAAAGAGGGAAGAAAAATGCAGTAAATAACTCCAATAGCATCTACAATATTATTTCATTTGGGAGGGGGCAAAAAAAAAACAAACACAAGAGGAACTAGCATGTGAGTTACAATAAATTACATTAAAATTAATAGGAAAGAAGATTTCCTCTTCAAAATTCTCTCCAGATTTACCTAAAAAAGAACTGAAAATGAAATTATTTCTTTACCTAGTAACTAGCAGGTTCTTTTCTCGTAGAAACAATGCTTGTGTGATGGCATCTTTGTGCCCCTTCAGACGGTAAAGGCCACTTTCATCGATCACATCCCACACAATAACATCTGTGTCCTAAAAAGATCAAAGAATGCGAAAGAAAAACAATTTTCTTTAACATTTAAGGCCTAACTTGACAATGAAATGTAACAAATCTTAGCAGAAAACTTAGAAAGTAACAGAAAAGCAGAGAGGAAATTAATACCAGTTAATTCCACCCTCCAGATATAATAACCATGGATATTTTGTCTTACATTGTTCCAATTTTATGTATATATAAAGTTATTTTCCTATTAGAAGACTCAGATGTTATCCCTATCATTTTATAATCCCCAGCTTTTTTCATTTAATATATTTCTATTTTTGCATGTTCATCTTCAATGGTCACATAATATTCAATCCAGAGACACCATAATTAAAAAAAAAAAATTCTATTTTTAGTCATTTAGTTTCCAATTTTCTTCTGTTACAAATATATGAAATATATGGAAATAAACATCTTATGTATAAATCCTTGCATAAATCTGATCAGAATATTTACAAAGAAATAGTGTTAAAAGATATGCTTATTTTTAATGTTAGCAATTCATATCATCAAAGTGACTTCCAAAAAGGTCGCACAAACCTTTAAGTCCACCAGAGATATGTGTAACAGTCAGTTTTCCTATCCCCTTAACTTTGGGTGTTATCAGTTTCTCAAAAACCACTGCCAATTTCACAAGTCAAAAATGCTGTCTTAATCTTTCTTTTGACTTCCATTTCTGAACTGCACAAAGAAATTCAGCAGGGCACTATGGCAGTTGCTGACTATGGCACCTCTTTTGCCAAGTCATGTCTTTTGTCTTCCTCTGGTTCTTATTTTTTTCTTCATAGTAAATCACTAAGTGATCAAAGACAAACCCTTTTATACTGAAAATATTAAGTACGTCTTTGTTATTATACAACTATTTTAATTTTAAATCTTCAAATCTAACTTTTTCTTTATGATTTCTTTGTCAATATGCTTACTTTTCCACCTTGATCAGATATTTACTTACATATCTTCAAGTTTACTTAAAACGCCACTCCTGAAAATTTAAGTATTTAATCTATAACTTATTTTGGTAGACAGCATGAGGTAAAGCTCTAAGTCAAAATTTCCCAACAGCCAATTATCAAAGCAGTATTCTCTAAGTAACCATCATTTTTCTACTCCTTAGAAATGTGATGTTTTAAAACAGAGTAATTAGGAATATGAAAGTATATTTGTTTCTCAAATTTCCATTCAGTTGTAATTATTTTGCAGCAGTACCAGAAAGAACTAGATTAGACAGACAAGATAGACGGCTTTATAATGCATTTTAATATCTGATTTAACATCTACTGATTATTATTCTCTGGTGTTTCCAATACATTTGTTTTTCCATATATGCTTTCAGACCTTGGTCATGTTACAAAAAAAAATAACAAAAAATCCTTGGGACATATACATTGCTTTAAATATATACATTAATTAGAAAACACTAGCATCTTTCCTCTTTCCATTCAAGAATGTGGGTTGTGTTACCACTTATCAAAGTCTTCTGTTACATTCTTGAGTAAAGTTATATTGTATTTTTATGTTCATATCATACCATTGAAAATGATACCTTTTACATTTTATTTTTCAAACTGATGACTTTGAGACACACGAAAGCTACTGCTTTTCCCAAAATCAATGGTAAAGAATTATTTTATCTCTTCTTTTCCTCTTTGGTTTTGTCCATGTGTACCATTTTGGGTAGCACTTTAATGATATGCTATGTAATTGGAATTCTTATCCTGTTTCTATATTCATAGGCTTTTATCAAAGAATGTGAGGAAACAAAATGAAATTACAAATTCATACCCATCATCATTCTATTTCACCATCTATACTGTTTTATACACTGAGACTTTAAGGTTTCACTCAACAATTCTTATGAACAATCTGCTTCAGCATAAACCTTTTTCACTTCTTTAATATATCAGAGTCCAGACAACTGATTCAAGGTCTCACCTTGGACCCAGATGCCAACCTGCCTCCTAGCTGATCATACTTCAAGGAAGTGATAGCTGCTTTATGTCCATTGAAGGTTACATTTCCTTCCCCACTCAGGAGACTGAAGATTCGGATAGACCCATCCTCATAACCAACAGCTAAGTGCAGCCCATCTGGAGAGGGGCACAAGCAAGTGACTTCTTGTTTAATTCCTTGAAGGATGAGGATCTGAAATCATAAAAATCAAAAACAATGTAGAGAAATTAGTGTATCCTCTAAGGGAAAGTTTGGGAATAATTAGGCACATTAAACTTAGGAGTATCGGTAATTCCAAATCACTCTTCCGAATACTAATGAAACTCCATAATCCAGCTCAAAATCCTTAAATAATAATAAAAATTATTATTTGTACTGGGAAATGAAACATCCAAGAAAAGGTAAAAGTATTTTCTCCAAAGCTCTAGATTAGCATAATACATACAAAAATTTCTGAGGCAGTGTAATAAATTACTAAGTTTTTACCATAAATCAACACCAAATGACTTTCCATGAAGGGTTATTAATACAATCTTACTTTAACTAAGCCCATTCTTCTAAGAAACCAAACTACAGGGCCCTGGAATGCTATAGCGGCTATCCCCAAGGGACTCTGAATGCAACAAGTATTTAATATTTATTCAATATTTGGGAGTCATAGTGAAAGGACAGGATCAAAGTGCCTCTATAGAAGTGGGAAGCATAGGAAATTCGGAGTCACACAAAGTATCAGAGTCTAGGAATTAATCTTGGGCCTTATCTGTGTACAAAAAGGTTTCAGTCAACAAAGCAGAATGCTTCTAAATGCTTAATACTTTATAATTGGTTGTGAGGGCAGATTAAAAAATATAGAGAATACAGCAAACAAATGTGCTACGAATAATGATCACAAAAATTATGTGTAAATATCACTAGAAAAAGATTTCTAAAAGCTAAGTTCCTACTTGATTGTGGTTTTCAGAATATGCTATATATGCTAGGCCCAAAGGGGAAAAATTATCTTCTAGGGGCATAAATCTGTGCATAAATGAGAGCTCTCTCACTTCTGCCACTCCATCATCTAGTATCCCATGAATAGTATCAACCTAGTTGATTTCCATCTTACCTTCTCTCCTTTCCTTAAGTCCCAAATGAAAACATGTTCACAAGCTGGTACTGCCACATAGCGTCCTTTTTCACCTCGAAGTGTCACAAAGACAATGTTACCTTTTTGGCTGCCAATAAGCCCAAAGACTGCACTGGCAGCATAGCGTAGGTACTGCTTGGTGAGCCCCATGTTGGAGTGTCCTACAGCACAGATGAGGCAACTGCATTGCAAACAAAGTAAACTCAGTCTTTAGGTATGTTTATTCTGCTAGGCGAGCACACATCAATTATATTTCATGGGGTCACAGTCACGTATCTTGTGGCTTCTTAACCTTTTTAATACTGAACAAATAACTGACATAAAATATCAGGACATCTTATTTTCTGTTGGCTGCTAACTCAAAATGTAATCCCTCATTCAAGTTTCAAAGTGGTCATATTGTCATGTCCACTTGACAAGTATCTGAAACCTGGCCTCGACGAAGCAAAGCAAGTCAATTTCTGACTATTTATGTACCATCAAAGTATTTACATGAGATAGTCTAAGATTGAAAACATGTATATGACAGTGATTCTCAAAGTCTAGTATACATCCAAATTACCTAAGGGTTTGTGAAAACAGACTCCTGGTACTCACCTCTGCAGTGCCTATTTCTGATTCAGGAGGTCTGGATGGGGCCCAAGATTTTTTATTTCTAATGAGTTCTCAAGTGATGTTGCTGTTGCTGATTCCTCACTTTCATACAGGTCTGTCCTTGATTTCCAAATCAAGGGCAGCTGCCATGCTTGGTACAGAAAATTGGTATAGCAACAGAGATGTGAAATAGCAAGTACATTTAACTAGTAAATGTCAAAGCAAACTCCGAAATTCCTGCTTTTAAGCACAAAGCTAAAACTGCTTCTCTTTGTCCCTTCTGTTTTTGTCCAAAACCTCCACTTCACTGACTGTTTCTCTAAAATAGTATCCTCTTTTTTTCCATTACTTTCTATTCCAGGTGTTTAGCACTGGGTTCCTGCGCAAATTTTCTACCTAGCACCTTCACCTCCAAGTTTTATATCTTCTCATTTAAAAGTCATACTATTACCTGATCTTTTCCAATGCACTGTTCCTAGCCCTAAGTCCTTGGAAACTGCAGTTTCCAAGAACTCATCCTGTCTATCCCTCTATTGATCACGAAAGCTTCTCTTGTCTACTGGTTTTCTCTTCTCGTCCTGAGACCTTGTCTTCTTCGCACTGTTCTCCTCACCTAAAATAACTAGTTGAGAATAATTCTCCCGTTTATCTACTTTGGTGAGTGCTATCCTGTGAGGTCCACTTTCCTCGAGGCTAGTCCAATTCTCTCAGCCTTTTCTATGGCCTCAACACTTAAGCTATCTTCCACACAACCTGGTACTGTCACTTGAGTTTCACATGCACAGATCAGGATGCTTTCTGGCGACAGCTCACAACCTAATCCTCCCAGCCTATACCATCGCAGAGTCCCTAATCCACAAGTTGCTTCAATGACGCACTGAAGACTGGGCCATAGTAACAGACCTGTCAGATGTCCCTAAATGGAGTCTTCAGTCAGGAGAGGAGGGGGAGTTCTGCATACAGAACACTCTGCCAGAGCATCCTCAGGCCAGCCCTGCACGCGCGGGGTCACGCAGCGACGAAAAGCTCCTGCCGTGGGGCTCTCGCAGTCGCCCAGAGTCCCCTTCACCTAGCTGACTGGTCCCAAATCCTCCCTTCCCGTTTGCGGCGGCCACTACGAAGGCCTCAGCCAGGACCAGCCAGATCCCAGCAGAGGAAGAAAAGAGTTTCAACGACATGCAGGCTCCGCACTCACCTGGGACTCCACGAGGCTGTCGACTTTGTGGACCCACCCACGTGACTCAGCCCTTCCGGGTCCGCTCTCGGCCCTATTTCCGCCCGACGTTCCCGCCTCCTCGTAGGAGGAAATGACGTAAGACCCGGGCTCTGATTGGGGCGCGCCCGTCGGAGCGGAAACCGGTGTTACGCTTCCGGGTGCTCTTGCGGCTGGTCGCTCCAGCGTCCTGTCAGTTTGACTCGCTTTCACCCGCCGTGGTCCTGGCAGGGGTTGTCCAATGATGCCGCTCTGCCGCTTTCTACCAGGCGCTTAACTCGCCCCGCCCGCCGCCCGGATGGGACAGTCGGAGTGCGGTGAGAGGAGGGCCCGTGGCCGGAAGGCCTCGAGGGGCGGAGCGGGCCGGGGGGCGCGTCCGGACGCGCACGGGACTCGGCCTAGCTAGGGGCGGGAGTGCGGGTGACAGGATTAGCTCTGTCTATTGCCTGGAAGAATGAGCCTGCCGCTTCTTTCTCAGCTCTCGGTTGAGTTCCTCTGGCCCGAGGTACTGTGTGGGACTTGTCCAGATGAGAGGGTAGGCATACCCGCGTGCAAGGGTCGTGGTGCAGCCTCTGGGGCGGCGGGCAGGTGACTAGGGCAGCCGGGAGCCCTGCTGGTTGTCGCCCCAAGGCCGCGTCTGTTGTGTTGCCTGCTGGTGTGAACCCTGAACAACTGGAGTCTGGGCTTGGGCAGGCGCTGAGCCCAGGGTGCTGAGTTGTCCGGATCCCGGCAGTCCCCGGAGTGACATTGGTCTGGGCTTGTGTTTCCGCTCCCTGGCCGCTTGAGGGGGAAGGACTAGGGCTGAGTCCTAGCCTGGGTAATTGAGGTTTAGGTGTTCTGTCACTAGGTGGGAATTAGCTTTTCTGTCTGGCAGTTCGGTTCGCCTTTAAGCTATACAGAAGTGCTCAGAAATAACTTGATGTCTGGCATTGTGGTAAATGAAAACGAATATGCGGCTATACAAAATACATAAGCCTCTGCCCGAGCTTTTGGAACAAGGTGTCTGCAACCAGCGTAGAAATTAGACTTTTATCTTCACTATCTGATTTTCTATAGGTGTTTCTTGCGTTTATTAACATATCTACAGCTACTCTGCCATATTAAAAAAATTGCAATTTTGGATACTGAGACTGAATCACTGTAGCACTACAGGTGTTTGGAAACAAGTGTTGAATGACTGAAAAGGGAGAAAATTGTAACAGCAGACTATTTCAGTAAATTTGTTGGGGAGGACGTGTCCTGGTGGACGGTCCACCTCCCGGGGCCTTTGGGAACAACCAAGATGAACAACTAAATAAAATAAAGTGCTTCTTCCTCCTGGCTCTTCCTCCCTGCCTGCCTTACTCGCCTTCATTCCTGCCAGCACCTTTCATTTAAAAAAAAAAAAAAAAAAAAAAAAAAAAGTTTGATGGGGAAGGGAGCATTTTAGGTGGCTGTGTATAGTTAGTATTTCTTATTGGTGATGCAGATTGTACTATAGGAAAAATATGTGCTGCAGTTAAAGTATTGTCTGGGTTTTATCTAGAAAATTCCTTGGATTCTCTTATTCTAATAAAACTGAGTTTAAACTGTAAATAACACATGTTAATGTTAAATAGTTTTTTATAAATATGGCAAATTGCAGCCTCTTAGAGGTTTAGTTGTAGATTTGCCTCCGACCAGGTTTCCTTGTAAGTTGAAAGATTGAATGCATTCATTTTTATGTTCAAGCGAGTCATGCTTTTATCTTAAAATATTATGGGAAGGGGCAGCCACAAATGAAAAAAAAAGGTTTAATAAGAGTTGGTATATGAACAACTGTAATTGAGTGCAAAGGTAACGCATCTTCCAACATTCCCAATACAGTGTTTTACAAGTATAACCTTAGTTTCTAAGTCTAAAATTGCTAATGTATGGACACTTATAATTGAAACCGAGTTATTTTAATATGAAAGTAGCACTACCAACCCACCATCATAATTCTGTATGTTGGGTGTACATAACATAATATGTATGTTTGAATGATGATGTTAAATTTGACTTGGGACTTTGACACAGCTTTGAAATATTTTTTGTTAATTCAATAGCTCCTCATTACCTCCAGTTCTGCTTTATGAGATTTCAGTTACCCACAATCAAACTCTGCCTCAAAATATTACATACAATAAAATATTTTGAGATACCATATTCACATAACATTTATTACAGTATATTGTTATAAATATTATATTTCATTGTTAATTGTTGTTAATCTCTTCCTCTGCCTAATTTATAAACTACCATATGTGTATGTATAAAATATATATATATATATATATATACAGGGTTAGTTACTATCTGTAGTTTCAGGTATCCATCGGGGATGTTGGAAACATACAACCCCCTCTCATAAGGGAGGGACTATATACTCAATTATTCTTGACATATTTGATGGCTTCACTTTGTTTTTATATCTGAGCAACTTTTTATAAAAAAAATGTCATTTGTGCTATTTGCAAAGAATGATCTTAAATGTAACAGATTCGGTGTTAGGTTGGCATTATTGTGAATGAATTTCATTACCCTATACTCAAATATTGAAATACAAAGAAAAAGAATATCAAATCTAAACTTTATGCAAAAACGGCGAAGTAGAGCTAGTAATTAATGGAGGCCAAAAGATTGGACCACCTCTTTTTAATCTCTCTGTTTAATTTTTGTTATTTTTGAAGAACAAATAAACAGATTAAGATTTGGTTTTCTCTTTTGAATGTTCCCATTTTCTTTTTATCTAGACAGAAACCAGATTTTTTTGAAAGTGTTTCAATGTCTGCCTGATTCAGCCCAGACTTGTCAATGAAAATTAATCTCTTTAGCCAGTCTAGCTATTCATATAAAGCAGTATTTAGGGGACTTCTTGTTTTAAAAGATACCAAAGTTGTTTTTTTAAATTAAGATTGAGACTAAAAGATTACAAGATTTGAGAAAAAAGAAACTTCTGTGTAATGAGGACTGTTTATTATCATTTGAATTAGAAGAGGCGCATAGTGAGTTGTCTTTTAAGTTCTCCTCCAGGAAGTTACTGAAGATGGTATGGCTTTGGAAGTCCATCTGATCCATTCTGGAATCTTTCGAATACCTTGTAGATTCTTTGATCCTGGACACAAATGTCTTGCTTCAGGAGCTTTGTAAAATAAAGCTTAGTATTGCTTATTAACCTGTTCAAAGTACAGAATTGATCATTGATTTTCATGACAAATCTCGCTTTCTCTAATGTTATCCAAAATTCCGGTTATAGCTATGATTTATTGTAAACTTCCCTTCTTCCCTCTCTCATCGAGCATTCTGTTTGCATTTTTTCCATTGCTGGGATTCTTAATCTGAATCTGGGAATCCCTCAGATGTATTTGCAAATCTGTGCTTGTGTGAACTCATTAACACATTTTGGGTGACTGTATTGTCCTTAGAGCTTGTAGTTCTCAAAGGGGTCTGGGACAGAAGAATGTTGAAAACCACTGCTCATTTAACGATCTGGATCTGATTTTCCTGTATACCTTGACTTCGTACATCCATTTGCTTTATTGCCAATGTGTGTTGAGAGACAAAGAAGATAACAGAACTTCAGGAAGAAAATTATAGTAAATGTAGCTAAAAATTGATTAGCATTTGGGGAGTTGACTTTGCAAGAGCCATTTTAGCAGTTATAGGGATGGAAACCAAACTACAGTGGCTTGAATACATGGAAGAAAATGAAGTAAAGCTGCAAATCTGATTACTCATAACAAGTAAAATAGTGAAAAGAGCTTAGCTGGTATTCTGAGAAGAAATTAGTAAGAAAAAAAATTGAGGCTAGGAACACTGAGGGGAAGGAGCGATCAAGATATTCCGAAGAGAGAATTGATGTTTGCCATTCTCTTAAAGGAAAGCTAGTTAAGTGGAGTAAAACACTTAAATGAAGGTGATAGGGATAGCTTAAAAGCATGGAATACACCTTAAAATCACTTGGAGGTTGTAAAGATTGAAAGATTTTGTGCTGGAGTCAAGTTAAAGTAATATGAACCTCTTAGGAGAAGGGAGGCGATGTGACATGATGTAGAGGGAATGACATGAGTTTTAGTGCCAGCTGGTCTTTGATTTAGATCTCAAGCCACTTACTAATTATGTTGTTAATTGAACCTCTGGGTCTTGATACGCTTCTTGTAAAATAAGAGTTCTGATACATAATCTGTGAGATTATTGCAGGAATTAGAGAATATGTTTGCAACATGTTTTATGTTCTGTGTCTCACTGTACCTGCCATAGTGACCTTCTTTTAGTTCCTTTAGTTAGGCTCTTTCCCACCTTAAGTCTCCCAGATTTATACTTAGCTCTGTAGGACTGTCTGCTCTCAGTCTTAATTATCACTTCCTGGACATCCTCTGTTTCCCAAGCTAAATTAGTTCTCCCCTTTGTTGTTTATGCACACTTAGCACAGAATTTTAACTATATTTCTATGATTACATAGTTTTGTGATTTGGGGGGTCCGTCTTTTCCATTAGAGATTTGACATTTAACGGTTTCTGACTGAATGAATGCAATGGACATAAGTCGGCAAATAAGCATTTTTTTAACCTCACAGTTTCTATGGGTTAAGAATTCAGAAGTGCCTTAGTTGTGTGGTTCTGGCTCAAGAGTTTATGAGTCTGCATTCATGTCAGCTGGGGCTGAGTCATCTGAAGCCCAGCTGGTTTGAAGATCCACTTTTAAGGTGATTCATTCATATGCCTGGCAATTGCTGCTGCTTGTCAGGAATTCTCAGTTTCTTTTCATGTAGGCTTTTCCATGGGCTGTTTGAATATCTTCCAGACATAGGAGCTTGCTTCCTAGAGCATTTCCCAAGAAAGCGGATAGTAGAAGCCACAGTATCTTTTATGACGCATCCTTAGAAGTCATAAACTGCAATGGAACTCATTTCTACAAAACCCTGTTCCCTAGATGGGTCAGCCCTCTTTATTACCATAGGATTCCGCTCTACTGACCGCCACAATAATAAACAATACCAGCAGACGGATGTCATTGAAGAACATTTTGGAGGCTATCACAAGTACTCTAATAGCACAGAGAATGATAACCAAGAATAACTAAAACAATTGTCAGATAGTTGATAGAGGATCCAGCTGACAGGAAAACACGCATCTGTTTCGGCAGCAGATGGGACAGTTACATGATTTTGTTTGTTTATTTTGTTTTTGTCCTGGTGGCACAGGAGCAGAATTAGAGAAAAGGATATTGGGTTGATCTAGGTGATAAGAATTAATAAATTGACAGAGGAAGACATTCATAAATAAGAGTGTCTTTTAATTCAGCAATGTGTATTTGGTTTATTTGCTGCTTATTAAAGAACTTTGACAGTGAGTATTTTTGTCTTTGCCACACATGAAAATATACCTTTATCTCCAGAGTGGTGCAGATGACTTACACATTGGCTCTGAGATAGTTATAGCAGATAACCTATTGTGCCTTGTTTTGTGCCAGGTGCTCTCTACCATTTTAATACAGATTATATCATTTAATCACAGTAGCACAAGATGTCCATTACCCCTATTTTAGAAGTAAGAAAACTCTGAGGGTAGAGGCAAAAATAGCATAAGTATTAGGGGTCCTAGTTCTCAATTTAGGCCTTCCGATAAGAAGGCCCAGACTCTTACATTGTACTGTTCTGCATGGGCCTTATAGTGTGATTCACGTGGAAATACACACTTTTAAATATGAAAGAAGCTGGATTTAAAATTGTATGTACATTATGCTTTTACCTATGATAGACAAAGGTAGGAGCTACATCAATATTTGAATTTTCCCCTTCCCCTTACTTTTTGATATTTATCAAATGCTTTATAAGTATCACTTAAAGTAAGAAAAGAAAGTTAAAATTTTAAAGAAGTAATTTTCACCTCAAAGTTGGCATGTAGGTTTGCAAAATGAAAGCAAAGTTTATGTTCCATGAAAGTTTTTGTATTATAGTTCAGAAGTTTCACCCGGACACATCATTATTGAAAATCTGAATAGTTGAACTACAGGCAGTTCAACCTTGGAAAATTAGTGTAGTCTCCATTTGTCCTCTAGTCACCTTGTCCAGTTCATGTCTAAACAGTTGTGTACTGGTGGTTGCCTCCAGTTTCAAAAGACCACTTGGATGAACTTAATAAACAACAATTTCTAGATTAAAATTTCTTCCCTTATTCAAAATAATTTAAAGAAGTATTTAGTATCAAATAAAATAATCCTCTCATTCATTTTTATTATAGCATAATCTACAAGGCCTTTCAGTAATTGTTTTATAAATGATCACATTTCCTGCCCTCTAATGTTGGTATAAGAATTAGCATTTTGTTCATTTCAGTTAGTATTCCATGTCTGTCAACTAGAAACACCAAGAAATTAGATGTAGAAGGGTGTAATTGTTCTCCATGGCTTTAACAACAAACATTAAGAGCATAGAGAAAATCTCACACAGGACGTTTACATGCCAGCTTTCATTTCCTGATTATCTGCTCTCATGCATGTTTAATTTCCGGTGATCTTCAGCTTACCGAATCGCTGGTTTTGAGTTCTGTTATTTAGCCTTTCAATAGAGGGAGCATTTAACCCTAGCTGATCTCTAGAACATCCCTTCTTGAAATACTTTTTCCCTGATAACCCATCTTTGTCAAGTCCTCTGTCTCTTCTGTTTGAATTGTTCTCTTTCCAACCTCTAAATTTTTCCTTAGGACTCATTCTATGTATCTCTTTTCTGTGTTTGCTCTTTTAATCTCTAGGTGATCAGGTCCAGTTCTGTTGCTTTAACTGCCATCTAATGCTGAGACTTCCAACTTTTTATCAGCAGCTCAAACTCTCCTCAGCAGTAGCTTCATTTAGCTAATTGCGTGTTTGACATACTACTTGGCCATGCAATAGACATCTCACACTTAATGTACACACAAACATAATAAGGAGGGAAAAATTTTTGATTATCATTTTATCTCACAAACTACTCTAGAGTTTGCCTTCTCTGTAAAGAGCAGGTGCTCAAGCAAGAACTCCAGAAATTATCTTTCATTCTCCTCTTTTTCCTTATCATTCACATTCATCTGGTAATTTTTATTGACTCTACCTTCAAAATACATTCCAAATTTAACCATCTCTCACCACCTTCCTCACCAGTGTGCCTAGATTACTTAAGGTTTCTACTGGTGTCAGCTTTCACTCTTGCCCCTACTGGATTTTGCTGTAATCTCAGATGTCACTTACAGTAAGTCATTTATTTGATCAAGATTCTCTAATAGCTTCCCCATTTGGAATAAGACCCAAACTTCTTACCAGGACTTGCAAACTGTATCAGCTAGCCTTTCTCTGTCCTACCAATCTCATCACCTACTACTCAGAACCTAGCTTATTGTGTTCTATCCAGACCAACCTCTTTGCTCTTTCTAGAAATGATTAAGCTCATTCTTGTCCTTTGGGCCTTTACACTTTTTATTTCCTCTCCCTGGATCATTCTGTTAGATACCTGTTTGCTTGTTGGTTATTATTTATCATCTTCACCATTCTTTTTAGGTATAGAACGTCCTTTCTAATTCACCAGTGTATACCCCGTTCCTGACACTTAGAATCTTGTAAAGATTTATTGAATTAACGAATCTACCATTTTACTGAAACAGTTGCCTTAACTTACTGGCAAAATAAGTATAATTTTTATCTTAAATTTCCCATGATCTCTGCGGTACTTGACAGTATGTCTTCCTAAGCCCCTCTTCTTCTGACTTCTTTATTTCTATACAGCCACCCTCCTGCTCCAACAATGTCTCGTATACCTTATCTTATAAATTGTTAAATCTTGTTCATTCTTCCTATCATTGCCTCTCAAATCTTTATCTCCTTCTCCACTTAGTTGAGACCTTTATTATCTCTTACTACTTGATTGTACTAGCCCTCCCAGCTTCTAATTCTTACATAGTATACCCCCCACATTTATTATTTGAACTCTTTTAATTGAATATATTATTCATCTTTGTATCTCTCGATGCTCCTAGCATTTTTATTTCCTCCAATAGCAGACATTTAATGAATGTTGAATGAATAAGTAGTCTTGTATTTCAAGTATAACCAATAGGCCCTCTGATTATTTTAATGGATGTAATTGTTTGAAAAATAATTTATGCTTAACTGATCTCCCATCTTCCTCTTTTAGAAAATCTGTAACAATTCTTTGTTGTCCATTGATTTTTATAGACCATTTAAGTGACTATAGTCATACAATGTACTACTCTTAGAACACTTCACAGTAGAGTTTTGTGTTTTGCTCTACTAGAAGTAAAAGAATATCTTGCTTCACTATTAAAACAAGTCTTTCTTTTCTCTTAAGCTAAGGTCTCCAGTGAATATTAAATTGCTGAGCAATTTGGGGAAGAAAGACAATCTGAAGTTCCCATTCCATGGATCCCTTGGGTGCACCTTCCCAGTTTGTGGATGTGGATACACTACCAAGCTGGACTGACTCTTGTGAAGAATTAAATACTTCTGATACCGCAGCTGAAACATTTCAGGAAGACGCTATCCGATCACCTTTTCCTTATAACAAGGATATTAATAGAAAAGTGGTTCTTTGGTAATTCTTTGATTAAATCATATATATGAGATAATGGCATAATTTCTCTTTTTCTCATAATTTCCTCTAAAATTTTTCTTGTTAAGCTCTAGCATTATTGAAATAGTGCTTTACTTATACATATGTAGCTTTATCGAAGTATCACTAACTACAGTAATTGCACATATTTGAAATATTGTATAAAATGGATTTCGGCACACACACCCATGAACCCATCACCATAGTCAAAATACTGAATGTATTTATCGCTCCAAAATTTTTTTGGTGTTCTTCTGTAACCCTGCCTCCTTCCCCTCCCTGGTTCCACATCTCCAAACAATCAGTTGAACTTTCTGTCACTATAGATGAGTTTGCATTTTCCTGAGTTTATTACAAATGGAATTATGTATTCTTTTCTTAAGTCTGGCCCCTTTTTCTGTCATTATAATTATTGGAAAGTTCATCTATATTTTTACATATATTAGTAGTGCATGTTTTGAAAGTTTTAATGAGATGTAATTCTTACAACACACTCCAGCAATTTAAATTTCACATGTCAGTGATTTTTGGTATATTTACAAAGTTCTGTAACCATTACCATGGTCACTTTAGAATATTTTCATCAATCCAAAGTCCTGCTCCCATTAGTAGGCTGTCTCCATTTCCCTTCTTCCATTGTCTCATAGTCAGCCACTTAATCTACTTTGTGTCCATAGATTTATCTTTTCTGGACATTTCAGTGTAAATGGAATCTACTATGACTTAGTGTAGTGTTTTTAAGATTCTTCCATGTTTTAGTACGAGCTTCCACTCTTTTAAGGTCAAATAATAGTCCAGTTTCTGAATATACCACACTTAAGTTTTTCAGTTCATCAGCTGATGAGCATTTGGGTTGTTCCCCCTTTTTGGCTGTCATGAGTAATGCTGTTGTGTCTAAACTTTTTAAACTAACCACTTTTAGCTCTGACCGTTCTGTGAAAGAATGAAAGAGAAATATAAAAGAAGCAAAGGAACAGCACAAAGGTTTTGTGAGTTTCGGGGTTGTGGCAGTTAGGTATCTGAAGTGGCAGATGCGATTTTCAGTCAGGAGCTGCTTCTCTACTGTTGCTTTGCTTGTGAGATAGCAAATCCAACACTAAGAAGGGAATGAGGATAGAATGTTTTGAGAGAATTAGAAACCAGTTTTCTTAATCACCTCCTCTTCCCCTCACTTGCTCTTTGTTCCCTCAGGAAAGGAGATGTGGCATTGCTGAACTGTACAGCCATTGTGAATACCAGCAATGAAAGTCTTACAGATAAGAATCCTGTGTCAGAAAGTATCTTCATGCTTGCAGGACCTGATTTGAAGGAGGACCTCCAGAAACTTAAAGGTGAATGAATTTTCTTGGGTATGTCATTACTTAGGAAACATTTTGATATCTTTTACCTTGAGAAACATTTTTCCACTTAAGTGAAAAACCTGCATTGTTGTAGTTGTTTTGTTGTTATTAAAACTAAGCTAAAACAGCTTTGAAACCCTAACAGTGTAAGAAATGGAAGGCTGAAGCTTTACTTTCAGTAAAAACAGCACTATTGTGTTCCTGAATTTTAAAATGATAGCTGTTGTAGCCAGTTAGATCTTTGGTAACATTTTCCTGCCTATATGTTTGTTGCACTAAGGTGCCTTGTAAATCAACTCATCTAAATTAAGAAACTTGTATCATGATTTTATATTGACAACAATTTTTCTGTATCTCCTAGACACAGATTATTATACTTCTGAAATGAAATTGATGTACCGATAAAACCAATTTATTTTTCATTTTAATTTTTTTCTGGAACTAGAATATGCTTGTTCTGGAACTGTTTCTTTGGAAATGAAGACAGGAAAAGTCCCATTGGTTCATAATCTTGTTCACTTTATTTGTATTCATTTCTTAAATTACCAACCTGGCAGCCTTCCATTATTGTTATTTGAGTCCAAACAAGGTGTTGTGAAATAGAGCAATAACTCTTAAAATAGAAAAGCAAATCTCACCTGTAGAAAATCTTGATTTCTTTGATCTTTGCTATTTAACAGTGACAGCTGATCTTTAACCTTATAAAGCTTTTAGAATTCAATCTGGAATATTAAAGCACATAATTGTTTACTTGTCGAATTGTTCCTGGTTGAGAGTACATACAATTCAGACTCAAATAAGCACAAGCTTAAGTATCACTGAGTGCACAGTGAGGAGAAATGTATTTTTGTCCTGCAGTCAGGATGATCATCCAGTGTCACTGTTACACGTTCTGTGTTACTCAGCATTTACATGTGCTTGTTTGATAGGAACACATACACTACAATGTGTACGCTGTTCTCTTGTGGATAGCACTCTGCTATAAACAAGTTCATAAACAAGTTTTTGTATTTCCTGCTCTTGATGTTAGGATTTAGAGAGAAAAAAGTGAAATTGCAAAGTCCGGACTAAACTTTGATGATGGTTATTATAGCAGGGCTGTACACAGCTAGAGTAAACTTAGTGAATTTTTATTTTATAGTAATTAAAAATACTTTCAGGATAAACATTATAAATGTTTATAATGATGGCAGATTTCAACTTCAGGTTAGAAGAAATCTGGGCTGGAAAGAACAAGTAAAAGATTGGGATACTGAATACAGTAATACTTAGCATGATGCTAGTCTCCAAATTTCTGAGTTTTTGGTAACAAAAATTAAAGGAAAGCTACGATTCCTAAAACCAGAATAGCCAGAACAATTACAGTTATTTAATGCTTTTGAACTCTGAGATATTCAGGACTGATTGAGCAAGCTACACAAATACATGTTTGCTGCTTGCTTTTTTTCTTTAAAATCATGCATTTGTCTAGTTTCTTTAAGTATTTTTTGCTTGTATGTAGCAAATGCAAATGATAAAAAAAAAAAAAATGAACATAAACTGAATTAAAACATTCCCACTACATAAAGATCACAGCTATTATTACTTTAGTGCATGTCCTTCTGTATCTTTCTGCATGTGGAACTAGGTATATGGACATGTTCTTAAATATTTTGTTACCAAATTGATTATTATGTATATTTTCCTCAAAATAAGGAGATTTTTGTTTCATAAATTACCTCATCAAATAGTCAGATCACACTTATAATTTTCAGTTGATGTACCATTGTCGTTTGCAACTAGTTTTTTTTAACTGAAATTTATTTTTTGTTTTGTTTAAAGGAGAGGTACAGACAGGAATGAAAATGAGCAGACAGGTAGAAAGAGAAGAGGGTGAAGCATTTTATTTTATTCTTATTTAGTTGTATCCACTAGTTATTTTCCTCCAGACCCAGGACTCAAATCCAGGTTTACGTGGCTTGCTCCTTTGGAGGCAGTTGACCTAACTGCTACTTCACCTGAGCACACACCTTTACAACTAATTTATCCAAACTAGTATTCCAGCCAATCCAGAACCACACATTGATTCTATTTGTTATAGCCTTTAATTTCTTTATTTAATCCTGCATGGTCCCCTTTTTGTGATACTGATTTCTTGAGTGAACTAGGCTAAATGTTTCCAAGATGTCTCACTTCTGGATCTGATTTACCTGAGGTGCTAATTTAGTTTATTTTATCCCTTCTGTTTCCTGTAGGCTGGAAGTTATATCTAACAGTCAAGTTTGGATAAAATATGTGTGGTGATGTGTAATGTGCCTAATGATATATCAGATTAGAAGATATAAAGTCAGCTTGACCCCATTATCAGGCCATTATTGACACTGAATGACTCTGAGTTACAGTGTTGACAGTTTGATCCTTTCATCTGTACAGTTCTGTTTACCCTTTGTGACTGAAAATCTATATGATGTTATTTAGGCTTGATGAATGTGCAGTCCCTTCTCATACATTCACATAATGGTTTTGGTAACAATTTACACTCCTTGGCTGAATCGATTATTTCATTAAGATAATGAAGTTACGCTTTTCTAATATCTATCAATCCATCTCATTTATCAACTAAACTGACATTCTTTGGTAAAGTAGAGCTCCTCCTTGGTAACTGATGTTCTGTAATCACTCTGAATTATAGTTCCTGTTAGAGGGACAGGATAAATGCTTACTTCTTTTAATTGCCATTTTCAAAAATGAAAAATTAGTTTAATAGCTGCCTGAAATGGTGCCAAATTAGTTTTTTTACCTTTCTCTTTTTTGAATGTCCTTTTTTTGTATTTCTAACTTTTTATTGATTATTCATGTGATTTTAAAAGTTAAAGAATTTTATGTCAGAATATATGAGGGAAAGCAACAAACCCCTCTCCTTTCCCTTCAGTACCTCAGTTCTTTTACTCCACGGACAAATACTTACAAGTCTTTGCGTTCTTTATCCAGCTTACTTTCTACTTATGCATAATACACTAAAACTATTACATTCATTTTTTTCCATTTTTTCACTCTATATAAACAATTTGAAAATTAGTGATTATACTCCTTTATCCACTCCACTCTTTTATATATTCATACAACACACTTTCTTCCCCTATCACCACCTTCCTAAATTGACCTGTCAAAATGTACCTATCACTGATTCAGTTCCAAACTTTCAGATAAAACTGTAAACTTCTCAGTACTCAAAAGCTTCTGTATATCATTCAATTGTTTTTTTTTTCTTGAAGACTTTTGAAATCCCCCATCTTCTCCTTCCTCTCTAAACTGCTTCCTATGTCTGCAGTAGTTATTTTCCTAGAATTGTTTTTAACCATCATCCTGGAAATTCCTTTTCTGTATTAAGTGGATCTGATCCCCCATTTCCTAGCTTCTAATAATTTTCCCTTTGATGTAACCCTTCATTTTTTTTGAGTAAATCTACAGGGAGGGTTCTAGGAAGGATGGAGCAAAATGACTGAGAAATTACTTCCACCTTCACGTTTAATTTGGTATCTTGGTTAGAGAGAGAATTCAGGGTTAGAATCATGTCCCAGATTTTTGAAGACATTGCTCTATTGTTTATTTTCATTATTACTGTTGAAAAATTGAATGATGTTCTTAACTCCTGATCATTTATGTTACTGGTTTATTCTCTGGAACTTTACAATCTCATCTTTATTTCTGGTGTTCTCTTGATTTCACAGTGATGTGCTTTGCTGTCGTTTTTTCATGTCTTTTGGTTCCAGAAAATTCAATTTTGTTTCTTTAATAATTTTCCTTCTCTGTTTTTCTGTTCTCTCTGAGGAAACACTGTTGGGTGTGGAACCTTCTTATTTCAATTTTCATATCTGTTATGTCTTATTTTTTTTCAACTTTAAGCACTAACCTGTTGATTAAATGTTTTGTTTTTGCTGTCATAATTTTTACTTGGTTATAAGTTATGTAAGTGCTATTTCCTGTTTTCTTTCATTTTTACAATATGTTGATTTTGTCTTAGAGGTGCTATCTATTCCTCTTACCTCTGAGATTAGTAATTATAGTGTTGGGTTTTGGGTTGATCGTCTAAGGCTTCCATCCCTGCTGCATTATCTATTTTTCAAGCATTTGTTTTGGTCCTCTTTTGTTAGAGACTTCCCTTACTTGCTGGTTACCCATCAGTGTCAGCTATATATAAGAGGGAGGAACTGTGAAGCTTGTGGGAAATAGTGTGTGTACAGTCAAGAATTTCTCTTGGTGTATCTTGAAGCAGATGATAGAGCAGAAGCCCCATTGTTTTGTTGGGGACCTTCTCTACATTACCAGAATCTGTAGATCCTTTGGTGTAAACTCTGTAGTTTCTTAGAAACAAATCTACTAGTGGTTTAAGCCTGAAGGTGTATTTTGGAAGCCATTTAGAAACAGAGAGCCAGAACCATCATTGTTGATAACATTTTAGCTAAATCCTCTTTCCAGTGGTGCCTGGGGTTCTGGGGTCCAGACTACACCTCTTTCTTAGAACTGTGGTGGTAAAGAAAGCATCACTTTCAGTGCTGTCTGAGGGAGGAATTACTACAGATTTGACTTTTTATGTGAACTTTTAACTCAGTTTCTTCTTTTTAGTCCCACTTCACATTATAACCTCTATTTAGAAATACTTAGGGCCTACAATTTTTAGTCTTTCCAGAGTTTTGTTATAATAACATAAATAATGTATGTACTCTGAATATATGAGCTCAGTTAATTCTGTTAATTCTCATATCCCCGTTAAATGGGAAATTGAGGGAGAGAAAGTTTAAGCACCCACACAGAGTGTCACAGCTGGATTGGAATCCAAGCAGTCTGTCTTGAATCCAACACTGCCTTTTAGTACAGATCAGCCTTCTTTAATTTGGTTACCCTATTTCCACACGCAGTTAGGTTTCTCTGCTTAATTAGCTACTTCTAGCTTATTGACTCTGTTTTCACACCTATTATATTGTTTCTCTGTCATTTGGGAACACTCGTGGTAAATCTTTATGTTCAGTCCATATTTTTAACTGAAATTTCTCGGAGTTCTTAATACCCTTCTGTTTTGTGCTTTGTTTCATTGTTCTTTTCCTAACACCTCCATAACTTATAAATGCTCCGTTGTTCCCAGGTTGTCGGACAGGTGAAGCAAAATTGACAAAAGGATTTAATCTAGCCGCCCGGTTCATCATTCACACAGTGGGACCTAAATACAAGAGCCGCTATCGAACAGCAGCTGAGAGTTCCCTGTACAGTTGCTACAGAAATGTTCTTCAACTGGCAAAGTATGGCTTACTCATTTCCTGGGCATAAGCATGCCATATACATTGTTAAAGATCTCCGTTTTGCAATGAAACCTAGCTATGAAAGTCCCATTTTGAGAGATTAGATAGTGAAGGAGGACCCTGAAGATAAAATTTATTATCTTCGTAAACTTAGCAGGATAAAAGGACAAATTTGAGCAATTTGCGAATTTAACCTTTTCCTATTTGCACTACAGATATGTTTTTTCCAAATGGTACGATTAAATTATATATTAATATTTATTATATAATTATAAAATAATGCAATTAGGTTAACTATTATAGATTTATTGGAAGGAGAAGTTGAGTTGCATTTTCAAAGTAGTGTGTCATCGTGCCCGGGTAGAGCAGCAGTGAAGCAGAGTCCGTGTTCATCCTAAGGTCCCGGTTTCATGTGCAGGGTCAGGAGGCGGAGGAGGCAATCTAGGTGAGCAACTAAGTAAAATAAAGTACTTCTTCCTGCCTTCCTGCCTCTGCTCTCCTTCATTCCTACCTGCAGCTGTCCTTAAAAAAGTATGCCTAGATCCTATTTTGTATGTATTGTGAATATCGGTAGTGTAACCTTGGTGTTTTCTGTTTGATTGCAGAGAGCAGTCAGTGTCTTCTGTTGGATTCTGTGTTATCAATTCTGCAAAACGAGGTTATCCTTTAGAGGATGCAACGCACATAGCACTTCGTAAGTAGCATTGGAGGTGCTGTGTATACATTAACAGGGTACTTCATAAGTGGGATTAGGGATGTTCTACATAAATTTAGCCTTTAAAACTACTTTTTTTATCACTAGTTGCATGGTTTCAGCCAATGAAGATTTGTTGATGAACTGATTATGGCAGCATGGGGGGAGCTTTTTATTGACAAGTGGCAGAGCTCTCAGTTTACTTTCTCAAGTTGACATTTTTAACCCATTTGGATAAAGGCTTAGAAGACTTATATATTAAGTTTGACAACGATAACATGCTAGCAAGTACGGCCAATACATTGGGTATTTGAATCATAATTCAAAAGTGTCTTGGCAGGATGCAACAATGAAGTAAAAATAAATTTCATAATACCAGATTTGTGTAACACTTTGCAGTTTAAACAGCATATTTCATGTGGTATTTGCATATGAAACTCTGAATTTATGTTTAAAAAAGGCAGCTCAGTCATGATGCCAAAAATGTCATATATAATATAAAAATAGGTTTAACTCAATCTCTTTGATCTCACAGTATCGTATGCTGGTTTAAACGACATCTAGAGTTTTGTATATAGTTCTGGTGTCAAATGTCCTTAGAAACTGAACATCGGAGAACAGTTTGAATCACTAGTGGTATTTCCCCAAAAGAAGAGCATGCTTTTAGCGTACATGGTGCCTATCTTCAAGTATCTGAAGGAGTCTCATTGTGAATTTATTCTGTGCTGGATATTTAGAGCAATGATTCTAAAGTTCTATGGCATCATCATAAACTACATTGAAAGAAATGAAATAAAACTGCACTCTTTCCCAAAAAACTACACACACATATGAAATTTACATGCCATTTCAGCAAGTTTGTAGTTCCTTGTAAGGATTGTAGAGAAGGCTTCCAACTATAGAAGACAGGTCTAAGACCAAGTGGCAGGGAAGGAGGTGTGGTCTTATTTAAGATGGGGCTATCTGTAAAAGAAAGGTATTTTAAGTGAACTTTTTTCACTGGGAATATTCATGCAGAGGCTAAATGACCATCTGTTGCAGATAATATAGAAAGCATTTCTCATTTGGGAGGGAAATTATACTAGATGACCTTTAAGGTATTTTCTATCTCTAGAATTTAAAGATAGGATGCTGAAAGTTTTTATAGCCACCAAAAAATTTACAGAGATAGAGGAATGCATAAAATAAATGTTACATAGCATAGAATTTAGGGTGTGAGCATATTTAATCTTAAATAGTCTTATTTAATAGCTATTTTTAACTGAGATTCTTACTGTTTAAGAATTTTATAGTAAGTTTGTGTATTTTATAGTTATATAAGCACAAATTGTATTGAAATTATTAAGAAACAGAGATCTTATCTTTCAGTCTTTGTATTTCCAATGCTTCCATATGTCAAAACTGTTTTACTTGTTCAAGAAATAAATGTTTTGAAAGGGGGTGGAGAAATTCCAATTTATTTCCATAGCAGCCCTGTGTTTTAGATAGTCAAATGCAAATGAAGAAACTCAGGAATGAATCATGCAGCCGGGGTTATGAGGATTCGGAACATGTATCCAGGCCTCACTCCTGAGTCCAGTAACCTGTCGTACTAGATAATTCATTATACTCAAGTTGGAACTGTTTCAGTGGGAAACTGCTATGATATAACTAGCTTGTGTGTGTGTGTGTGTGTGTGTGTGTGTGTGTGTGTGTGTGTGTGTATGAAATGATGCCTTACCAAAGCAAAGTCTGTCTTTATATAATTCTTTCTGGCAAAGCAACTCTCGACAGTTTTTAATTTCACTTAACTCTTGCCCTGTCATCTCATAGCTTGAGCTAAGTCTTCTTTTATGTCTTCACTTCTAATTAAAGTAATTGCATGGACTAAAGAGGCAACATCATTTTATAGAAAAATCTCTGAAAAGGGAGTTAGGAAGACTGGTTTTTTGTCCCATATCTAGCAGTCCAGCTCTATCTCTGTGGTCTCTGATAAGTCACTCACTATGTCATCATAGAGAAGTCAAATTTAAGCAGTCATTGCAGTAACAGCAGAATTACTCTAGATCAACAATAAGCATAAGGGACTTTGTTGAAATAATTTCTAGGAATTTGCTTAGTGCAAAAGAAATGTAAAGGTTAAGGTGAACAGGATAATTTATATTTAAATATTACAACCTAAATCTAATATCAAAACTATACTGTCTCACTAAAAAGAAAATTCATACATATAAACAGTTGTCATTTGCAAGCAAACTTTCTGAGCATTTGGGAAATGAATGTCTTATACAGTTTTGTAGCATATACGTGCCAGAAACAAATCTAATGATGTAGATCTTAAGTTCTTAGTACCAAAACTTGCTTTCTATAATATCTTGATAGATGTAGCAAAACTATTTATCTTTTTTTCTTACTTTATGTGCAGTTCATTTGTTCTGTTTAGAAATAAAAGAAATAAATTTGTCAGGTTATTTATTTATTCAGCAAAGCTTTGAATGGCTACTTTGTGATAGACCCTCTGCTGTACAGAAGAGGAGATAGTAGTGAGAAAAAAGATGACAGTATTTGTTCTGGTTTTGTTTCCAGGTTGAGAATTTTAATGTTTCAGGAGTCATTCTTACTAGTTAATGGGTTTTCAATAAAGTTAGTCACATGACAACCTGATTGGTTGCAGAGACTAGTGAGCAGATGAAACTTTGAAAGGAGCACTTTGTGGAGTGGCAGTTAGCACTAAAACCTTATTGACACAATATCATTCTTAAAAAGTGTGCTCTGCTGAGGGAATTTAGTTCGTTACTGGTCTTGCAAAGAGAATATTATAATTAAATGCTAGGAAAATGTAAGTATGAACTTTAAAATTGGGTGCCAAAATAAGTAGAATATTAGAAAATCTCTTGGTAAGTTCATTTTTTAAAAAAATTATTTAAGCAGAATAAGAGGAAGATGAAATACATTTTTTTGACCTAACAGAGGGAGAATTATGAAAGTTTTTTCAGTCTTTCAACAAATGGGTCTGCTCTATTAGGTTCTAGAAACAACAGTAGTGAACAGGCAGGCAAAATGTTAATAACCAGAGCCATAAAGCATTTATGCAACTACTAGTTACTTTTGAATGATTGTTTGCCATATTCTTAAAGTGTGTGTAGCCCAGGTAATATAAATGCAAAAATGTATTTGATCTTCAAAAAGCTCACCATTTAGCCATAAAATGCTCTGAGAAGTTCTTAAATAGAGGCTATTCCAAAGCTTATGAGTTCTGCACAAAGGAGAGGGTTTACGTTAGGGTCTTGAAAAATGGGTAGGACTTCACTAAGAGCCATAGTGGATGACTGGTATTCTAGTCAAAGATAATCGTGCAGAGGCAGGTTGGCATAAAACGTAAGTGGTGTGTTCTGAGGACAGCACAGATTGACTTGGCTGAAGCATCAGGTATGTGAGAGGAATAAAGGAAGTAGGACGAAGGAACTGTGGAGAAGGGGTGCTTAATTGAGATCAGGTTTTGGAAAGCCATGCCAAGAACTTTGGATCTTAACCTATAAGCAGTTCAGAACCATCAAAAGTATTCAGTAAAGAGGCGAAGTAACATAAGAAGATAACTGAGGCAATAGTGATTATGTAGACTTGAAAAGAGAGACATAAGGAGAACAGTTAAAAGCTTATTGCCAAAGACAGAGCATTGAGAGCCTCAGAGCAGCTGGGAGAGAGAAGGAACGATGTTAGACATATTTGCAGTAGAATTTAAAGGACATGGTAACTCATTGTAAATGTAGGATAAAGGAAGAAGTGAAAAAAAATCTCAAAAAATTCAAGATTCTATCTGGGTGAGTGGTTGGATGTTGCAATGTAACTGAGAAAAGGAATACAGGTAAAGGAACAGGGAAAAGGTGGAGGTCAGGTTTGGAATGGTAGTTAGTACTAAAATCTTATTGACATGACATTCTCTTTTTTCTCCTTTTTGCAAAATTACTTTTCTAAGTGAACTCTGCTGAGGGAATTTAGTTGGTTACTAGTCTTGCAAAGAGAATATTATAATTTGAGTTTGAGTTCTCCGGATAATATTGGCAGATATGCCCAGTATGTGAAAAGAAATTCAGTCTTTTGTTCAGAAAATAGAATATAAAGTTTTGGGAGCTGTCAGCACTTGGGGTGATACCTAGCCAGCAAATTAGTTAGCTAAGAGATTTTGCACATCAAACATTTTTAAATATGCAGGAACTAACCCTGGAGTACAAACAACATTTTTAGCTGGTGGGGCGTGGTTGTTCAGAGAGCTCTCGTGAGGCAAGGACTGAAAAAAGCCGTTAGGTCTCATTATTAATACACTGACAGAGAAAAACCAGAATAACACTGAAATTAAGGAAAACAATAGTTATGCTTGGCTTGTTGGGATTTTTGACAGTGATGAAGAACTGAGTAGAACATGTACGACAGTGACTGAATGAAGGGAAAGACATTTATGCTCGATGATTCTGGTCAAAGAGCAGCCCCAGGGAATAAAAAGACTATGCTGGATAAGGGAGAATTGTTTAGACTCAGCATCTTCTCTGACCAGGTCCTGTTCGAGACGCTGACAGTAGAGCCAGAAATAAAATAAAACTCTTGCCGTTGTTTTCAATCTAGTGGGTAGAGCAGGGAGGGCAGGAAGGAGATACAGTAAACAAATTCCACAGAATGTCTCAAATAGTTGCTCTGGGGAAGCCGAATCAGGGCGTAAGTTAGTCTAGACAGGCCTCACTGACATGGGGTCACTGAGGAGAGACCTGAATGGGACAAAGAGTGATCCATTGCACAAATAAAGCTTGATGAGTTTGGTTTTTCTTTACACATGGGAAATTTCTTATTTGTGGAATATTTTTTGTGTTTTTTCCCTTAGGCACTGTAAGAAGATTCCTAGAGATTCATGGGGAGACTATTGAAAAAGTAGTATTTGCTGTCTCTGAGCTTGAAGAGGTATTTTGCTAATTATGTTACGTTGTTAATATTTCATTTTTACTTGTATTTGGCTCATCATTATCTTTTTGCTGAATTGCCAGCAGGTTAATCCTAATTATCTGTGAATATATTTGGCAGTAGGACTTGACCATCATTTGTTAAATAGACACTGTATTAGAGACTAAAAGTTAGTCAAGAAAGAGCATTTTGTTCATATTCTTCACACTAACCTATTGTTACTTAGTGAAATCTTACAGTATGAAGTTCTGCTTAGCTCTCTATGTTAGCTCTCAAGCATCTGAGTAGCACCTCTGGAAAAGCCTCTATGAGCTGAGAAAGCTCTGGTGTCTACTTGACCTGGAAACAGGGGACCGTCTAGCTTAATGACTGACATTGAGTAACTTGAGGTTTATATTTTGTTTGTAGTTGGTTTTAGTATCTTTTCAATTTAATTTGGAGCTCTTTAGAGAATTAGTTCTTTAAGATTTAGTTTTAGTAAACTCTGTCCAACTTGTATTTCATAATTTTGTGTTCTTGGACAAGTACCATAACGTCTGCTTTTAATGAACTAGGAATACGAATCATACTTAAATCATAGACATATTCCTATAAATGAGTTAATACATGTGAAATATCCTTCAGAGTGTATATAGCTACATACAAGATATATAAATCCTTCTGAATTTTCTAAAATAAGACATTTACTCTGCTATCTCTTCTTGTTTCACTTGATTTATCTTTTCATTTATCCTTTCAGTGACCTTTTATTAAGCAACATATATCAAACTTACTGTACTAGGTTCTGGAAATGTTTCAGCAAACAAGTCATGATCAGCTGATCTCAAGGAATTAATTGTCTGTTGGTAGTGATAGATAATTCAGATATTATGTTAATTGTGACAAATGCATTATCACTATGAGGAGGACAGCAATGCTAGCTCCAGCCTGGTATAGGGTTAGGAAGTATTTCTGGGAAGTAAATGTAAGTTGAAAAATCATTGTAAAAGATTTTCCAGTGGAAGGCATGTGATAACATTCATACAAGTCTGAACAAAGACCTGTGAATAAGAAATAACATAAAGGGTGCAATATTGTTGCATAAAATGTGAGGCTGAGAATAGCAGAAGTAAAAGATCAGTCAAGGCCTTGTTGTAGCTCATGTTATGGAATGTAAACTTTATCAGTTGTACAATGGGGAAACATAGAAGGGCTTTAAGCAGACAGGTGATTGGACTAGTTTATTCTACTTTAATTTTGTTGAGGATGGTTTTGAAGGGGAAAGACTGAAGGTAAGAGGTAAGAAGTGGTTGCAGTCCAAATGAGAAATGATCAGGCTTGCACAAGGGTACTGGTGTGTTGAAACTTTAAAAAATACTTAGTAAACAAAATCAGCTGGAGTTGGTAATCATAAATGTGTGGAGGAAAAGAAAGAAGAAAGTTAAAGGATTTTGACACCGAGTTGTCTGGCTTGTATGACTAGATAATGATGCCACCAACGAGATAACAAATGAAAAAGGGGAAAAGTTTTAGGGATTGGAGGTAAGGAGATGAAGACAAATTCTTTTGAACTTGTTGAATCATAGATGATCATTGGAGCATTGGACAGAGATTGTGGATATCAGTCTGGAGCTGAGGAATGAAGTTTGGGCTAGAGATTTGGCCATTGCCATAGAGTAGACCACCAAATAAGATAGGTTTCCTGCTCTCAGGGAGCTTGCAAGCTCCTAATGAAACAGTTGGATAAACAGAGACCACCCTTCAATGTTTAAATGATGTCCTAGTAATGTGCGTGTAAGAAAACTGATAGATAAAGATTTACTAAGTAATATCACTGTCCTTCCAAGCAATTGTATCATTCCTTTCGTTTCCTCTTATTCTTTTATTCTTTTTTAGTTGAGTTGGGAATTATTGAGTAATTATAAAATAATTCCTCGGAGGATGAAAAAGCAAAATACGTCAAGATTTAGGAAAAAGAAGAGCATAAAATGCCTCTAATATATGTGTCATAGATTTATAAACGAGTCCAGTAGACCAACCCAGATGAAAGTTATAAGATTGAATGAAATTTCTTCTGTTAAAGTAAAATTTTATTCTCTGAGACACCTCTAAGAGGGAAAAAAGTAATAAAATAGCAATCCTTCACAAACAATTAGAAATATTTTCTAAATCTCACTGATTTAACTTGGGTCAAGTGGATTCTAGCGGCACACTGAGGGTTAAGGAGGAAGCATCTGAGCTGAATCTGGAAAGACATGTCATGAGTAAGGTGAAGGAAGGAGAGGGAGCTGAGAGTGGCAGACGTATGCATTCTAGGTTTAGTGACCTAGAATTGCTGAATGAGAATCGTGTTTAACTTCACTAGCTAACAGTATCCTGATCTTAAGCACAAGAGTGGATTGAGGGCCCCAGACAGTGTGTCGTCTGAGATCTTAAGTGGAAAGGTAGAGGTTGGCTTCAGAGTGTATGGAGCGGCGCTAAGCACTGCTTAGGTCTCTTAACTACTTTGTTTTTCATAAAAGGTCTTGCTTTTCTGACACAGGCTACTTACCAAAAGCTGCTACCTCTGTACTTCCCAAGGTCATTAAAGGAGGAAAGTCGATCATTGCCATACCTACCTGCCGATATTGGGAATGCTGAAGGGGAGCCAGTGGTACCTGAACGGCAGATTAGAATAAGTGAAAAACCTGGTGCCCCAGAGGGTAAGTTTAACTTGACCTTCTCTCTGTGAGCATGACTAAAATCAAGACAACTTAGTTGTTTTTAAGAGTCTTATTTTTTTAAGGTTTACTCTTTATATTAAAAATATTGTATGAGAATTTTATGTGTAATGTATGTAAATATATAAAGTCAGGTCTGTTTGAAGTAAAAAATCAGAGGTAGTATAACAACATTTTCACTCTCGTGAAGCTAAACATCTTCAGCAAAGTTCTCAGAAAAAATCATACCTAATATTAAATACTGAGTGAGAATATTACAACCTTTCATTTTGTTTCTTTAATTTACATATGCATGTGGATCAGAGCAGTGGGTAGGGCATGGTAGAATGAGAACTCTTCTGAATCTGTCCTGGATGACAGTTTGTACTGATCTTCATGGCTGCATATTTATGGTTATACATCCCTTTACGAAGACATGCCTCATAAGCTTCAATACTGAAATTTGGTCTTGAAATTCAGCAGCCTTAAAATTACTCTTAAGATTCCTACTATGAACACTTTTAAATGACCGTCAAGTTAAAATCTGTAGGAGGCTACTCATCCTTTTTTATCACCAATCCCAGACTCACTCAAGTCAAAGGAACATTAAATGGCATCAGGGAATGTCTGTGAACCAACTTTGCTGGAGGGTCTCATGTACTTCAGGAAGCCTCCAAGGGTGTCCACCCTTGAAATGTGCCCAGAGTCATGTGGAAGGCCTAATAACTGTAACCACTACTATAAAACATGATTTTCCTAAGTACATGGAATGTGTTTTGTGTGACTAGGAAAACAAATTTGAGATGGGAGTACTGTACGACAGGTGAGACTAACACATTGGCCCTTACTGTCCTCTATTTTCAGAGTACCTGATGTGTTGTGTCTCAGAAATACTGCTATCTCATTGATACAGGCCTTAGTGTAATAAATATTTTCAACTGGAATGTTAAATATATTAAAATACATGTAAAATCAGTTTTACTTGAGGGATTTAAAGAAGATTTATTCATGAATATTTTTTAATGAAAGTGGACTGTTCTAAGTCATTGGCCTGTCACCATTTGAATACCTTAAAAATTTTTTTTTTAACAATTAGAAAATCTGATAGGACAGTGGATACCACACTAAGGGGTGGTCCGTTCCTAAGGGACTGTCCTGTTAACCAAACATGGAATGATCATATGAATAAATCAGCAAGTTAACTTATTAATAAGTAGTGTGGACCAGTATGATCAGTGGAGAAAGCCAACATGCAAAATTGGGGTCAAAGCACATCTTAATGAATGCGAATCATTCCCTATGATCCTGCTTCATCCTTCTTCCTTTGGGGATTTTTACCTGACAAAAGGACTGGAGTTTATGTACTGAGTAAGCAAGTGTTCCCTCCTTAAACAATTCTGGGTAAATGCTTCCAAACATTTGTTCTTTATATTTCTTTTTTTGTTAGATAATGTGCTATAATATCTCTTTAATTCACATACTATTGTAACCTCTTTCTTTTTGCTTATTGATCATATTCTGCTCTGTCCTTCCTAAGGTTACACCTAAGTCACCTTGATTTGATTAATGTATTCCTAAAACTTGTGTCACGTGGGCAGGTGATTCTTTTCATTATTTTAGTTCTTCAAATGCCTAAATATGATTTCAATTTCATTCTTAAAAATTAACCTTAACCCCAGGTTTTAAGTAACCTCACAATCATACCTATTGCTTCATTTATAATCTTTTTGTACCATTTATTGTCAAGCTTTGTCCTAAACTCTCTATTGATGATATTTTTGTTACAGACAACCAAGAAGAGGAAGATGAAGGCTTGGGAGTTGATCTCTCTTTTATAGGCTCTCATGCTTTTGCTCGAATGGAAGGAGATATTGATAAGCAAAGAAGAATGATCCTTCAGGGACAGTTGTCAGAGGCAGCCCTGCAGAAGCAGCATCAGAGAAAGTAAGGCAAATAGTTTAGACTGATAGGACATGAGAAACAAGTGAGGGCCTTACATTTGCTAGATGATCTATATATGTGTTCCCATTTATTGTTTTTGACAATCCAGTGAGGAAGATATCATCCCTGTTTTGTAGATGCAGAAACTCATTTAGCAGTAGTCATAGTTAATATGTGGTGACACCAGTCTTTAGATTGCATATATGACTTAAGAACTCCTACTCTTTCTACTAAATTGTAATATAGTCTCTCTGTGAGGTTATATTCTGAAAGTGGAAATTAGAGACAGGCAGTTACAAAATTTATGAATCACTTTATAACTAAAGCATAATCTACAGTTTTAGTAAATTAAGAGTTTAATTTCTCCTTGATTTCTCCTAAGGACCTTATAAGACGATTCCATTTCTTTCAGGTGTTTCCTAAAGCAATTCTGAATAAATTCATTTTAAAACAAAGAAAAGCAGCTTTTTACTTCTAGGTAAGCTTTTGTTCCTCTTTGGAAAGGTAGCTGCTTTTCAAAACGTGTTAAAGGAAAGAAAAGGCTTATGAACTATAAATGGTTAATGTCCATTACCTTCTAGGGTTGGTCAAGGGATAATAGCTCATAAGTTGTTGTAAGCATTAAATAAGACAATATAATGACTTCAGCACAGCACCTGGTACTTGGTAAACTTAAAATGGGTTTCTGCTGTTCTCTCCAATTTCAGGCAAATCATGGTCTTTTTTATCTGAGTTTTTGTATTTGCCATCTCTTTTCGGTAGAACGTTTTCTTCCTTCAATTCCTGCTTATTCTCCAAGTTTCAGCTCAGATCCACTTGCCTTTAAAACTTATCCCCAAGTCTGGATACAGTCCTCTCCTGCGTGCTTTTTTTCACACCCTATACTTACTTACCCAAAGCATAACATAGCAGTTATCACACTGTGTTTTAATGATGTCTGGTTTTTGTCAGTTTCTATCCTTAAAGTGGGAATTGGGACTAGATAATATCTGAAGTCAGATACATAATTAGAATACGTATCTCTCCCGAGTTCCTTGTCTTTATATTTTCTTATTTTTATAAACAAAAAATGAAGTAGCCGCTAGGGGGCACCAATGAACAGTTTTTCTGTAGGGACTCAAGTGATAGTTCCAGTGGTTTCTAAACTTGGCCATGTGTAAGAATTGTCTGGCAGACATTTTTCTTTAAATACTGCAGCTGAGCTTCATCTCACATCTGTGTATGCATCTACATATATTTTTTTAAATTTTCACATTCCGTTCATGCACTGTTAAATATGGATACATCTTTTGGTTGAGGGCATTGGTTATCAAACTATTTAATCTCAGGTCCCCTCTGCATTATTAGAAATTACTGAGGATACAGAGAACTTTTATTTACATGAGAAATTATTCATAATTAATTTTAAAACGTTTGTTATGAAAAATGACTAAAAGTTTGGTGAGAAGAATGACAATGTCCTGCATTTTTGCAAATCTTTTCATGTTCACCTTTATAGAAGACACTTGAGTTCTCATAGCAGCATTCAAACTGTTGAAATAAGTTTGTTCAGAATAAATTACGTAAAGAAAATTCTGCCTTACCCTGATTTATAATTGGAAAAGGGGAAAGTATCTTACATACCTTTTCAAAAAATTGGGGAAATTCTTTTTTGACATTACACCATAACTTGATAAGTGGTAGTTCCTTAGAGTTTCATTGCAATGTGGAATTTGATATCATATTTTTTGTATTCTGTTATATTAAAATGTATTTTACCCTATACTTTGAAAGGAATTTATAATAGGCATTTATGACATGAATTTATATTTCAGTACTTTGATTACTGATTCATTAATTATTTAATGAATATTAGTATTTTAAATATTAACTCATTTCATTACACATTATCAGAAAATGATATTTGTTATCACCACTGATCTCATCAGAAAAGTCTTTAAATATTAGGAACTTTAAGTTTCCTGTGATAGAAACAAGTTTTCCAAAATTTTATATATACATATATGTACACATTTTTATACATATTCATATATGTACGCATACAATATATGTGTATATATTAAAAACTCAAGTTTTCTCATTGGCAACAAATAACTTTTTTCCAAGGGTTGATTTAATAATTAATAAGTTTGCTTCCTCATCAAAGACATTTTTTAGCTGGTGTTTGGTAGTTAAGAACACAATGAGTAATAATACGGTCTGGCTTCTCCACCTTGGCTCATGATTAGGTACCAGTAGTTCAGTTTTTGCACCATCAGTGCGAATGTCAACACAGTGAAAAGGAAAATGTTGTTTCAGTATTATTATGAAAGTAATTCTGACCTTGCAGACCCCTTGAAAAAGTATTGGGGATGCACAGCATAGTTTAGGAACTACTGTCTTTTTAATGAGATTTGTTTCACTTAATGACTAGTTCAAGCCAGTATTCAAATGGGTCCGTACTCACTGAGTCCTTTCCGGAAAGGACTACTTAGCAAAGGGGTTGGTTCTAGAGCTAAACGTGGCATGTGAAGCCCTGTAAAAGGCCTGGATCTCAGCTTCAAATTTGTTGCCGACTTGACAGGACAATTGCTGTTCAGTTCAGGACATGCTGAATATTTCCTTTTGAACCAGATGCCATCCGAGCTACTGAAATACACAGATAAATAAGGTATTCCTTCTCTTTGGGAAATTCATGGGCGAGCAGCAATCCCTTCAGATACCGGGTGTGTTCTGCAGAGCCCGCAGGTAGCTGTGCCTCCAGTCCACCGTGTGTGATCTGCACCTCCCAGAGTCGCCCCAGGAAGCAGAGGCTGACTTTCTTTGCTACTCGGTTCCCTAGCATGTAAGATACATCTCAATCGAAACATTTCCAGATCCCCCGTGTATTTCATGGCAGCGTCGGTGATTATTAAAATTGAGTTTTTTTCTCTTACATTTATTTTGCAGAATACTTAAGAGTAATAAAACCAGCTCAAAAGTGTGGACCAGAAAACCTAAGACTCTCTCATGGCTTGTGAGACTAAAACTATAATGTTACTAAGGCTTATTTGCCTTTTTCATTCTCATGCTCAGTGTTCAATGGAGTTTTCCAGAGAATACTGAATATGCCATATTGCGGTAGATTAAATGCAGAGGCAAATAGAAGCATCCAGTAGAAATTAAAGAGATCTGCAAAAATGTAAACGAATGTGACTCTTCTCCCTAAATGTAGCTTTGTATGTGTTGTATGTGTTCACATTTGGGGTTTTATAGTTTTTAGTCTTTTCTAAAAATTTTATTGAAGGAATATTACATTATAAAGGTTTATGGTGTACATCACTGTAAATCAACATCTGTGTTCAATACATTAAGTTCACCACCAGCAGTCCAGTTCTGTCCTTCACCATAAATTGACCTTTTTACTCAATTTGTCCCTCTTCCCCTTCCTTTCTAGTAGCCACTAATTTTGTCCTATAAACTGAAAGTATTTTTATTTGATTTGGATAACTTATGTGTTTGATTTCTCTTTACATCACATGTGAGTGAAATTATATAATTTTTGTCTTTCTCCTTCTAACTTATTTCACTAAACATAATTCTCTCTAAATTGATCAATTCTGTTGGAGATGTCAGATGACAGGATTTAATTTTTTTAATAGCTGAATAGTATTCCATATAAATGTGTGTGTGTATGTATATAAATACAGTTGTCCCTTGCTATATCGCGGTTCACTTACCGCAGCTTCACTGTATCACAGGTTTTTTACAATATATACTAATTATGTATCGCAGAATTTTTCACTATATTGCAGTATACGTATACTTCACTAGTGAGTAGCCACATAGAATTTTATATGTTGTTAAAACTGCATAGGTTTAAGAGTGTAAAAAATGTTTATAAGAGTGTGGGGAAGGTTAATAAGAGTGTGGAAAGGGTTTACAAAGCCTTAAAATATATATAAATAATAAAATATAACGCCACTACTTTGCGGATTTTCACCTATCACAGGGGTCTCTGGAATGTAACTCCTGTGATAGGTGAGAGATTACTGTATTCTTTATCCACTCATCTGTCAACACTTAGGTTGTGATGAATTTATTTTACTTTTGTTTGTAACACTCTCTTTTTCCTTTGTTCTGAATGATAGACGGTAGCGCATTCTTGGTTGGAAGTCTTTTTTTTCCCCCCCTTTATTTAATTATTTATTTATTTATATTTATTTATATTTTAAGTACTTTGAATATGTTGTGTCATTCCCTTCTGGCCTATGAAAGTTCTATGAGATATATGTGAAAATTTTTATGGAGGTTCCCTTGTATGTGACTTTTTCTCTAGCAGTTTTTAATATTCTTTATCTTGAATTTTTGTCATCTTAATTACAATGTGTCTTATGTATCTGTTTGGGTTTATTTTGTTTTGGATTCTTTGAACTTCCTGGATCTAGATGTCTTATTCCTCCATTTGGGAAGTCCTCAGTTCTTTCTTCAAATAAGGTTTCTGTCCCTTTCTTTTTCTGCAAACTTTATGATACAAATATTATTCCCCTTGATGTTATCCCTTAAATTACTTATGCTCTCTTTTCATTCTCTTTTTACTCTGATGCTCCTCTTGGTGCTTTCCACTGCCTTATCTTCTAGCTCCATCTCACTGTTGTTGCCTTCCTGACCTCCGTTTTCAGTTCCTGGTGGGATCATACCTCTACTTTTCTTACTTTCTGATTTTCCTGTCACTTACCCTTGTGGAAACACCAGACTCCCGGTCCTTAGTTTGTTTGTTTTTTTTAGGCTGTTGTTTAATCTAGGTATGGTTTTGTTATATCTTTGTCTAAGGTGAGCTTAAAGATCTTGTGAGTAAGCCATCTTGGGTGGAGTCCCACTTTTTAAATTAATAAATAATTGCTTTTAAATGTTTTTGTTTTATTTCTAATAAGATGATTAACATTAGTAGGTATAACTGATACAAACAAAGCGTCTTTAGGATCCACAATAATTTTTAAAAACCTAAAAGAGTCCCAAGCCCTAAAAGTTTTAGAATTGATGACTAATTCTTTATGAGTTTATGATAGAACTGGGCTATACTCTGTCATGTTTAAAATGATAGGTAGTAGGGTTGGATTGTCTTTTTTTAAATTTATTTCTCTTCTCAATTAGGCTTCTAATGCACATATTGAGTGTGGTTTTTCTTGATCATCATGTTAGTTGGTCAATTGATAAATTTTTTATTTCTGAGGAAGTAAGTCAGTCTTTAGTTAGAAATAACTTTTTGAAAGCTTTGAGTTCTTCCATCATTAATGGTCACATGGATTGGCTATAGGATCTGTCATTCCTTTCATAACATTGTCTTCCCACATCAGTGTCTCTGTAATGATTCCTTCTAACAGCTGAAAAAATTAGACATGCTTTCTAATTCTTTAATGTTTCCAGGCCTTTTTTCCAGTTGTGACACTGCTTTGGATCATAAGGTAGAAGTTGACTTCCTTACAAAGATTGGAAAGCAAACTAGGTACTCTTTTGTTTTCAAGACAGCTTTTAAAATTCTTACTTTTTTGATTAGTGTTCCTCAGTTGGCTTATGATCTCATTGCGTCCAACCTCTTAGGCCATTTCTCACAGTAAAATCTTGATCTGATTCATTAAGTATTTCAGTCCTTACTAATGTGCAAATGTTATGGTAGAAGCTGTTAGTACAGTGACACACAGAACAGATGCGCCGTAGGCCTCAGATTAGTATATGAATAATTCATGCAAATTGTAGTTACAAGGCACAGTAAAAGTTTATACCAAACGCCTGTGCTAAGGGTCTGTAACAGGTGTACCCTGTTGGCTTGACTGGGTTGTAGTCCACACGCATCGCAAGGACCTGGGTTCCTGGCCCCTGAGGGCGGGAGCAAGGGGAGCAGGACAACTTAATAAATTAAATGCTTCTTTCTCCTCTTGCTTCCTTTCCTACATTTATTCCTGCCTGCCATCCTTTCTATTAAAAGAATAAAAATTAAAAACGTGTGTTAGAAAGAGAATATACAGGAGAGTAGTAGTTACTTTTGTTAATGCCAAAGCTAAAAATCTCCCTAGGCTTTTGGTTTTACACAGATGCGTTAGTTGTTGGTCTTTTAAGAGCAATTCAGCTTAAATTGTTTTTATCATTTAACCTTTACCTGTGCAGGTGGATGGTAATTGACTAACTGGAAGAATTTGTCTTGGGTTAACATTGTGAGGTCAATATTCAAGCTTAGGTGATCACAACTTATGGATAAACTATCTCCAGGTTTATTCACCTGCTGTCCAAAAGTAGAACATTCCAATTGGGTATGACTTGGGTAGGTTGTTTTGGGGAACTGGTAATGATAATTTATATGGAAAAATGTGAGCATTTTCAGACAATGCAATAACGTGTAAAGCTTCATACTAATCTTTGTGCCACAAAGAAGGGAGCACTTAGTTCTAGGTGCCTAGACCTTACCTCCACTTTACTCCCCTTCACTCTTCCCTCAGTGTACTCATTACACCTCGATAGTGTTTAGATATCTGATGGACTGCTTGTCTCATTCTGTTTTATTAAAGGTAATTGTCTTTGTAATGCCTGTCTCATGTATTCAAATTCTAAAACCTTCAAAACCAAGAACCTTTTATTATTATTCTCAGGTCACAAAAATACCTTGTTCATATTTATTATTTTATTCAGTAAAGAGTTGAGTCCCTTCTGTGAAGCAGGCATTGCATTTATACACTAAATCTTTTAAAAACAAACGAATTAATGTATGAATAAAGATTAGAAATTAACAGGTGTTTACTGAATTCCTGCAACATGTTTGTGCTAGGACCTATGTTGCTGATAAAATGTTTAAGCTATATTAAGCTTGTAATGGAGATGACTAAATCATATAACAATTAGAGAATTTTACAGCTGGGGACTTAGTGTAAATAGCTTAGGAAATACTCCATGTGAAGATAATGCAATAATGCATATGAATAGGGAGAACTACAATAAGTATATAAGTATTTGTCTTTTCTTGATTTTCAGAGTATGTCTTAATCCAGAATTAAAAACTACATTTTTGACTTTACAATTTGCATGGAGAGGCAAATTTCCAAATTTATTTATTATTTCTTTCGTTTAATGCAAAGTGTCTATGTAATACCAAATGTGTTTCTCACAGGTAAAACCAATTTCTTTGAAACTCACAACCGTTTTGGTTACAATACTTATGATGTAACAAATTTCCTCTTAACTATCCTTAGTTGTGTGATTGTACTTATAACTAAAAGGTGTCCTAAGTAAACATCATTTTCAGATTAGGAAGCGGAAGTCGGGAGCGGCGAAGCAACTATATTAAGGCTGCACAGAAAGTGCTAGGGTTAGAACCCAGCTCTCTCCTGTTTCGTTTGTTATGGAATATTGCCATATGTGCCCAAGATACTTGAAAATTGCTTTTCAGACATTTGTGTTCCTTGAACGCACTTTCATAATCAAATGGTAATTTTGAGTATCAGAAAGCAATATGAAATAGTAGAAAAAAATACTGACCTCTCCAGGAATCTGAATAATTGAATGCAACTTCAAAGTCACTCTTCCATTCATTAGTTGTTAACTCATAAAACTAACTCAATCTTTTGCAAGCCATTTCCCCTCTTTGAAATCTTTGTCATCTTTTCATCTTTATTGTAATAACCACAGCCAGTCAGTCCCTATGATCTGATATATGTGACATCAGTACAACTAGTTGTATTAACAAATTATTAAATTTTCCTGAACTTACCAAATAAAATTATCTACTCTCTTATGGTCCCACATAACATGTACAGTGCTTATCTATGTTTCTCTTAAAAAGTGAGCTCTTTGAGGGCAGTGACCAGGTGTCTATTAGCAAAAAATATTCTCAGTATCTATATATACTAAGTATCAGTAAGTCTTTGTTGAATGAATTAGCATCTGTTTTGGAAATGTGCTGTTGCTTTAGGCATTTAATACTTGCATTTTTTCGTAAAGTAAAATAATAGTATTCAAAAGCAGTGTTAATTTGACTACGTAGTTACTTAGTCATTTATCTGAGTAGTCTTCATTTGATCATAATGGATTTTTTTAATCATGTAACATGAATACTTACCTTTCTCAGTTAATCCATAGTGTTTCTGTTATCAATGATACATAGTAGAGATTCTGCGTAGAATAATGGCCTAACTCCTTCCTCATTCTTATAAAACATTGGTTCTTTTGGAATAGGGAAATATTAAAAGCATTAGTAAATTTAATTTATAAGAGCTTATTATAATAATTATATCTTTTATTTCTTTAGTTATAATCGCTGGTTATGTCAAGCAAGATCCGAGGATCTGTCTGATATTGCTTCTTTAAAAGCCTTATACCAAACAGGTGAGTTTAAGGATATGGTAGTTTACTCTTTTACTAATTAAGAACCCTACCTCTGACTTTGTTCATTTTATCTATGAAAAAAACTCTTTGTACTAATGAAGTTAGCTTTTGCTCATCATCAAGATCTTTAAAATAATACCTCAACTTGTTCTACATTGGCCAACTTAATTTCTTAGTATCCTTTTCATTAATTTTAAAAAATTTTTTTTCTGCTTTTACAAGTATCATGAACTTGATATGTAAATTCAGGCCTTAAATAGATATATAATGGAGACAAGGGAAAGTTCTGATTTTCACTCTTTCTCCACTGTATTTCTTTTTCAGACAGTACCTGTTCATTTTTGGATTTGAGTTTCATTTAGTTTTTTCCTGATCACTGATGCTATTAAAAGTTGGAATGAATTTAAACAAAAAGCTATTTATATAAACGTCTTTGCCCTGCAGGCTTAACCTTTGACTGCCCCCAATTTTAAATCTATTAGAGACCTTATCTTAAAAGTAAGGGCAGTCATAAAACCTCATGAAACCTCTTTCAAAAGTATTGTTTTCACATAGTAAAAGAAATATGAAGATGAAATTGGAAAGTTATATTCTTGGTTTTCAGTCATTTACATTTGTGTAGAATATTTTGTAAGGTCAAATCCCAGGATAAATAATATTTGAATGGAGCTTCTGGGCACTGATTACATTTCCTGTTTGTAGGTGTTGATAACTGTGGTCGCACAGTGATGGTGGTAGTTGGAAGAAACATTCCTGTAACATTGATAGATATGGACAAGGTAAGCCCAATAAAAGTTGTTTTATAGATAATGTTCAGGATCAGAGTTCAGAATATGAAATGAAGCAGAACTGTATTACCTCTGATAGAGTTGCGGCCCTGGTCTGCGACTTGGTACTTATCATTTCATAATAACATAATTTAGGGATTTGGTTTTGCTCTGTAGGAGAAATAGAAATACTGGACAACATAAGGTAATCTCCCAAAACACAGCTGAATTATTTTGCATATGATGAAACTGGCAGGTTTTTGGTTGGAATCATTCTGTATCATAGTCTGTACTCACAACTAAATTCTACCTTTTTTGGAAAAAGAAAATTAACTATTTGAAGAGAAGAAACCAAAAAAGTAGTTTACTCAAGATGACATAATTCCGGAATGCCTTGTTTACTTTTTATGTAAGCAAAGGACAGAAAGCTGTACAGAAAGCTGATTCAAAAAAGTTTAATAGAGAATAAGAAAATGTTCAACCTGATTAATAATCCAAAAACTGAATTTAAAATGACATCTCTTTTTTCACCTCCAAATTAGCCAGCACTTTTAAGAAATCATTATCGTAATCAAAGGTAAATATTAAAACTATAAAAATGGCCACATCGATTAACAAGTTATTCCATTCCTTAATTTGTACTAAAGAATCCAAAATATGGAAGTAGCTATAAGTCCTGAAATTGGAATACACGAAAGGGACATTTGTATTCATAGCATAACTATGTAAATCTTCCTAGAACATCACCTTTATTAGAAATTGACTGCAAAGATGGAGAATCACTTCAATAAATAAGTCTTAACCAGAGTAAATGATGTACTTAAAATGTAAAAAATTACATACTTTTTAAGATAAAGCATAGCTGTGCCAAAGCACATATTGCTTGTGACTCCTGGTCACTGGCGTTTGGTTAAAAAAAAAAAAATTCAAACTCTAGACCTGTCGTATTGCACACTGGTGTATTTGTAGCACGGAAGTGTAACTTAAATTCCTGATGGGTGATTATGGTACATCCACAACTGGAATGTTCTGTAATCCTTAATAATTATGGTTATAAGAGGCAAATACTAGAACAGAATGTTTAGAATATGTCTGTGGGGAAAAATGATAAATCGTATATACACTGGTTTTTGGTTTTGGTTTTTAAGCATTAAGCTAAACACTGGAAGTAAATATCTCAAAATCAATTTCATGGTATGGAGAAGAATTTATTTCTACATTTTTCTGTTATATGGTTATATTTCTTTATAGTAATAAAATTATGTTAAAAATGAGGAATTTGAAGCAGAAAATGGAGATCTTAATTGCTCTGGGGAGGATGTGGAGAATGAATAGAAAGGACTAGAAGCAGTCTGATAAGAGCAGGTATTATAATAATAAAAATACACGTATAGAGAGAAAACTCAGCAGATGCAAATTTTATTTTTAGTAAGTTCCTCTGTGGTCATTTGTCTTGTTAATAATATATTATCATAAGTGTGATTGATACCAATAAACATATAAATTCCTGCATTTGATTTTGGTGTGCTCTTGAATGGTGTTCCGAATGTTCATGAATGTATCGTTCCATATCAAATAATTAGATCTATTTTGAGGTCCAAACCAGGTAATAACTAAAAAAATAGTTTTCTTAGTGCCCTCCTGTCTGCTCTGGTGTTAGCTGGATCCTAATCCATTTTTAATCCAATCATGTAATGCTAAGGCCCTCCAGGAGAGCAAATTGGAAAATAGCTGGTTTAGTAGTAATCCTTAAGTTGTTACCTAAATTTATATAAATGATTTATAGCTAAATCATGGGTTATATTGGCCCTGTCCATATTGTATTTCTGTTTTGTGTTTGTTTCTCTTAAATTTCATCCTTCTTGAAATGGGATATTTCTCTAATCTGTTTGATTCACATTAAATTTCAGTCTTTCAGAACTCTAGAAATGATGTCCAGCCCATTGCCATCTACCGACTAAATCTATTCTCGTTTTTCTTATTCACATCAGCATTACAGATGCTAAGAAAACTGAGCTGTATAAGCCATCACTTAAAATCCTCATGTAATACTTGGATATATAATTACCATGGATCTCTATCTCAGTAAAGACTGCAATGATGCTTTCATTGAGTTCAAATGGAAACCTCAAGAATGAATAAAAGTCTATATACATTTTATTTCTAATGATTTTGATATAATAATCCTAGAGAAGAAACCATGTAGTTAACCTTAAGAACTTTTTGAATATGGGAAGAGTTATTTGAGAGGATAGCGACTAATTGTTCTTCTCCATTCCTTAGAGCAAGACCAGAAGGAATAGTACTCTAGCATGTGTGAGAATTACTTAGCATTGGCATGACTAACTTTCCTGAAGATCTTTTTAAAGAGCACAGGACTCAGTCTGAGATGTCCATCTAAAATGCCAGGAGCATAAATTACGTTAATCTTCTGACTTTCCTCTGTCTTGTTCTCTGTGAACTAGACTGCTGTGCAAAATGATCTTACCTTTACTTCTCCTTCTCTTCCAGGCACTACTATATTTTATCCATGTGATGGATCACATTGCTGTGAAGGAATATGTATTAGTATATTTTCACACATTGACTAGCGAATACAATCACTTGAACTCTGATTTCCTGAAGAAACTCTACGATATTGTTGATGTCAAGTTAGTTATTTTTGAAAATTATGCAGGGGGCAGAAATAGCTTCTTTCCTTCCTAATATTAATCAGTAGCAAATAGCAGTGCCATGTATTGTGTAAAAGGACGTTTCATTTAACGAAGATTTTTATCATACATAGTTTGGATATATTAATTAATAGGCCTTCCTTAACTCCAACTTATTTTGCATTTAAATAAATGAATATGTAAACTTTTCTTTTAATACCTTGAGAAGGGTATGTTACACTTACCAAACTTTTTATAAACATTATTACATTTGACCTAGTGATCAATGAGCTTGTTAATTTATAATTTGATACCAGAGATTCTAGATTGATACAAAGGAATGGGACACAATTTGTTTGTTGAATGCAAATTTACTGGCCTACTTGTAGGTGACTCTTTCACAACCAATAAACACTTGATGTTTCATTTATAACAGATAAATAATGAAATGCTTCTTGAATTGTTTTTGACATTTCTCCTAAAATTCTGTATGTAAATTCTAGAGATGTTTCAAAAAATTTACTACTCCTCTTTTGGGTATATTTATGTACTCAAGCAAAGAGATAATTGTCAGTAATTGTGACTGGTTTTAGATGACTTACACTGACCTTTTTTTGTTTTTTGACTTTGAATCAGGTACAAGAGGAATTTGAAGGCTGTTTATTTTGTTCATCCAACATTTCGTTCAAAGGTACAGTATTTTTCTTTTTGGCTAAATCTTGAATTTAAGTGTGGCATATAGCATATTATATTTCAGCATCTTAATTTTGCTGTCAACATAGTGACTGCTAGTTCTTTGTTTACCCTTCCTTTTAAGTGATCTTGAATTGTGGTCCTAATGTTTGGTTCCATGTAATTCCACTTTCTTTGTGGGTAGCCCTTATATGCTGTTAGCCTCTCTGTCCTTGGTTCTTCATGCTCTTTGCTCATCTTGGCTTTACTTATGCAGTTGGTAGAAAATACACTTCCCCCATCTGCTTATGAGTACTCCTGTTTGTCCTTGAGATCTAAGCTCAGCAGTTGCCCTGATCAGTCCTGCAACTAGTAAGTACTCCTGCATTGTATTGCCTTAAGATTCTATAACCTTCTATCATTGTTTTTAATGCCAGTTACTTATTAAATTTTCTGCCTTTTAAGATCCACGAAGGATGGAATTTAGCTGTCTTGCTCACAGTTAAAGCCCTAGTGTCTGATCCAAATCTTGACTTCATTAAGACATAATCCTTTTCCTTTTTTTTTTGTCTTTATTTTCTCCTTTATCCAGCCTAAAACCCACATTCCGTCTCTGTAGCCACTCTTGTCAATGCCCACATATAATCTGTTGTCTCTTACCCTTTTATCACTCTTGCCCATCAAAACCCGATCTTGAGATAATTCTGTTTCCTTCACCCCCATGTCTGGGTTACTGACTAATGATGGAGAAATCGTAGAGCCATGTGAATTTGGGCTCAACAGCAGACTCCTGGGAATCAACACTGTTCCAGATACTTTGCTGATTCACTAGACAGTGGCCCAACATAGCATTCTGGCCTCTTAATTTTCTTTCCTCTCAACAAATGCTCACTCCAACAGATGGCCTTGTCTTGTTCTTAACCAAGCACATAGAAAACATTAAGGAGCTTCCGGTCTTCTCCTACCCCAAATTTACTTGTTTCTGTCATTGCTTCCTTTTTACTCTTTCACAAAAAGACTCTTTCCTTCCTAATTAAGGGCAGTTTTATCTATGCTCTGGATGCTATAGTTATAACTGCAGTGTTTTCTAAGCACTGACTGTGTGCAGGTTCTTCCCTTAAGCTTACGAAAGATTCTTGTTTAAGCCTTATGTCTATGAAATAGTCAGTAGTAATATTCTCATTTTAAAGACAAGAAAAGTGATGCTTAGAGTGATAAGTGATCTTTCCCAGGGTAAGCAACTAATAAGTAGCAAAGGATGGATTTGAATCTAGGCATTTTAATTATAGAGCCTACACTCAACTATACAATGTATTTCTGTTTCTTCAGGAGTCTCTTTTCAGCAAGTATCCTCTCTCACATCTCATTTTTTTCTGATCTAACTCATCAGCTTTATTTCTAAATTTGAGAACAATCACTGTTTATTCATTGGCCATATTATAAAAAAAGAATCATGGTAGACACTTAGTTCATCCTTCTAATAAACCAGTTGATCTGGTCTTCCCTTTTGCCAGAATCTCCACCTTCAACAAAATGGGTTGTTCTTTTCTTCCTTCTTCCTCGTGGAGAAGATAATTTGAAGGACCAAAAAGGTTGTTTCCTTCCTTGAAACATTTTCCAGCTTTGTGGATCTCATGAATGAGATCCTCCTTGCAGATGATGTTAAACTGACCAAGAGCTTGGGCAGTCAAAGTGTTACCTGTGAGGGCAATCCACTTCTTGGGGATTTTACCATGACCACGCTTGTAAATCAGTTCATTTACTGACTTCAGGTTTGGGTACCCCCAAACAATATATGGTTCCACAGTCCTCAGCATGTTAATTGAAGCCTTGTTGAGGTAAACACAGGTGCCATTGAAGACCTGATAAAGGTGAAGAAGCTACACCACCTTTCAAACCTTTCAGCTCGCACCACTGATAGCTCTGATCCTGATGACAAATGCTGATTTTGTTTTCCCAGGTACATAGAAGGTGCCAGCATTTTTTGCCATTGAGCCACTTGATTTTCAGTTCTGTACATCTGCCTGTATTCCTTGTGTTAGTGCTTCGTAGATAAGCTTCCTCCTTTCCTTTCAAAGCATCTGTTGAGCAAACTTTTTCAAGCACTTGGTCTTTAGTTCGGCAAAATTCCTTTGTTTCTTCTTAAGAGTTTTGGGCACATCAAGAAACTTCTTTTTCTTTTAGGTTTCTGCTACAGCAGGAGCCTTCCTTTTCTTCTCTTCAACACCCTCCATGGTTCCAGCCAGAAAAAGAGCTAGTTCATTAACTTTTAAACATACCAAAGACTCCACGTACCTTTTCTCCTCTTCACAAACAGAATTTTTTAGTGTAATCTATGTTCTGTGCACACCATGTTTTTTTATACACCTTAAATTACTCCGCTCTAGTTCAGATTCCACTATGACAACTAAAACTGCTCACACTAAGATCATCAGTAATCTCTTTGTTAGTAAATCCAGTAGGCACTTAAACATTGTTGATCACTTCTTTCTGGAAACAGTTTGCTTTGACTTACTTGAAAATTACCTTGCCTGCTGTTTCTCCTCTTTCTAGCTTCTCCTTTTCAATCTCCTTTGAGGGACCCCTCTTTCTCAGGCAAGTTATGTTAACTACTCACTGCTTTAGCTTAGTAGTATTCAAAACAGGAATAATTATAGTACATTACCTGATATGTAATAAACATCTAGTAAATGTTAGCCGTTAGTGTCATCATCTTTATTCCTACTTAACCTGTGTGTGGAACTGCTGATGAGATATTTTCATTTAGATGACTTAAAGACCCCTGATGTTCAACATTTTAAAAACAAAACTGCTCATTATTTACCTCCCTGCTTACATCCAAACTGCTTTTTGTATTCCCTGCCTTAGTAAATGAAACTATTGCCTACCTAGGTGCCTCAGTAAAGTAGGGAAGCCTCCCTGGGTACTTTCCCTAGCTTACCTCTCACCATGCTACATAGTGTCTGCATGCTTTCTGTCATCCAAATCTCTGCCTGTGTCTTCAGTTTATCCCACTGTCATCTTTTATAGGAAGGGATGTAACAGCCTCTTAATATTCATGTCGTCTTGCCTCCAAAGCAGCACTTTCCAAGTGCCTCAGGGCCTCTAGTGAAATCTTTGCATGTTAAAATATGAAACCTAAAAGAGTTTCTATAGGGTCCTTTGCAAAAGTTACTAACCCCTGGTCTAGGCAGAATCAGCAGCAGCAGTATCTTCATCATTATCTGTACATGTCAGTAAGAGTTAAAGAAAAAATGACTTATTTGGTCATTAAAAACCCAGGATTGAGTGATTCATTAGATGAGTAGGGGTGAGAACAAGACTGTCATCTATGGTTCCTTCCCATCATCAGATGTGTAGGGATCATGGATTAGGACATGGATTTGAGAGTTGTTATCAATAGAGCTTTAACTCTTTAAATATGTTAATGAATAACATCACAGACTTAGAGCAAACATGACTAAAGACATCACTGGGGTCAGGAAAGGACTCCAGAAAAAGTAATCTGAAAATTAGCAAGAAAATTAAGCAGAGACTAATGCTTTTGGGAGCCAGTGGGTAGGAAAGCATCAAAGACAATAGAAATAGGAATTATTTTAAAGTACTTTGGAGAAATTAACATTAGTAAAAAGTCCTTATTTCATATTTAAGAGATGAGTGAAGACAAGTGAGAGAATGTCTTCCTCTTCAGAATTTCTCATGGTATATAAAACTTTTGGCATTTCTCAACCAAATACCATCTTTAAAAATTTGCATGATATAAGTATTTCTTTTACAACTTGCAAGTTTTTGATTCTTGAGTATTAGAACAGCACTTTTAATGCTATTTAATGTTTTGGAAATACTAGTTGGCCAGACTTGAAAACAATATAGTGTGTGAAAACAGCTAAATGAAGAACTTTTCCTACCTTAGTTTAGTTAAATTCTGATTATGTGGTCTAATCACATAACTTTCCCACTATTTTGTTATGTTTGACATGTGGCTAAATTTTTCTGTCTATAACACTTGAAGGGAGAAGCGCTTAACTGTTTTTCCAAGTCTCTTCATTCATTTATTTTTTGTTCATCCAGTAGCTACTGAAATTTTTTATTTAATGGAGACAATACAGAAGGGTCAGCTTGGCCTCTAGTACAGCTTTGCAAGAATATCTGCTCTCACCGGTTCTATTTAGTATTGTACTGGAAAGCTCTAGCCAGTGTAATATGCAAGAAAGATGACAGATCATTTATGTAGAACATCCTGTGTCATCCTCAGAAAAGCTACTAGAACTGAGTAGGTTTTATCAGGGTTGCATGATTTAATATTCAAAAATTGATTGTTTATATTAACAACAAATAATCAAAAAGCAGTTCTACGTCAATATAGTAAGTACTCAAAGATCAATATGACAAAAGAGTTACAAACAATACAAGCTGCATATACTGCAAAACATTGATTAGAGAAGTTCAGCTGGACCTAAATGGACACATAGTTTGTATTCATGGACTAGAAGGCTTCATTTTGTTAAACTGTCAATTTGTGCTAAATCTATAGATTCAATTCAATCCCAATTTTAGAAACCTTTTTTGTAGAATGTAACAGATTGAAATAGTCATGCAAAGACTTGTACACTAATGCCCATGCTTTCTTTGTGGTAACTAAAAAAACTAGAACATCCTATATGTACATCACTGGGAGAATTGTGATAGATCTGTACACTAGAATACTACCCAACAATGCAAAGAAGGAGATACTGATATCTGTAGCAACTTGAGTAAATCTCAGAATTATGCTCAGTGAAAGTAGCCAGACATAAAATAGTAGTATTGTATGATTCCATTCATATAAAAATCTTGGGACTACAAACTAATGTCTGATTACTGAAAACAGAGGAGTGGTTATCTGTAGACAGGAAGGAGAACATAAAAAGACCATTGAGAATTTGGGGAGCCATGACTTGATTGTGATGATGGCTTCCTAAGTGTATACATGTGTCAGAATAGCAAATTGTATATTCAAGTTTGTGTGTTTTATTGTATGTCAAGTGTATCTTAATAAAACTTTTTTTAAACAAAATGCAATGTAATACCACTATATTACCACCAGAATGGCTAAAATTCAGAAGACCAGCAATGCCAAATATTGCCAATTATGTGGAATAACTGGAATTCTCCTACAGGATAAGTAGGAATGTAAAATTGTGCAACTGCTTTGAAAAAAGTTATGAGTTTCTTATAAACTAAATATCTACCTAGTCTGTGACCCAGCAATTCCATTGCTAGGTGCCTACTCAAAAGAAATGAAAGCATGAGACACATAAAACACATTCTTCTACAAGAATGTTCATGTAGCAAGTTTATTAGTAGCAGCCAAAGATAGGAAAAAGCCCAAATGTTCACGAATAGGAATGTGAAGGTTAAGCTGTGTAATATTCTTGTCATGGAATATTACTTGGCAGTAAAAGAGAACAGACTGATACAAGAGCATGAAAGAATCTTTACTCTATGCTGAATAAAAGAGCCTTATATGAAAGAATCATTATATATAGGTTCCATTTAAATGAGATTATGGAACCTACAAAACTAATCTATAGGAAGGGAAAAAAACAGTTTGCTTCTGGAGAGAGGCATGAGGGAACTGTGTGAGATGATGAAACTATTTTATATCTTTAATAGGAGTTTTGCTTATACAAGTATATTCATTAGTCTAAGCTGCAAAAATATACATAAAATCTGTATTTCATCAATGTCAATTTTATAGCAAAGAAAACATTGAACTTGAAGTAAAGATATAAATGCGTATTTGAAGAAAGTGTACTGGTGTCTGCAGTTTACTTTGAAATTCAACAAAAAAGTAAAATGAATTAACAGCTGGATAGAGAGATGGGTAGGTATGTAATAAAGGAAATACATGAAAAATGTTTGTGATAATCTGTGGTGTCTTTACTGGTGTTCATTGTAAAATTTGTTCAACTTTAGTGAATGTGTGTGAACATTTTCATAGTAAGTTTTTTTAATGGAAATTTTTTTTAACTTCCGTCACAAGTTCAAACTTCCCAGAAGTAACCAGACTTATGAAAATGTGTAACTAATATTTGCTAAGAACCAGTATTAACCTGTCTTCCCCTACACTAGATCTAGTCAGTAAATAGCTATCCTTCCTGTGACATTGATAGATAGACATTACAAGAAATTTCCATTTTAGAGCCATTAACCTTGGTTGTCACACCATTGGAATTGCTGCAGATAGAAGTCAGTACAAATGGCAAGCTGAGCAGAAGCTGAAGGCCAGATGCATAAAGTGAAAGCCACTATGTTACTTCTCCGTGATATTTTAGGATACGGAGACTAAACAGAAGAAGATTGAAAGAATAAAGCCCATGTGTAATGAAACCCATCATTCTTTTATACTAAATCAAAAAAACTGTAAATGGAGAATGTTTGTAATTAGAAAATAATGAGGTGAAATCAAGGGATATTAAAGCAATCAAATCACACTGTTCTCATTTCCATATGCCTCAGATCTTTTCCAGGCACTCCACCCAAAGTGATAATAAATAGATTGCTCATATAAATCATTGTTTTTCTTCTTCAAAGTTTACTGACAGAATGAAAATTAATAGGATTTAAACCCGCCGTTGATTCTGGCTGGTGTTGATTTCTTTTGTGCATGTGTGTGTGAACAGTCTGTTCCCAATTTGTATTGTTTTGTGGTCCTGTGTTCTTGACTTTGCGTTTGTGAATAATTGGGTGAAAGAATCTCTAGTATTCAGAAAATATAGCTATCATTTTTCCATTTTTTAATTTTCAGATTTTTAAAATAGTAGATGAAGTAATGCTCATTTACCTAAATTTATGTATATTTATGCTGTTTTATAAATCTTTGAAAATTAAAAACTGCTATATAAAATTGAAAGGAAAAAAGAGTGAAGATAATGCTCTTGGTCTCCCTCAACACAAAACTTTTATCTTTTTATTTGCATAATTTTCTCCAGGTAATTCCTGGAGATAATGGTAGAGAGTGTAATAGAGAAGTTTGATTATATGCCTAAAATCACTAACTGTTTTCCTCAACTCAATCTACCTCAACTCAATTTACCACTATAACCCACAATATCAATATGTACAGCATATCCTAGATAGGATTTCATAGAATTGTATAATTAAAAGGGAACTCCAAAACTCACTTGTCCTATTTGCTCATTTTATGGATGAAGAAACAGGCCCAGATTGAAGTATTGTTTATTTTTTTATAGATTGAACTATCACTAGATTATCCTTGCATAATACTAAAGTAATATGTCTAGAAATTTCTGTCCCTCCATTTGTTTTAATCTGTGAACACATACTGAATTCCTTACTTTTTCTGTTGAACATTAATTAAACCATCATGTGTATGGTATTGAATAAGACAGTCCCCACTTGGGGAACTTGCAATTTATCTGTTTAGAGAATCAGATGATAATACTGCAGAAGGTTAATTATGCAATGATGAATAAACACGGTGCTGTTGAAACACTTAGAAAAGGGTCCTTTTCCAGCTTTGGTTGAAGTTTGGTCAAAGAGCTTCGTCACTGAGGTCAATTCTGGTCTGAGCTCTGATAGATAATTAGCCAAGCAAAGATCTCAGGAAAACTCAGGTGCTGGGACTAAAAAAGTAGCTTGTGAAAAAGTCCTGAAGAAAGAGATGGTGCCACAAAGATTCCCAAGTTATCTTCTAGCTCTGTGATTTGATACCTTTTTCCAAGTAGCACAGCTCCTTGCATATTAAACGGGTTTTCGCATGTTTTCTTTGGCCCATGTAGTAGGACTCATCTGGAATTAATTAGTTTAGTTTTCAGAAGTTTGTGTCAGATATGTAACAGATGGGTTTTTAAAAACTGATACAAAAATAATTTTTGGTATATAATTCAGTGACAATCTGGTTTAAATTAACTCAATTCTGGTAAAACCAGAGGCCTCCCTGCCTCCACATTCCTCCGAATAAACTTGGTAAGGTGGGAGGGGAGAGGGTACAGAAGTTAATGTTAATATTTAAGGCCATATACCAGTACAGGCAAAATAGTGTAGTGACCCAGGCATCAAAAACATCAGTCAAGCCTTATCTCCATGTGCTCTTTAGTCCAATGCTGGAGAATAAATGCTTAGTTCTGTGCTTTATCAAGCTTAAAGCTGTTGTTTGATTTTCAAGGATTAGGGAAATTATAGAAATTAATGTAAGTAACTGAAATACTAGGAAGCAGGAATAAACGTTATAAATGAAATTTAAACATAGATTATTTGACTTCAATAGAAGGAATCATCTCTTTGGAGCCATAAGAAGAAATGGTGAAGATGAGTTGTACAGTCTGCAAGTTTGGATAGGGTTCTGATAGAGATAAGTTATTTCAGTATTGTCTCTGTTCTTTCCTTTTCTCATAAGTAGTTTGTTATATTGGTGGCCTGGAATATGTGAAAAGTTTGGAGCAACCATTGATGAACATTATAGGCTACCCTAGAGAAATTGACAGAAGGATTAGCCTAATAACTAGTACCCAAAGTGTATAGTGTACACAGTTACACATTTGAGGCATATTATGTTAATGTCCTGAGAAGTCGCATCCAGATAGCCTGTTATTAAGTGGAGGATAGCAGCAGGAGTGTTCTTAGCTCTTAAAGCTATTGATAAATATGGACTAATTATGATGCAAATTTGTATGAATAATGTGCAAGTTCCAGCTATAATCTAGTGTATGTCAGTATTGTTCACTATCAAGAATTCTCTTTTTAGAAATACAGGATGGTTTCACTCATATGTGGAATACAATGAAATGAAACAGATAACCCCAGCAGAGTTCACAGGACACAAGATGAGGGCTGCCAGAAGGGTGGGAGGAAGAAGGATCAGAGAGGGGGAACAAGGTGATGGTAAAGGACATTACAACTCTGGTGGCAGCTGCAGATGTAAAACCCATAGACTAAGAAGCAATTTCAGTATCTTAAAACGAGTATGGCTTTGTAGACAAATAATACAATTATAATTAAAAAGAATTGTCTGTTTTTGGAACCAACAGTTTGCAGGCTAGATTTTATGGCCATTGCATATTATAAAGTAAATTGCAAAACTTGCTCCACATCCCAGAAGATCCACTTCAAGAAAAAGACTGTATGTATGCCCAGGGTCAACTGAAAAGTAAATGTCTCAAGAATAGGCCAGAGTACCGGTGAACCAGTTCTACCAAATAATGCAGTGGTTTTGATCAACCCGTGACAAGGTGCATATATTTCATCAAACACACATACAGGATGCATAGGAGCATATGGGCATATACTGTAACAAAGCTCATCCTCACTCCATTCCTGGTCATTACTGTTCTAATAGTGCATCCGTTTTGTTATTTATAATTCACTAAGACGATTGCACTTTGAAAAATACTGCTATTACTAGATTTTTCTGAAATCAATTTCATTTTCAAACTGTCGGTTTTCATCTAGTATAAATTTTAAAGTCATGTTTGTATTTCTAACTCTGGCCACTGGATTAAATTATTTTTCTCTTCTGTTATCCAGGTGTCAACTTGGTTTTTTACCACCTTTTCTGTCTCTGGACTGAAAGACAAAATCCACCATGTGGATAGCCTCCACCAGCTCTTTTCTGCTATTTCACCAGAACAGATCGACTTTCCTCCTTTTGTCCTTGAATATGATGCCAGGGTAAGAAGTACCTACAGTTCCCCCTCATCTGGTTCTGCAGAGTATTGCTTATGAGCCCAACATCCTGTCATTACAAGATTTTTGCACAATTGTGTAAAAATTGTGTGAAAAAAATTTTCCCCCAGTAACTTTAGAAAAAAATCTTTGTCTTAAGAGATGGCTTAAGAGAAAGCAAACTGGGAATTTTTTCTGTTATAGGTTTAAAAGTTTTACAATCTTAGTTGTATGATCAGTTTTCTAACCACCTTTGAGACATTCTTCTGCCTAATTTTCTTAAGATTGAATGACTTTTTACTTATAGAGCCAGATGAATCTCATTGTGTCCATAGTCAGTATTAATTTTAAATCTGATAGCCTGTCTTAGTTGTCTCAAAGTTTCATTTTGCTAAAGGTTTGCAAAATGCTTTTGAGAGCACCAACCAATGATAGTATTCTATTTATAGATGCATTCATGAATCTATTACTTAACCACTGATACAGATCTTCTGTTGAATTTCATCAAAGTTTCTCATCATGGTTAGTACTTAAAAAAAATCAAGTCAATGATATGCTTATGAAAAGAGCATCATTCTCTTTATTTAATTGTTGCTGATTATGTATCTTTATACATGAATCAGGGAATAGATTTGAAAGTTAGATTGAATTTTGAAATGAATTGTTCTTCCCTCATGATTGTACAACGTGTGTGCAGTAAAGTAAGTGTCCTACAACATATTTACTCTTCAAGATTGCTCCAGCTTCAGCTGTGATTTCCATTTTCCTTAATGGAAAGCAAACTATTTGATGTGTTCTTACAGCTAAAAAATTTCATGTTTGCCTTTTTCACAAAAAGGATTTATAATTGGAGCAGCTGGATCATAGACACAAAGATTATTGAATATATGATAGGGAGCAAAAAAAAACCTCAGTTTGTATTTGCTGTAGATTGGTGGAGTAGAAAATTATCTTACAGTTATTCGTTTGAACTATTTCTCACTCTTCTTTAAAAAATAGTCTTACCTTAAAAGTAGAAAACCTTTGGGTTTTCTAATCAATACAGCTCAATTTGTACATTTCTACCTCTGAAAATAAATTATAAATCCAGATACTAGCTTTAAATTGTCATTCCAAACTTTTTGTATCAGATAGTTTCAAGTATTAAAGTATACTGGCTTTCATTAAATATCAACACCACACTGAAGCTTGAGTTTGTTTATATATTTGTTTTAGTTTTTGTTACATTTTATATTCAAATGCAGGTCTAATTATGTGATAAGTCAAACTTAAAGGAAGTAACCTGTAATACTTGGGTCATTGAATCATCTCTCTGTGCCTGTACTAGAGATTTCTAAAATTCCAAGAGTAGGTCATCTGTAGGCAAAAACCAAAGAGGAATAAAAAAAGGGAAGAAACAAAAGAGACAACATGTAAGGGGCAGCAGAGAGCAGATCCCTAGATACTGGAATTTACTCTCTGTGCTGCCGTACTTTGATTTTGTAGTGGTGGGGCGTGCTCTGTAAGGGACAACTGCCTTTATATCCCTATTTAGAAAAATGGTTAAAGAAACAGTGTGGAGAATGACTAGAGGAGGATAAGACTATCAGCAAGGAGACAAGTCAGGCTGGAGGAGAATTGAGACTGGAACCAGAGCAGTAGCAGTCATGAAAGTAAAGATTTGAAAGTTTTTTAGATATTTAGAAAGACATTTCAGGAAATAATATCTACAGCATTTGGTGGCCTATAGCCATTCAGGATGGAAGAAAGATAGCTGGGGTGACTGCCAAACTTGCTTCTCTAGGAGGCTTGGTAGATGGTGTTGCCATCTCCCCAGAGAGGCGTTTTGGAGGAAAAGCATTGAAGGAGAAGAAGGAAGGATAGTTTACTTTGTGACACATCAGCTCTGAGGTGTGCCATGGGGCCCTGAGTTGGGAGGTCCAGTGGGTGGTTGAGTATTACTTTGCAAGGAACCATTTTCACTTTGCTCGAAGTATTTATGATTGGAGAAAAAGAAATGATTTAGAGTTGGTTAATTATAGTATAATGTTCAATTTGATTGCACAAAGTAAATTCTTAGTGAAGGAATGAGCTGGTGTTGGTCGATAACAAATTTCAGTGGACATCTGTTTCTCTGAAATATATATGTGGCTTAGAATAGCGACATGAGTTTTATATGATTAAAAGGAAACTTTGAAGGTAATTAGAAGGTAATTTTTCTCTATCTAGATAAAAACGATACTGAGACCATTTCAGAAAGGGAACTAGTCAGCATTCTTATAAATCTAGTCAAAGAAGAATGTATACAAGTTACCCAGTAACAATTCTTCAATTTCTGTATGACTTCCAGAAACGGAGAATACATTTGCGTGCTTGGCAGACTCCTACACAGTGTAAGACTGTTATAAAAAGCTCTGTTTATGGCATTAAAAATTAAATTTGCCCTTCTTAGTTTATCACAATGTAGATATAAAAAAACTAGAAAAATATGATAGTGGAATGAAATGGAGAAATTGTAAAGATGCTAGTGAAGCATTTCTTTCCAGGTTAACATGAGAATAGATTTATCTCTTCAGCCATGTTTCTTGAGCACAGTTTACATGGATATTGAGGATACAGGATTGTTAATAAAACAGATCTTGATAAGGAACTCAAAAGGTAGGGGGTGATTTCACTTATTTTTTTTCCAACTTTCCTGAAATGTAGCCAATTCTCACATTTTTTCCTACCTGAATTTATTTTAAACCTGGAAAGATGTATAATCTAAAATATAGAATTTTTTTAGATAGCCTCGTTTTCTTGGTTACTGTCCCAAGATCATTCCCTGCTGCAGAGCATTTGCTGTGAAACAGGGCAGAGCTCCTGACTCACTGAGTGCTTCCAGGACGTAAGTTGCCTACTGTGCTGAAGAGTGGACAGACTTAGTGTTCCCTGCTATAGAGTTCCCTGCTCTGTGAGAGAATTTGCCTATTTGACGGGTTATTTTGGGGGTTTCTGAATGCTCAAAATGTTTTCCATATTAACTGAACCCCCAGTATAACCTATCAAACTGTACCAGCTAGGAAAAGTCTACTTTCAGATAGTAGGAGGAACCCATAGCTGTCATGTAATTAAAATGTCAAATGTACCACACTAGCAATAATGTAAATGTACCACAAAACAATGCTGTTTTCATTTGCCTCATGCTTTGTGCCTAAGCATTATCTTACATTAATACTAAGTATTTTCTCTTTGTGCTTAAGTGAAAACAAGTTACTTGTCAAATATTTTCCTTAAAAAATGAGATGTAAATCTTAAGTCTCATTAGAGTTCCTTTCCCATAGTGATAATTATCTTAATTTTAATTAAGATAGTTAGCCAAAATGATTTTTTTAAAAAATCCTCCTTACACTGATTTGTTGCTTTCTATGTTTGACATTAAAAATTCTAGCATTTAATTCTCCATCTTGATCTTGAACAAAATGCCCTGAGAACTATAATTGTTACAAGCCTTGCCACTCAGTCTCCTCATGGAGAAGATTCACTTCTGCCAAAACCTTTAAAGTTATGACATTCCTCAATGATAATTTGTTTTGTTTCATGACTATATTAAGATTTGGCACACAATAATAAGACAATACAGCCTGACAAAAATGAATCAGTATTAAATTCGAATAGATATGGATTTAAATTCAGGCTCTTTGATGACTAAGTAGGTGAGTTTTGGTGAATTATATAGTCTTGTCTGATCTTCAGTTTCATCTTCCGTAAAATTAGGGTGTTACCTGATTTACGGCATTTTGTGAGGACATGAGTACCTTTTCATATTTTACAGACTCTGACTAGCTCCAGTGGAACTACTTTAATCACTGAGGGTCTGCACAGAGCTAGGCATGTGCAGGACATTTTATATACCATCTCAACTATAAATCCCTCTCTCGCACATTCCCAGTTAAGTTGGTTATATTATGAATTGTTCTTGTCTGTTTTTGTTCTTCCCGCAGGAAAATGGACCTTACTACACATCTTATCCCCCATCACCAGATTTGTGACCTGCCATCTTTCAGTGCTACTGTTTTCCAAGGACGCCACTTTCTCCACGAATCACTACCTATTGAAGTGATACTCATTTTTGCTGTACAGATACAGAGAGCCTTTTGTCCCCACCTCTCTGGTATTTTTTTATGGACTGTATATTTTCTGACACATAAGCAATCTGAAAATGGTAGCCCATTCTGAATTGCATACTTATTTTGAATTTGTATATTTGTATCAAATGAAAATGTTCATTTTTAAGAGGGTTGTTAATAGAAATTGGGGAGCAACTTTTGAGTATCTTTGGTTTCTTGAAAGGACACTGAATTTTCCATTAGACAAGCCACCAATATTGTTCACATCATCTCTTTAACATTGTACGCTTCCATTGTGTACTTAAATATTTCTCAAAATATATAGAACCAATCTATGCTGACTGAATGCATTGTTTGCTTCAGATTCTGGCATTATATTTATATTTATATATATATTATATTATACAGGTCATTTGATTATGATAAATGATAAGAATTATCTGGGACCAAGTATATGGAAATGTATCTGATCAAAAACAAAAATTAGAAGCAATATATAGGACTTAAGAGCCTTACTGCTCCCACTCAGACTAAAATTTACAAATTAAAGTTCCCAGGATTGTATGATTTGTTAATATGGCCATCGCTCTGATTCCAACAAATTAAAGTTCCCAGGATTGTATGATTTGTTAATATGGCCATCGCTCTGATTCCAACAGAAGGGGAAACGGGAACACTGCTTCTTCAGCCTTTTCCCTATAGACATGGATAGTTTGGGCTCCTTATTCAAAGGACTACACGTCCTGGTGGTACTCTTACAGGTAGAGCCTCTCCTCAGACTCTTGTCACTTAGCTCTAATGCTGTCTTCCTAGAGGCATGACTGGTTTTCTTTGACTCTTACTATTTCCTTTAAGGACCTTTCAGACCCAGCAGTGTCTCTTGAGTTGTCTGTAGCAATATAGAGGAAGTTTGTTGTGAACAAAATTCCAGACTACGGTTTGTTTTTCAAACAAAGCTATTGAATATTTTATTTATGTGACATTTCCAAGTAAGATATCTTCATAATCCTTATTGTGTGCTTGCTTCTGCAGCATATTTTCCATCAGGTTTTTGTGAAATTAACAGCAATTACCAATCAAGAATTCTTAGTAATTATAACCATACTTTTTTTGCATTGAACACAACAAAAAAATTGAATACAAAAATAACATAGTTTTAAATTATCTTTTAGCTTCAGAAATTATTTTAATCTTTCTTTTTTAAGAAAAAAAATCAATCCAGACCACTTTGGCACTCAAGACTGTTTATGCCTTAGCTTTTGAATAAAAATTAGGATTTTGCTACCCTCCTTACACAGGTGTAGGTATCATGAGGCTAGCATTTAGTATGGACTGCTAATGTCTTTGAATGAAAAATGCTAGAGGACTTTGTGAAGTGGGATGTTTGTATTTTTAAATGATTATTTTTATATATGTATGTACTTATGTATATATACACACACATATACATATATATACACATATATATACACACATATATGTATTTATATATTACTGCAGGAGTGCCACAAGGCACTTTTGTCCTTGACACCTATCAGGGCATTTTATTTTGGGGGGACAAGCTGCTAATTCAAAATCCCAACTCTGAGGACCTCCTTCCTGCTTTGAACAGAATTTCTTCTGGCCTGCTCATTCCCCTAGTGCTACACTTTAACAAGAAATATCTGCTAGCCATTTTAAACGTTGCTTCTTGAATTAAAGTCAAGCCATTATCATTTCCATCTGTGTATCTTCATATTCCATTTGATTCCTATACCTACCCCACCCACCCCAGCACCCTCACCCCAGCATGTACATTGATAATTCAGAGAGAAAAAAGGAGAGCTGTTCTGTTCTAATGTGCTCAGAATCCATGCTTCCAAGAGTCCCATTCCCTTATGTCCAAATTAATTCTTCAGTGAAGGTAAAGCAAGCATTATTTTCAGTAAAGAAATTCCCTGTATACTTGTATTTACCCCATCCAAGAAGGGACTTTATATTTCTTAGAAAAACATTCTTTTGCATGTGTTGAAAAGCTTTGTCAGAAATCAGAACCACTTATTCCTTGTTTGTGCTTACTTATTAAGTTTTTACTTAATAAAACTTAACATGTTAAGTTTCCTAGATTGTCAGGTTAAAGACAGATGTCTGGTATTGTTTTCTCTCAGACAGTACTCTTTTAATCCCTTGAGCTTTGAACCTTAAAAATCTAAAAGCTTAGTTTCATCATTAGTGGTCAATTGTGAAATCCATTTAAGGTTTCTTTTCACTAGGAGCAATTATATGCCAACTTTTCTTTGTTAAAGCTGGACTTGTGTCCCTTAAATTGTCATCTGACCTGAATTATTTCATCTATAGATCATAGACATTGCAAGCTACTTTGCTATTTGAAAGGAAGTAACTATAGGTGGTTTCTTGTGGGCAATATTCTGAAAGGATATCTCTTTGCTGTGTTAACACTGGTTTATTAATGTTTAGTAATACAAGTAGAAGTCCATATATACTGAATTTCATTGATGTTCCAGGGAATAGAGGTGATATGACACTATATACACAGCTACCACGTTTTGTAATTAGATGGCAACTAAAGATAAGAGTCATTCTTTTCAGTGCAACTAAACGTCGTGTGGGATCAACTTCATGCTTTTATAATAGTCTAAAGTGTTAAGTAATGAAGTTGTTTCAGTATACTAAATCCTAGAAGTGGTACATAATGATCTTGATATTTAAGTGATTAAGTAACAATCAGTATAAATCTGCCTTTGTCAGAAGTTTGGATGGCCTGGATAGCACATGTCATTTTCAAGACGAATTGGAGGATAAAGGATGATTGGGTGGCGATGACTACTAGTATCTGATGTTAATTTAGAGCTCCACCAAGTCCTTAATTTCATTAAACTTGGGTCATGCCAAATGCTAGTTGAAGAGGAAGAAACAACTTAAAGAATATTCAATTAATTCATTAATTCATACAAAGCATACTTTTTACAAGTACATTTCTTGCTTCAGCATATATTTGGTTCTTAATTCAATGATATCCAAATTTCTTGATAATGAAAATAATCTCTTTGAAAAAAGACAACCCAGTCTTTATTAGACTCTTAAGCTTAATGACCAATCGATTCATAATTAAAAGACTTCCTTTTCTTTAGTGTGTGTGTGTGTGTGTGTGTGTGTAGCACCACCACTGGCTGATGTTTGATACATATACAGTAGTTGGAGAGTAATTTATCAGAGGACTTTCAGTGTATATTTAATAGGAAAAAATGGCATCAATTTTGATTATCTAGAATATTAAAAGGGTTAAAATGTCTCAATTTTAAAGAGGAGTGAGTACAATCCCTCTAATAGAAAAAACATGACTTGTCTATCTTGGCCTATTTCCAGTTTGCTTAGACATTGTTTAATGAATTCAAGCTGTAGGTAATGGTTAATCTTTTTTTTGAAACAGTTAACTGGACAATGATAAAATGTAGTTTCAGTATATGCTAAAGATCATTTTTTGTGTTTCCCCTTTATGTATAGAATTTAAATTGCTTAACATGAATAGAAATGAGTAGAACTAAAGTACCAGAAAGAGAAAATGTTCTCAGAACAGTGAAGTGATTATATTAAGAACTGAAAAGACTACAAGCTAGTATATAAACCTCTATAATTAGAGTCAACCAGTGAATTTCAGATTGTGATTCTCTTGTTATAGTTTTTATAATCAACATGCACTATAGTTGTATAGCTGTACTGACTCTACTATCCCTCATGGTATATGATTAACTCTTGATTTGCAATTGCCTGAGCTCATGAAGGATAAAGGAGGATTCTACCTTTCATCTAGGTCATATCATAAACGCAGAGATTACAGAATTTCCTAGTAAGCCTAACCATATATGCATATAAACACACATGTACATATATACAAATAGCAAATATGTTTTGCTTTGTTTACATTTTTAATATGATGAATATGGCCAATATGTAGAGAACAGAGAGAAATAAATAATGTTTCAAACTTTGATTCTGTAAAAATAGCCCTTAAAAGATGACATCAAGGTCATTTTATATATTAGCGACTCATGGATGTTCGCTGTTAGCTTTTTTCCCTATGTTTCTAAGAAAAGAGTATAAATCTTTTACAGTATATTGTGCCTCAAATGTATAGAGCCACAGAGTTCAAAAACAAAATTACATTTTCTAGGAAGATTACACTAACAGGATTATAACTGCTAACTGTGATCTAATGTTTCTGTTGAGAGGTTAAAACTAAAACATTTAGTATATGCAATCATACATTTTTTTGTTATATGTTTGTATAAATGCAGTCATAAACTGAGCCATGACTTTGTCAGATCAGGTCTTGTAGGCCAAAATATTTAAATAGGACCTTAATTTATGTAAATACTTTAATTGCTGTTGGACAAAGGAAACCTTAAATTGTTTTCATTGACATCTTAAAATTTGTTTATTCAAAATTGAGAAAGCTTTATTACCATTTTGCATTAAAAATATATTTTCATCTTTCTGATTTAGAAGTTATCCCTTTTACATAGGGTCCCACTCTGTGCAAACTTAGCCTCTGAACCAGTAGTAAAATGGTAATGTTTATAATGCACCATAGAGAAAGACCATCTTTTATGGCCATTTACACCTGGCCTTTCACTAATCAACAAAATTAGTCTACAAAATAGTACAAAAACTGCCGTGAGTTTTTCTGACAACCTCTGTGGAGACCTAGACTAGTGCTTCACACACTTTAATGTGAAATATTAAATACAAATATAATGTTTAATATAAATATTAAATAGGATAGGATAAGATCTGGAGTTAGCCTGGGGGTCTGTTTCTGACAGACTCATCACTATTAATACTGCTGGTCCCATGAGCATCTTAGAGAAAAAACCTAGACTGTGTTTAGCTTCTATATTTTTCTTGTTTCAGGAAAAGGAGGCAGAATTACTATTATAATTCCTTCTGTGGGTAATGCATTTTCACACTTCTTATCTCAGTCCTCCTACAAAGCCTGCAAAGTTGGTGGCAAGAGGGAGTTGTTAAGGGACCTGCTAAAGCCCCCACACACAAACAGTACATTACAGAGCAGTGTTTCTCAAACTGGATAATGCACCTCCCCTTTACGGAAAATTCTTTTAACTCCCCAGTGTTTACTTCATTAATTTATTGTGACATGTATATAGAAACATAAATGCCTTATACTTATAGCACTTGCACAAATAAAAAACCAAAGATGTTTACAGATTAAATACAAACAAAAGTAGTAAAACTTAAAATGATATTAATGAAATATGGTGGAAATAAGTTTGGGCAAAACAGAACTATTACTTGTGATTATGGTACCAAGTGCCAAACTATAGTACTTTTGAGTACAGCATGCTTGTACTACCATGCGTTGTGTGGTGACTAAATTCTCCACTGTTTTTCTCTGTTCCAGACTATTAACTTTCATTCATTTAGCACATAGTAGTTATTTGGTCTTCATCCAGCTTGTATGAATTGTTTCCTTTTTAAGTTAACCTCTGTTCTCCATAAAGCTTCCACAACTAAAGTAGAGCCCAGCTTTAACATGGAAGTAAACACAAAAACCAACTGGCAGTATTTGGTTTAAAGGTAGTTCTCTGGATAATTCAGAACATGAATATAAATTAATATCCCCCCTCCCCTCCATCATTACTTCTTCCCCAATTCCTCACCAAGAACTTTTAATAGACTCATTTTAAGAACTGACAGTTTAGTTGTTAGTAACAATGGTGAACTTCAGTGTTTCCATGAATTAAACAGGGATACTAATACTCACTGGATAATTAAGAGAAATGCAATCATGTTAAAAAACATTCATAGTTTAATAATTATAGCTACCATTCCTTTGATGCAAAATAGTTAACTGTAGCACACCCTGGTAGGGTAGTGACTAGGTCTACCGCCTCTGGCTACTGCAATCCACATACATCCCAAGGACCCAGGTTCCAGTCCCAGGGCCAGAGGGAACAACCAAAATGAACAACTAAATAAAGATAAAATGCTGCTTCCTCCTCTCTCTTCCTGCCTGTTTGCCAACAAACCTTCATTCCTGACTGCACCTTCCCTTTAAAAAAATATGCTAGTAATATTGTTGTCACATTTGAGGACTTATTACTCTGTACCTATAGTAATTAAACATTGATGATAGAATCAGAATTCAAATCCAAGTCTTTAACACCAAAGCTTTAATCTAAACATCAGTGTTGACTGCACACTAGGTTTCAGGTACCCCCAGACCCCTTTCCCCAGACCTGCTGCAGTCCAGAAACTTCCATCTCTCCACGTCACTGACCATACGTCCAGAACTCCACCGTGCTGTGGTCAGAGCCAGTACCTTCTAAATCTCAGCATCTGTTGGCCTCCACAGTGCTTCAGTCCAGAAACACAGTTGGGCTGCTGGAGAGCTGTGGCTATGGATTCCACCTGGGTTGCCTGTTAAACTCCCTGCACTGGAGAGCTGAGAAGCCTGTATGCGCCACCTAAAACAGCATCAATGACCAATGGGTCATTGAGAGCATCATAGAGAACAGAACCCACTCCACTGAAACCTTGAAGCTGACACCTGCCGCATCATACAGGTAGGATGAAATCTAAAGTAAAAGTAAAAATACCACAGTGTTAAATTCAAGGCAGAGAAGAAGGCCATGCCAAAATCTAAGTCACCCAAGAAAGCATGAAATGCCCCAAAAGAAGAAGATGCTGGAGCTCACCAGGGAAGAACTCCTTTGATAGGGATTGGGACAACCTAACAAAGAGTTCAAAACAATAGATACTAAGCTGAATAGTTAATAAGCTGAATGAGATGCTGGAGACACACAGAACTGCCCAAAGGAAATTGGAAGACCTCAGAAGTGACAGGTCAAAGGGAATACTTAACCAAAGAGACTGAGGCCTTAAAGTCCTAGCAAAAATGCTAGAGATGAAAGATAACAGTCAAGGAACTGAAGATAAACATAGAAATCTCCATAAAGAGACTCAGTCTCACAGAGGAACAAATATCAAAAATTGAAAAGATAACAGAGCTGACCCTCACAGGAGAGGAGAGAGAACCAAGACTGAGGAAAAATGAAGAAGCCCTACAATAAATCACCACCACAAGTGTAGGTGAAGGTGTCAGCGTTTAGAACTGCATTGCAGATTCAGTTCTTCCAACATAGGGGAAAAAAGCAGTGGAAGAATTGGGGCCATGGGGAGAGCTGGGTTTCCCAGGAGTTACTGCAATGGCAGCAGAGAGCCCACCCAGTGGGATTGGAACGTGGACAAGGACACAGGGATTAGGTTCTTAACACAGGGCAGGAGGACCAGCACCCCAATGATGTGAGTGAGTGGGAGCGCCCAACGGAAAATTGCACAGTGTGCCACCACAATTGGAAGGCTGCTATGGAAATTCCCCATCCCCAATTCCCACCATGTTGTGCTGGGCCTGCCCACCAGAAATCTTGCCCCCAGGCTTATAGAAAGAAGAGAGTCTTCCAAAGGAAGTTTCAACTGCTATCCACAGCGTCACCTTGTGGTGAAGGCAGAATTGCAGCCGGATAGCTGATTGTGGCTCAATGACAAGGTGATCCTTGCCATTTAGAACTGGGATGCTGGGGGAAAGTTTGACATCACCCAAACTTTAACCCAGCAGCTGAGCTCTTAGACTAAATGCAGGGTCCACCTAGGAACTTCAATAAATCTAACTAGTGGCGAGGCCACAAAACAAAACACTAAGGCAGCAAAATATAAAAAGGGGGTCCAGGAGAGGAGAGCAAAAATGTGGATGGTTAGAAATGAGTGCAAGACTAATCTTTCAAATAAAAATAGGAAACAAACAGAATTCTTAATGCTAACCTTAGGGTAAACTCAAAGACACAAAGACACAAAAAGACACAAAAACATTAATTTGCAGAGATTTGTGCACCCCCATGTTTATTGCAGCTCTATTCACAATAGTTAAGAACTGGAAACTACCTAAGTGCCCAACATCAGCAGAATGGATAAAGAAGATGTGGAATATATATGCACAATGGAATACTGCACAGCCCTTAGAAGAGATGTCATTTGAATCAACATGGGTGGGTATAGAGGGGATTATGCTAAGTGAAATAAGTCAAAAGAATGAAGAAATAATACCAGATTACCTCACTCATTGGTGGAATGTGAATAAATAAATCAAGGGAACAGAGGAAACAAAACCAACACTTGGAGATTTGCAATGGAACTGAGGTTACCAATAAGGAATGGGGTAGGGTGGGGGTATCGAGGATCTATCTATGATGGAGCCCACTAGACAAAGGTGAGGAACACTTGATTTGGTGATGGGTGGAGTATGGTGATAAATATCTAAGGAACGGGGTAACTACATCTGGGGAACTGACATGAGTTTTTTTGATTTGTAAAACAAATTCAGTGAGTAAAATACTAAAAAATAAATGTATAAATGTATGTATACATATGCATGTACATATATACATATATACACCCACATATATATACACATCATACATATATATATATATATATATATATATACACACACACACACCCCAAAAATTGTCTTGATTTGTATGCCCTGGTAGAGTAGTGGTTTGTTCCACTACCTCCAGCCAAGCATAGTCCACATACATACCAAAGACCCAAGTTCCTGTTCCTGGGCCAGTGTTAAAAACCAAATTGAACAATTAAGGAAAATAAATAAAAATGCTTCTTCTCTCTTCCTGCCTGCCTGCCTATTTGCCTTCATTTCTTCCTATACCTTTGCTTTAAAAAATAAAACTGTTGTGTATTCATTATTATAAATAAGGCTGTTCTACCTGATTCCAGTTCTACCTAATTTTTTCCCTTTTAGCAGTCTATTGATTAGGATTTGAGTACTATTTTAGTTGAATTTATTTTCCTCTATCTAATGAAATACTGGTAAGATTCATTTATTAAAACTTTTTCTTAACTACCTGAATGGAATGGTCTTTGGTCTTCTGCTTCTTAAAAACCCAAATATATTCTATGTAGGTAGATATATAAACCATTAACTATTTCAACATGGATTGTAGTTTAAATGTGTCTAATATTTTCATCTTGAAATTTCTGTAATTTATAACATTGATTAGTTTAAGCATTATTTATAAATGAGTTATTTGTCTTTGAATACTTTCTAATAGTTAAGCAGGTGTTAACATATGAAAGTGGGTATTGGCTCTCAAACAATTGAGAACCAGTGATCATTCTCATTTTACAGATAAGAGTGGAGGCAGCTAACCTGCCTTAACTAGATAGGTTAAGGCAAGTAGGACTCAGCAGATTATGTAGATTCTAGGTAGCATCAGGATGACCTTCCCATCTATAGCTAGAGCTCTTTGGTTTAACTATGTGTGTGTGCATATAGAAAAATATTAATATATCTGTATACACACATCCACGTATATGTATGTATATATGTATTTAATATAACAAATAAATATATACTTATATGATCTGTTAAATAATATCTACTTATTTATCTATTAGAGGAAGTAGGCAGGAAGGCAAGGAGGAAGATATTTTTATTCATTTAGTTGTTCACTTCATTTATTCTCTCCTGCCCTCAGCACCAAGTCATGAAACCAGGTCTTTGGGCTTTATGTGGTCTGTACCAGAGCCTCAGACTTAACGCCTGAGCCACCAGGGTGTACCAAATAGTGTATCTTTAAAATATATTTTTTATTTAGGTTGAATTTGCTCAGCCAATTTTCATGGGGAGACAGAGCTCAGGAATTACCAGCAGATGTTATCAATCATCACTGAGGAACTACGAAAATATTTAAGGGTGGGGATGAATGTTAGAGTCACATATTTGAGATTTTATTTAGCTATCCATTAACTTTCATTCACTATCCACCTCAAGTTAAAATGTCTCCTTCTAGCCAAGTTGAGCAAGAAAGCAGCATTTAAAATCACCTCTTCAGAAAGCGAGGAATAATGAAAAAAATGCTGACCTGAATATGATGAACTTAACTCCACCTAGAAAACTTCACAGACTTTGACAGCACTCCCTGTCATGTGCCAAAAGTGTAACAAAATGGGCTCTATGTTGAAATTATAGAGACACTTGCAGAAGAAATTAAATTCTTATCTAGGGGCCTATTTTTCTAACGTTTGTTTTATAGCACAAAAATTCCTTCCTTATCTTGTTCCTGAGTCAAAGAGTAAGATTACAGTACAGAGAAATTACACTTCTATTCATTGAGTCTATAGTTACTAATGATCTAGGTATTAGTTAAAGTAATGTTAGCTGCTGTAAAAAATTAAGCTGAAAATGCATAAGAACTTCAGCACAATAGAAATGTATTTCTCACATAAAACCTATCCAGATGACACTGATGAGCAAACCACTTTTCTCCAACTCCTCATTCAGAGACCTTGACTCCTAACTTGTTGAGACTCCACCATCTGCAATATTTGGCTTCCAAAGGAGCTCGGCTTTCCTGCTTCAAGCTGACAGATGGGGAAGGAACATAGAGGACTTGTACTCAAGGTTTTTAATATGCCAGACCTGGAGATGGAGCATACTAATTGCATTCATGTTCTATTGTATAAAACTCAGTTGTTGGCTGCCCCTAATTTCAAGGCGAGGAAGCCAGGGAATGTAGTCTGCCATGGGCCCAGGAAAAAAAGGGTAGGAATTTTGTGCCCGACTTGCTGCAATAATCTAGGCATTTCTGGAAACATACAATTATGAGAGAGATGTCCCATCCAAGTAGAAATAAGTGACTGTGTAATGAAAAATGTTCCACTAGAGAGATATTAAATGTCAGAGAAGGGCACTGGCAGAGATCCACAGCTTTGCCTGGAGCAGAATTCCTTGGCATAGTTTGACATATCTGTATTGTGAATCTCTGTCACCAAACTTGCATGTACTCTACAGCAGACAGACTGGAGGGGCATCCAGATGCCCTTTCCTAACTCTTGTAGAATCTTACTTTGATTACGGTCTGTGGTTCAGGCGCATTGCGGATTAGAAATGCAGACTCTCATGCCCAACCCGCCCAACCGGAGAACTGTGGAATCAGCCTGTATTTTATCAAGAACCTCCAGCCCCAAGTGATTTGCATCCACATTAAGGTTTATGAGTCCCTGTTGTAATTCTGACTCTAGCAATTACTCGGAGTGTAATTTTAGCCAGATTGCTTAATCGCTCTGTCCCTCTACTTCTTCATCTTAAATTGAAGGCTAACTGGATATTGGGGCATCTCTCTAGAGAAAACGTGCACAAACGGTAACACCTGACACTTAGTAAGCACTGGCTCTTTGTACCTGCTAATTAATGTATGCTTTTAAAAATAACTGAATGAGATAATAGCGGAAGAGCTTTAACTGTTTGAACTTACTTTCAATTCCCATCCTTATTTATGTCACTTTGAGGAGTTTCATCCTTTTGAAATTGTGAAGTTTTTTATTCATATGTTTTATTTAGTCTTTGTTCTTCAGAGATGAGTAAGCACAGAAAAAATAAACTTTTCTGAAGTCCTCAAATGGTGTTTAGACAGCAGCCATCATTTCAATGAATGATATTAAGTTATAAACTTAAAAGTTTACACAGAAACAAGCCACTAATTTGCTGAACCTGGAGAAATACCAATTGTAAATGGACTTTATCCATATCCTATGATTTGCCTAGATTCATTGAAATAGGGGAAACAGGATATTTGTAGGTTGAATAATTTTGTTCAACCAGAAAAAAGCCTCATTTTCCACCTTTTGGAAGTGTGCTTTATTATTATAATCTTTGTGCCTCATAAGTAAGTATGCACATTAATTTTGCTTTATGTAATGATTTAGAAAGCACAACCAAATCTTTCAGTATCTTGGGCTCACACTTTTCATACTGTTTCTCTTCCTCCTATGTGGTCAATACAGAAAGATATCAGAGAGAAGGCGGAATCTGCCGTGTCCCGAAAGTACAGCCTGGGACTTACAGTCTCTTGAGTCAGTTCCTTGTATCAGATTACCTGACTTCTACATCTTTCTCTTAAATTATTGTTTTTTAAATTTCAGTTTGTGTGTTTACTGATGTTGTGGGTAGTTTACTTTAGGTTCATTACATTCTAAAAACTGGGAAAGAAACTGAGTCACCAGTGAGAACCAGGACATGCACTTCTGAGCCCCAAATAATCCCCCGCAGAGTTACACAGATGTGACAAGAAGGCAAGAACCCATTATTTTAGTTCAACGTAGTAGTACAGCACAGATTAAGTCCATTCTGTGTCTAGGGCTTTTGTTTAGCCTTTAGGTTTATAGTAATGTGTGATATGCACTATAATTAAATTTTAATGTAACCCTACATTATATTCATTTTTAATAGAAAGGCTCCTATGACATGCCTATTTCGATTGTAATCTTGTGGGATAGATCCTTTTTTGGTATGTTCATTTTTATTTTCCCTTTTTAAGCAGTTTTATTGAGATATAATTCACACTTTATAAAATTCATCCATTTAGGGTGTACAGTTCAGTGGTTTGCCACATACTCACAGAGTTTACAACCATCACCTCTCTCTACTTTTAGAACCTTTTCAGCACCCTAAAAGGAAACCTATGAGCTGCCATGCCCGTTCCCAGCTCCAGCTCTCACCCTCCCTCCCGTGGGTTTGATTGCAGCGCGTCCTCCCTCCAGGACGCTTTTCCATGCCACACTCATTGGTAGGCAGTCTCAGTAAATATTTATTAAATTAACTAATACTCACATAAGCCACTAGCTACAGGTGGCAAATCCACTCATCCAGGTTTCTTAAACTATCGGTCTATCCAGGATGTGGCTTTGGCCTGGCCATGTAGAAGCATAGAATTCAATTCCAGCTGAGCCACTTATTAGCTGTGTGACCTTGGCCACATTTCCCAACCTCTTTGAATTTCAGTTCTTTCCTATGTAAAGAAGACTTAACTCTTAGAGTTATTGTAAGCGACAAATCACAATACTCCTAAAGTATCATCAATATTAGCGGTTGTCTTGTTTATTCCAATGACTGTGACCGAAGTGACTCATTTTGGAGAATTATCAGATACACTTAGTTGGCTCTTGAATTATAAATTATAGTCACATTACCAATTCAGAAGATATGATGCATTTGCTATGTTTTCAAGAAAAAGTGACATTTTTCAAGAAAAAGTTAGAGGTTGGCAAATGGTTGGTCAAAGGCCAGAGAGCAAATATTTTAGGTCTTTCAGGCCACATGCTCTCCAGTTACAACTATTCACCTCTTCTGCTGCAGCATGAATGTGGTCAGAGACCATCCTGAAGCAATGGGTGTGTCCGTGTTCTAATAATACTTTGTTTGTGGAGACTGGAGTTTCAATTTCAATTTCAAATACTTTTCAATTATAAAAAAATATGACTGCTCTTTATTTTCAACCATTTAGAAATGTGAAAATCCACACTTAACACAAGGGCTGTATACTATGGGTCATAGTTATAAACTATTTTAAATAATTCAATGCTTTTTTAAACGGATGAATCCAGCAGAGTCCTAATTAGGGGAAAGCAACAAGGTGGAAGAAAATCAAGAGCCAATCTATTAGCTAGCTAAGCCAGAGCATAGCTATACTACCTTCCCTTGCCTAATACAATTCAGGTAATCCCTTTGAGTTTAACCTTTCAATCTATGGAGATAAAGTATTAATGGCTCTCTAGCCTATACCTGCTTCTGCCCAGTAAAGGGGGTTTACTAATAATTAGCATCTCCTGAATTTTTACCTTTATGCTAAATATTTGAATCATTTTAGGTCTGATCCTCTTATTTTCACTTAAACAGATAAAGAAATGGAGGCACAGAGAGACACATTACCTGCTCAAGTTTACGACGTCAGTGTCTAAACCCAGGTGTCTGACTCGAATGCCCACGAACCCACCCAGCCTTCTCAGTAGAACACAAACTCCACCAGAGTGGGGACCTTATTGAACTGTTCTGTGCTATATCCCTAAGGTCAGGATTAATGCCCCATATGATAGGCATTGAATAAAGTTGTAAATGAATCTTGCCTTTTGCCTGTGGCTCTTAATCTTTTCTCAGATCAGGGCGGCCTTTGAAAAGCAAAATTCTGGATCATCTCTCCAGAGAAATCTAATCTCTCCAGAGAAATCAAATCTCACACTGAGAAATATTGCATTAAGCATTTAGCAAACTGTTGAAAGAAGATACTGTTCACATCCTCTGAACAATTTTGACTAGAATTCTCTACAAATATGGAAGCAGGATTTGAGATGCCTTGGCTCTCTCTTTTTCTCGAAGTCATGATATGAGGGACAATAAAGAAAAAGTTTTCTTCTCTGTAGTCACTCAGAGCTCCCCAGGACATTTTTTCAAACCCATGATTCCCTTAAAAGTCACTTTCTCCAAAGTTATTACTTAAAAAGTGACTTTTATTGGATCCAAGATGCTTCAACACGAAAAGCGAGGAGGCACAGGCTATTAAAACTAACATGCAACTATCTGTCCTCAGAAATACAGCTGTGAAGAAAATATGCACTCTTCATTGCCCAAAGACCAGCGGAATCTAAATGCAGCGTGTTACTCAGAACAGGCCATCTGCTGCTTCTGCTTCTTATCATTTACTTGCAACTTTACTCCCTCCCCAGTGCCTCCTGTTAAGTCCAGGAGGGGCTTATTAATACTTGGACATTATTAAATTCAGATGTTGCTGATTTTCATTTTTTCATCCTATAAAACAGCTGTTGTTTACATGGCCTTGTCATTTACATCAGAACCTTGAGATCATGACTCATTCAAGGTAAACAGTAAGATGGATGCTCTTTTGTGTTCACAGATGCTATGAAAACAAAATCTGTTGCTTATAGACATTTAGAAAACATTAAGTTACTGCCTTCGCCTACTGTTCCTTTCCCACTTTATTTATTTGCAGTCTCCCAAAGAAATTCATTCTAATACATGGGGTTTCTGGGCTTTTTTTTTTTTTTTTTTTTTTTTTTTCACTATTCCTGTCTACACTTGCGTTATGTCATATAATTTAATTTTTCTCCATGATATTATTACTGGACTCATATTCAGTCACATATTGTTAAAAAAAATGAACTACTTTCATATGAGTTGCTATGTTGAGCCCTATAATTGCCCTTTGCTCCCCTCCTTCTCCCTCAGATTCCCTGAACCTGCTATAAAGGTAAGTTAATACCTCCTGCCTTCCAGGACCCCACTACGAGACCACAGCAACATAACTTCTGATTGGCGCATGTCAGTGTAAATGTCACATGTATTTATTATCAATATACCTGAGTGATTTGTGTTTTGTTCATTGCAGTATCCCTTGAAGCATCCTGATATGTGGTAAGCGCTGCATAATGATCAAAACGAGTATTTAAGATAATTGTTAAAGATGCCGCGTGCGTCTGCTTTGGTATCAGAGAGAGAGCATTCAAAAGCAGGAGAACAGCTTGATCAATCAGGACTTGGAAACAACTTCATGAGTCATAGGAGCAGGAAGGATATATGAGTTAAGTGTATCCCTATATAAAACATTTTGGGGAAAAACCAAAAGATCTTTTCTTTGCTTAGCAGATTTGTTTCACAATATTAATTCTTAATCATTTTTTTTTTTTCTAGGAAAGGTACATCTCAGCAACGACTGAGTTTCTGGCCCCATATTGCCTCATTAATGATCCATTATCAGGATGGCAGGAGGAAGCTAATCATCTCATACTCAGCAACAAGGTCTGGAAGCCTAGGAGAAGGCTCTGAGGTAATGAGGAAATCTTGCTGAGGAGTTCTATATAGTCTTCTGCAATGGTGGAGACTGAGTCACCCAGAATAACTATAATGAGCCATGAAGCCCAAGTGGCCAAAGCTATTCCTGTTCTTCCTGACAGCGGGGCCTCGACACACACAGGGAATGAGCATGATAGATGCTTCAGATGTGAACTACTTCCTTATGAGTTGCTATGCCGAGCTGATGAAGCCAATCTCAGGTAAAACTCATCTACACACACCTGAGCATCAGCATGTCTCTCTTGCCAGGGTAGGAAGTAGAGAAGGAACACATGAATTTCTCATCACCTTAGCACAATCCAGAGAATTCGCTGTGGCATTATTAAGCATTCTCACAAGCTTCTCGCCTTTCCTTAATGGCCTCCTGCCGATGTCCCTGAACTTCATCTGGAGCTATTTCCAGTCTACACCATCTCTTATTTTTGTATCTTTACGCCGTGATATTAGATCTTTCATTTTTCTCAATTTGCCTTTTTCAAGACTAAAGAAAAACCTGTTAAAACAAAGCATTTTCCAATCTGGTGATCATTTAGTTCACCCTCATCTTCCTACATCTCTCATCTTTATGAAATCATTTTGAGATGAAATAACTTGGCCCTGGTTCCTTGGGAGAACTGTTGAATACCCGATGGCAGTCATAAACTTTCACATCCATTGCTCTTTTTACCCCAAAAGCTTCCGTTTTTTTCTTCCTCAGTTTAGTCAAATAATTGAGGTGCCACAAGATGATGTTCTCGGTCTTCTCATTTCTGCTTTCACACTGTGAACAAATTTCCTTTGTGGGATCCATTTAGTGCAGGTGATGTGCATGCTTATTCTTTGTTGATTTCTGTGTTTAAGCACCTGCGATGAGCCTCATGGAGAAAATGCGTGTGTTAGGAACGCTCCATTCAGGCGTGAGTTATAGTGCTGTTTGCTATGAGTTTGATGCAATGAATCAGCAATATGTTATATAAGGGATCTTTAAGCAGCAACACACATAAGACAAAGATATCTGACTGGTTGATGAAAATGTGAGTGGAGAGTAGAAGGAACCTCATCTGTACTTCTCCCAAGAGAAAAGCTTCAGAATTCACTAATGTTCACAACTTCGCAGATCCTATGTACTGAAAATATGAAGAATCAGTTATGGTTGTAAGCAACTGAACCCACACTACTGAAGAGTTAATAGGTACAAGTTTACTACCTGCTCAAAAAAAACTTGCTAAGAAGCAGCTATGTATGGGCTCTTGGGGTAGACCTTGCATAAGAGGGTCATAATCCTTAACTCCATGCATTTGGTAGCTTGGTGAGTATATTAAATTTAAAAGATTTCTTCAGGATATGGGGAACAAGTATAAATCTGATGCTAATCACCAGTTCTTCCACAGTAAGTTATGGACAAAACCCATAGCCGAGAGGGACTAGGGAGATGGCTCTTCTGTCCATTTTTGTCCACGCCTATCCTGTCAATCCTTCCATTTACACTAAAATTGCTCCCCTTCACCCAGTCCTGCATGTAATGAGAATCATGATAGGCAACAATTTAGTAGCTCTTTCTCTACGCATAAGAGAAGTCTGGAAAAAATGTCTAGTTCAAGTGTTGCAAAAACATGTTTCAGAAGCTAAATCTGATCATAACTGCTTGCATCACTGTCATAAGAATAGCCCTGACATCCTCCCGGACTGAGGGACTGAGCAGCAAAAAATATTGAAATCTGATAGTAACAGATTATGTGCTATATATTTGCCTAGTTTTTCTTGACTGTCCTGTATCTTCTATTTGAATATCTAGAAATGCTTAGAATCTGTGATCCACTTAATGCATGGTGATTATGAATATGTGGGGGAAGGAGGGAGAGAGAGAGAGATTCTATCTAATCAGTTAATCATGCCTGGATGGTGATTCTAGACTCTCGCTGTGTATTCACTGTTTTCCATATGACACTGAGACTCTTCCTTATCCAGAACTTCACATGTTACTCTGTGCAATCTTCTTTTAAATGCTAACATCTGACCTTTCAATTTGTTTTGGCAACATATGCCCACTCTCAGAAGGGAAGCCACCAAATCCCCACTCATGTTCATGATGATTCATTCCCACTGACCAGCAGAGTTGTTGGGAGGCTGCTGGCAAATCCTTACAATATCCAGGAACAGGATTCACCATTTATGAAAGCCTTGTTTTTATATGGCTCCTTTCTTGTTGGGCTGGTCTGTCTCATCCATTTGCTGTGCGATCCAGATTTTTGTGGTGTCCTTGTGGTTTGCTGGAGACTGGTGGCCATTCCAACAGCTAATTTCAGAGAGTTGTTTGTCACTGTAAACCGTTGTTGAATTTCCACCTTTAAGGTGTTGAGTTTTGAGCTTCAAAGGATAGAGTGTTTCTGTCGCTGCAGCCATGTCTCTACCAATCTGTACGTAGACAGTCCTTGAGGTAATCCATTTTGCCATTTTTCAGCAATTCTGAAAATAAGCCTTCGGATATAACTTACTGCAAACTATTTTCTTTACATTGCTGCAGTAATCAGAGGAGTTTTTAGGATTTTATCAACTTTCCATGTGGATTTCGTGACCGGCAATTTCCCATGTAGATTGAACACTCAGGTAGGGCAAATGATGCAGGATTGTTCACCATGGCATCCACAGCACTGAGCACGATTACTGCATTAATATGTATTTTCCCACGGGCTGATTGCCTTAAGTGCTGCTTGGATTCTTACATTAGCTGGAAGTCCTGTCCTTAATACTTACTTCTGACGGGATATTGTTAAACAGCCTACTTACTGCTGGCGTGTGGGCATTCTTGACTGGACATCCATTTACACATTTGTTCATGACGTCATGCTGTACTACAATCGTGCATGGATTTGCAAGGCTGTGCGCTGCCACTGGGGTGGCAGTGAGGTGGTGGAGAAAAGGCAGAAAATGAATGTCTTGCCCTAAGTATACAAGTGACTGACGGTACTGAATTATTTATAAGGAAGATATAAAGGACAGAGGAATTTTTCCCCCAAATATGCTCTTTGGCAAGCAAGACAGTGCTTGTCGCAGTTTAGAAGGCCTTAATGTGCGATGTTTTAAGAGGTGAAGATTTCTTCTCTTCTTTTTTTCCCTGTTTATAGCCCTGGACTTGGTAGAATGCTGCTGAAAGAATGCAGTCTCTAAAATTAGAAGACCTGGCCTTGAACTCGGGCTTCTCAGTGTTCATACCTCTCTGGCTTTTAATCTGTAGCCCTTATTCTCATCTTACAATTTTACTTTTTTTGCATCAAAAGGTAGCCAAGGGGAAGTTTTAAATTATGAAGCACAATGTCCCACGAGCAATGTTTCATCACCACCTCCTTTGTAAATCATGACCAGCCCCCCCTGTTCCTGGATATTCTAAGGATTTACCGGAATTATATCTTTAAGAGTGGCCTCTGCCCACCCAAGTCTCATATACAAAAAGCAAGTGCTTTGCCAAGCAAATTACTGAAAAGAACACAGTGCCACAGAATCAGTTCAGAGTCCTGTGAGTTTTGGTCAATGATGACATCCTGTTACAGTGCTAGTGAAGCCTGGCAACCAACCTGGAGGTGGGAGATAGAGAAAAGAAGCGACAAAAATGTCAAGATTTCCTCAAGCAGCTATGTCACAGAATGGGAGGGAGTAGACCAGAACATCGTGTTCAGTGATGAAGGTCAGGAGATTTGGCCTTCTCGCCACTGAATTATTGCTGACTTATTTGAAGAATCTCACTTTGTTAGGAGTACTGAAAACAAACACATTCCAGCAGAGGAGTTTTAGTCCTGACCTGTGTGCTAGGAGGCCTATGGACAGAAATAGTATATTGTCATTTCTTGTCTTATAGTTTGAATGTTGTTTTGTTTTTTTTTCAAATAAACATCTGGGACATGTGTTATGATAATTGCAAGGGAACAGTTGAGGAATCCAGAACTTCATTCGAATGTGAGGGTGTTTCAGAGAGACAACAGAACATGGTGATCACTTAGGCTGTCTTTATTCGGTCATGGTGCTATGTAGTGAGATAGCAGCTTGCAGAGAATTTCCAGAAAGAATCCAATTCAGGATCATGTTGAATGCAACTGAACTTTTTAAGATGCTTTTTTTGTCTTCTTTTTAAAATTTTTGCCTACCTAAAATCATGGAGATATCCTCCTGTGTCTTCTATTCGAAGTTTGTTACTTCAGCATTCACATACAGCCCTGTGGGCCATCCAGTTTTATTTTGTTTTGCTAGGAGTTTTTGGTGGGGGGATGGTATAGGTGTGATATCATGGATCCTTTTTATTGTGAAGGATTCTAAGCGACCAAACATAATTTATTGAAAAGACTGTCCTTTCCTACACTAATTCCTACACAATCATGTCTTTGTCACAAATTAGATGACCCTATGAAAACCATGACTTATGCCTCATTGATAGTTTTGTTTTGCTGTTTACAGACTTTATGTCAAGACTGTGTTAATCTCAAAGCACAGGGAAGACTAAAGGAAATCTTTTCTATGCTCTGAAAAATATGTACCTTGCAAGTTATTTATTGCAAGGTACATGTGTCACATATTTCATCTGTAAAGTCATCTGCACCAGTCGATGTCCAATCAAAACAATAGAAATCACTTTGAGGATTTAAAAAGAGGAAAATTACACTTACACTTGTTCTGAAAGGAACCAAAAAGCCAACCAAGTGAAATGATCAATAGTAGGAAAGAACTCTCATCCTTCACTTGGAGGGAAAAAAAGGAGGAGAAAGGGTGTCCAAAGGTCAAAGTCATGGGTGGTGCTGGAATCATATGGATGTTACTAGTAGGAACCTGAGCTACAGGAGAGGTCACCAGTGTAGGAGATTGCAGTAGAACTGACTTCTGTCCTCCTCTCACCTCCAACCTCCTACCTGCCTCTCACTATGTCCCACTGCCTGAACCCGCTTGAAGCCAGCAGACACCTCAGCCTACACCTGAGAGGGTCAGACTCCACAGGTGAAGACCTAGCAGGGCCAGAGTAGAGTGAATCTAACGGCAGAGCCCAGGATGTACCACATCTGAGTCTAGATCTCTTTTTTCAGAGTTAATCGTTTGTTTTCTAATTCTTGAGTCAGTTTTGGATATCCGTATTTACCAAGAAAATCATCTATCTCACTGAGGTTTTCCAGTTATTAACATGAAATCAGGTGTCATATTTTATAATGGAAATCTTATCTCTATTTCTATTAATTATTATTATTGCTATTTTTTTGCATTCTGGAGGTTGTTTTTTTCTGCTTTTGTGAATATTGCTTAAGCATAAGCCATACAATTCAATGTTCCCCTTGTATATCTTTTAATTGATAAAGAGTTCTAGAATTTGATTTAATTCAGGGTCAATGATTTGGCATAGCTCCTTCACAGACAGCAGTGACATGTGAATATCAATGTTCTTTTTTTGTGTTGACAGCTCCTGCTGATGATTATTTACATCTAATGATACATTAGGAGTTGAAATACTTATAAATCAATGTTTCATTCTTTGTTTACCAACTGCAAGAATTCTATAAAGACAAACTACTCATCATCGCTATTGGTCAGTCTTTGCTATCTTTTGACTGTTTTTACTTGCCCTTTGGATATCTGACTTCCTTACTGGAACAGTGATGTTTATTCAAAAGGTACACACCTCAGAGATTTTGCAGAGGTGTTCATACAACTTTAATTTTATTCTTTTGGATATAATGCAAAGTTTAAGAAGCTCAAGAGGATATAGAGTTTTAAAAAATGCCTTTCTCTCCTATTGCTCATCACTCAGTCTCTACCTGGAGGCAGACATGGTTACAAATTTCTGATAGGGTCTACAGACATTAAAACTTTAAATTATATATATTCAAATAATAAAGCAAATGGGAGCACATTTTTAACAACAGGTGAATCTGGGTAAAGGGTAAGGGGTTCTCTGTACTGTTTTTATTTTTATATTTTTAAGTTTTAGAGTATTTCCAAATAAAAACTAATGCATATTCATAACACATAATATTCTTTCTGTTTAATTCACGAGGTGTATTATATACACTCCTTGCCCCCATCTTTCATTAAAAGTTTATCTTGAAGATCCACTCATGTTAGTACATACAGCAGTACCTCAGACTTTTTAAAGATAGTCATCATTGTGTTGTATGGAAATGTAGTATGCTGTCATTTATTTAAAGGTAGATGGACACTTACAGTGTTTAAGTCCATTGATACTACAAAAATGCTGCAGGGAATGCCCTTTTACATAAGTTGTTTCTCATGTGTGAGTGTATCTTTAGGATAAATATCTAGGAGTAGACTTGCCACACCAAAAGCTATGTGAACTTTTCGTTTTAGTAGGAATCACTAATTGTCCTTCCTAGAGAGTATTCCAACAGACACCATTACTTTTTGAGAGTGCTGCCTCCTCCCATGCTCAGCAAGACAACCTGTCATGGAACTCTGATTATTTCCAATCTTATAGTTGAACACATTGGATTTCTTTGTCGTTTTAATTTGTCTGACTCTTTTTTTTTAAACTTGTCTATATTTTCTTTTCTCTGAACTATCTCCTCTAATAACCTCCACTAGACTAGAAATAACTCTCTTGAGATATTGCCTTTTTTTCCAGTTGAGTAGTAGTAAGTCTGTATATGTTAAGAAAGCTAGCCTTTTGTGTGTAATATATGAACATTTTTGAGCTGAAGTAATAACCTTTCAATAATCTGGCTTAGTGACATCATGTTACATTTTTAAAAACTGATGTAAGAATACTAAATGACTTGCAAATCTGCAGCCCAGTATATTTGATTCTTAGTTTCACAATTTTTGCACTGCATTATGCCAATCCTGAAGCAGAAAGAATTCATAACCCACCTCAAACAATGTGCAAACATAGGGATTTCAGGAATTTCTCCCTTTTTGTGGCCTCATTATTCCTTGCTAATCCCTTCAGGGACAGATCTCCCTTCCAACTTAATTTGCATTTTCTGGATTCACCAGACTTGTCTTCATCAAATATCTTGCTGCCTCAAAGCAAAATGACTCCTTAACTTTTCCCAAAGTTTAGTTCTTGTTCTTTCTTCTTTATGAATAAAATTTTATTAGAACATAGCCATACCTATCACATATATTATTTATGGCTGCTTTTGCACTTTAGCAACAGAGTTGAGCAGTCGTGACGGAGATGGAAAATATTTACAGTTGGTCCCTTTACCAAAAACCTTTGCCAGCCCCTGATCTTGATGGGAGATGAACTGGAAGTTCTCTTTTCAGTTTGCTTGTTTATTGGAGAAGAGAAGACAATAGCTAAAGGAGGAGGAAGAATCCTTCTAATTTTGTCTCCTCATTTAATTATCCAGCATCCAGAGATAAATAGATAGAATAATTGTTCCTTTTATTCCCCTTTATCATTTCTTCTATTTACATTGCTATATGCATTTTAGGATATTGAAATCACACCTCAGTCTGTGTATATTACACACCACGCCTATCACCAGAGTTGAAGTGTCATTTACCACCACTTTGTTCCCACCTTCCCTCACCACAGTACCCATCACCGCTAGTCAACCTTGAGTCCTGTGAATCTTGTTGAGATTTGTCTGTTGGCTTGTTTTGTCTTTTTTATACACTACCTGTTAAAGAAATCATCATGCACTTCTCTTTTTCTTTCTAGATTATTTGGCTTAGTATGATCCCCTCCAGTTCCATTCATGTTGTTGCAGAGAATACATCTTTTTTTAACAACTGCATAGAATTCCATGAAGCATAGATACTAAAGCTTCTTTATCCATTCATCTGTTGACAGACATTTACATTGCCTCCATGGCTTGGCAATTGTGAATTGTACTTCTCTGAACACATGGGTCTACACATTTTTCCTAATAAGTGTTTTTGTGTTCTCTGGATATGATGCCTAGAAGCAGGATTGTTGGGTCAAATGGAAGATCCATCTTTATTTTTTGAGGCATCTCCATACTCTTTTCCAAAGAAGTTACACTTATTTACATTCCCAACAACCAGTGACGGACAGTTCCTTTTTCCATACACCCTCTTCACCACTTGCTCTTTCTAGTCTTTTTGATAGAAAGCATTCTCACTGAGGTGAGGTGACATCCACCTGTCCATGTGGGTTTATTTGCATTTCTCTGACAGTGAGTGATACAGAGCATTTTATTACATGTCTGTAGGCCACCTGAATGTTTTCTCTAGAAAGTTTCTATTCAACAATTCTTACTAATTTTTCGAGTGGATCATTTGCTTTTTTGTTGTTGAGGTGTATAATCTCTTTGTATATGTTAGAGATTAAATTCTTGTCTGACGTATGTTGTGTAAATATCTTCTCCCACTCAGCGGCTTAGTTTTTTGTTTTGGTGGTTGCTTCTTTTGCTGTACAGAAACTGCTTAGTTTGATGCAGTCCCAATTGTTTATTTTACTTTAGTTTCTTTTACTGTAGATGCCACTTCTCCAAAGACATCTTTGAAATTGATGTCATAGAACATTTTCCCTACATTATCTCCTATGTATTTTATGTTTTGGGGTCTTATGCTCGAGTCTTTGATACATTTTGAGTTAATTTTTGTGTGTGGCACTAATGAGTAGGCTAGTTTCATTTCTTTGCAGGTAGGTGTCCAATTTTCCCAGCATCATTTGTTGAAGAGAGTTTCTCCACTGTATGTTCTTGGTTCCTTTGTCATCGTTTAACTGCCCATGTACATGTGATTTTACTTCTGGTCTCTCAGTTTTATTCTACTGATCTGTGTGTCTGTTTTTGCTCCAATACCTTACTGTTTTGGTGGCAACCACTCTATGGTGTATTTTGAATTCAGGTAGTTTGGTTCCTTCACTGTTATTCTTTTTTCTGGGGATTGTTTTGGTTACTTGAGACTTTTTGTGTTTTCATGCAAAGTTCAATATTATTCAATTTCATTGAAAACAGCCCCTGGAATTTTGAAGGGAATTTCCTTAAATTTGTATACTTCTTTCGGTAAGATAGTCACTTTAATCATGTTAAGTCAATGAGCATGAAATATTCATCCATCTCTTTGTATCTTCTTCTATTTCCTTTTGTTAATGTCTTGTAGTTTTCAATGTAGAGGTTTTTCCCCTTCTTTGTTACATTTATTTCCAGGTATTTTATCTTTTTTAGGGCCTGTTGCGAATGGGATATCTTTCTTGATTTCTCTTTCCTCTAGTTGATTGTTGCACATAAGTAGGCTAGTGATTTTTGTGTCTTGATTTTATATCCTGCCACTTTTCTGTATTCACTTATTGTTTCTACAAGTTTTTTTGTGAAAATGTTCAGATTTTCTAGGTAGACTATCATGTCATTTGCAAATAATGGGAGTTTTATTTCTTCTTTTCCAATTTGGGTTCCTTTAATGACCTTTTCTTGCCTTATTGGTCTGGTCAGGACTTCTAAGTCTATGTTGAACAGCAGTGGCGAGAGTGAGAGTTCCTGTTTTGTTCCAGATCTTAGGGAGAGTGCTTCAGTTTTTGCCATTGAGCATGATATTAACTGTGGATTTATCATATAAAACTTATTATGTTGAAATATATGCCTTGTTGTCCCATTTTTTGTGGGTTTTTGAACCATGAATGGGTGTCGAATCTTGTCAAATACTTTTTCTGCATCTGTTGATATGATCACGATTTTTGTTTTTCCCTTTGTTGATGTGGTATATTACATTGATTGATTTGTTTATGTCGAATCATCCTTGAATCCCTAGAATAAATCCCACTTGATAATGAGATATGTTTTGTTTTGTATTACATGTACAGTTGAATTCAGCTTGCCAAGAGTTTGTTGAGAATTTTTGTATCTGTATTCATCAGTGATATTAGTCTGTAATTTTTTTTTGGTACTATTCTTGTCTGATTTTGGAATTAAAATAGTGTTAGCCGCATAGAATGCATTTGGGAGCTTTCCTTCTGCTACTATTTCATGGAAGAGTTTAAGGAGACTGGAAATAGCTCTTTTTTAATATTTGGTAGAATTTACTAATGAAGCTATCTATCCCCGTGATCTAATTTTGGCATACTAGGCTTCATTACTGCTTCAATTTCTTCTCTTGTGATAGGCCTATTCAAGTTCAATACTGGTTCAGTTTTGGTAAGTTGTAGGGTTCTAGAAGTCTGTACATTTATTTAAGATTGGCAAGTTTGTTGGCATATATGTGTTCATAATAGCCTCTTAGTATTTCTGCATGTCTGTTGTAATATCACCTTTTTCATTTATGATTCTTGTTACTAGGGTTTCCTCTTTTTTGTGAGTCTGGATAAGTGTCAACCAATTTTGTTTTGTTTTGAAATAAAAAAGCTCTAGATTTCATTGATCTTTTAGATAATCTTTGTGTTTCAATTTCTTTTATTTCTGTTCTAATTTTTATTATCTACTTCCTTGTACTGATTTTGATTTCAATGGTTCTTCTTTTTCTAGTTCCTTCAGGTGTGTTATTTGACATTTATTTTGGGATATCTCTTGGTGTGTATAGGCACTTGAAATTCTATAAACTCTCCTCCTAGAATTGCTTTTGCCACATCACATGTTCTGTTAGCTCATTTCTTCGTTTTCGCTGGTTGCCTGATAATTTTTAATTTTATCTTTAATTTGCTTGATGATGCAAGAGTTATTCAGAAGTTTGTTGTCTAGTCTCCAAATCTTTGTGATCTTTTCCATTTGTTTTTCTGGTTCTAGTTTCACCATCTTGTGGTCAGAAAGGTGTTTTCTATAATTTCAATATTACTAAATTTACTAAAACTTGCTTTGTACCCAAGGTTATAATTTCTCCTTCAGAATGATCCGTGTGCATGTAAGAAGAATGTATAATCTTTTTTGTTGGGGTAGAAGACTCTGTATATGCCTTTTAATTCATATTATATGTTGCTTCATTTAGGGCCCCTGTTTCTTTATTAGTTTTTTTCTGCCAAGATGATCTATTTATTGTAAATGTGGCATTGAAGTCCCCTACTTCTATTGTCTTACTTTAAATATCTCTCATTAGCTCTGTCAGTATTTGTTTTTTGTATTTAGGTGGTCCAGCATTGAGTGCCTATATATTAATGACAGTTATTACTTCTTGATGGATTACTCTCTTGACCATAATGTATTGTTCATCCTTGCCTCCTGTTATCCTTTTTAGGTGGAAATTTATCTTGTCTGATACTTGTTTTGCAGTTCCTGACTTCCTTTTATCCACTTTGCTTTGATTTATTTTCCTTCAACCTAGGTTTATCTTTAAATATGATAGTTTCATGAAGCCTTAATATCGAGGGATCCTGTTTTTTGATCCATCCAGTCACTCTGTGACTATTGATTATTAAATTCAGTCCATTCACATTTAGGGTAATTATTGATATGGAGAACCTTCTTGCTTTCATTTGAAACTTTGTTTTCTGTCTCTTGCTTTTCCCATTTATTTTTGTTACCTTTTTCCTTCAGGTAGTTTTTGGTGACAAGCCTCTCTGTTTCTTCTTCTTTACCACCTATGTATTTCCTTAGGATTGAGTCTTGTGGCTACTGTGTGAATTATCTCTAACTTTGCAACTCTAAGATAGTCTTTTATGAACTGACACCACATCACATTTACATGCTAGTGCAGATTCCTTGTTATTCCTTTCCTGCTAGTGTTTTTTCATTTTCTCTTGTTGATTTTGTCTTTTTTCTGATTCTATTTTACAGTTTAGCACCATTCTCTGGGTTTGTTAGATTTTTGTTTTTGTTTTCCCTGTTGTAGAACTCCTTTCAACATTTCTTGGCAGCCAGGTTTAGTGATGAAAAAAAATCAATTAACTTTTATTTATAGTTGAAGACCTTTATTTCCCCATCATATCTGAATGATCATTTTTTTCAGTGTTTGCTACTCTTGGTTTAGCTTTTGTCTTTTAATATGTTGAATATGTTATTCTCCTCTCTCTCTTGGCTTGAGTTTCTGCTGAGAAGTCTTATGGGTAAACCTCTGTAGGTTATGTATCTCTTTTCTTCAGCAACCTTTAGTAGTTTGTCTTTATCACTGACTTTTGCAAGCTTTACTGTAATGTATCTTCATGTAGGTCTTTGTGCATTTAGGAATTGGGGGTCTTTGTCAGCTTCTTGGACTTCCGTGTTTACTTTTTGTAACAGGTATGGCAAGTTTTCTCTTATATTACTTCTTTAAATAAAAAATCAGCTTCTTTCTTTCTCTCCCCACCTTCTGGGATACCAATTATCCTTAGGTTTGTTCTTCTTGTGATATCTGATATTTCTCACAGGTTTCCTTCATTTTTTCTCAATCTTGCGTCTCTTTTCTATGAGGGTTGCCTCTGTGTTCTGGTCTTTAATTTCTCATATTTATTCCTTTGTGGGATTGAATCTAATTATGGTGATTTTCATGTGTATCTTCATTTCATTGACTGTATTTTTTATATCTAACATTTTTTATTTGGTCTTTCTTTATAGCTTCCATCTCCTTGGTGATATAATCCTTATAATCTATCACTTATTTTCTGAGGTCTTCCACTTGCCTTTGGTTAGCAGATTATGCCTCCTACTTATTTTCAATTTTATTACTTTGAATTTTTTATCTCTAAAGTTATACCAACCATTGTTAATAGAATTCTTCTCTGGGGAATTCCTGGTCTCTTCCTCTCTTTAGGTTAATCGTGCTTGGTTTTGGGGGCAATTTAGATTTCAGGATGACTTTTTTTCTCTGCCTGCATTGTATTTAATGTTGTAGCTTTATTTTTCTCTTTGTCTTTTGTTTACTTGAAGACAGTATCTGCTGCAAGCTCTGGGTGCTCCTTGGCCCTGAGAGTACAGGGCACTCTGGCCTTCCTTGCTGGAAGTGGGGTCACAGTGTGATATTGCCTGATTTCCCTGGGTTTAGGGGTTTTCTCCCTCACCTGCAGTGAGCTTTCTCCAGGCCACTTGCTGGGGTCAGAAGGCTCAGAAGAGGTAGAGTTCACTCTTGCCTGTTCTCACTTGGATCAGGGATCCCCAAATTCTCATTCTTGAGTTCTTCCTTCAATCTGGACTTACTAGGTGACTGTTAAGTTAAAATCACTGCATTGGTGAAGATAAGAGGGTAAAAAAAAAGAAACAAAAAAATCTACTCCCTGCCATTTGAGGAGATAAAGCAGACACCAAATTTATTCAAAAGTGGGCACATAGTTACTTAATGTTTGAGACATACAAATCAACGGAATAACTAAATGTGTTTGTACTAATCAGAAAATGATCACTGAAATTAGGTTTTACTTCAGATCTGGAGAGAAATGGCCTATCAGTTGTAACAATACCAACTAACATAGATAACACTTTTGAGTTCTTGGTGAGCATCATAGATATTACCTCTCTTAATTGAAATGGTGGTATTTTTTCTTCATTTTATGCATCAACTAACTGTAGAGTAATAGAGAGACCAATAACTTGTTCAGACAGCCTGGAAGGAACCCAGAGCTTCTCTCCCAGTCTCCATGATATGTTCACTATACCATACTGCTTCAGTCTGACAGAAGAAAAGAGAGGGGTGGGGAGGGGGATTAGGTAGAACGAGTCACAGGTTTGATTTCCTTCAAGAGACCCTTTTGCATGGTGAGGAGATTATCATTTTGGAGTCAGACTAGATTTACATCTGTCTTGCTATATGCATGTTGTGACCTGAGCAAGTCTCTTATCCTCTGAATCTCCATTTTCATAACTGCAACATAGAGTTAATAAAACCTAGTGTTGTCTAATGTATCAGAGGCGTACCATGAATGGCAACTATTTTAACTAGTAGAGGGCTATAGTGAAAACACAGATTGTTATTTTTCTTTGTAAAGAGAGTGTGAGTCAAAAGACGCACAAACTTGGCATTGACTCTTTAGGGAAAACACTACATTTGGTCGTTCAGACTCTTCTCTTCTTGCCCGTTGTCCTGGCAAGATGCTTTTTGTTGTTTGTTGTTTTGTTGCAAAGAACTTCCTGAGAGAAGAACTGAGAAATTTTTAACTCTCTGGATGCAATCCTACTTGGAACAGCAAATGAGATTTTGTGTGAGCAAAGTGCACTGGAAACTACTAAAGTCAACTTCATTTCAGTGATAGAAGAATGGACTTGACTTCACCTTTGCCACTTTCCACCTTTATGTTCTTAAACAAATCAGTTAATGAAGTGGAGCTATAAATCCTTATATCAGGATTTCCAAAGGTCAGATTAGATAATTCAATTATGAATACATAAAATGCCTACTGTGATAGTTAATTTTATGTGTCAACTGGAGGATGTTTCAGGAAGAAATTAACATTTAAATTGGTGAACTGTGAGAAATTAGGTAGAGTACCCTCCATAATGTGGGTGGTGGGTTTCATTCACCAGCTTAAGACCTGAATCGAGCAAATAAATTATCCTTTCTAAGCAAGAGGGACCCCTCTAGGAGAGGGACTTCAGATTTTATCTACACTGTGGCTCATTACATTCCAAATTTTACACTTGAGAACCTCCATAATCATGTGAGTCAGTCCTTAAATCTTCTATTAGCTCTGTGCCTCTAAAGAAAGCTGATTAATAAAGCTACTATGAATCAGCCATTGTTCTAGGACCTAGAGGGGACAGTGTTGGAAGATTTCAACAACGACTCTCAGGGAACAAATAATTCTTATGAGGTAAGAGTCAGACAATAAGAAGGCAAATAAGGCACTATAGGTAGTGATATGAATAAAATATAAGACAGGGTACTGATATGAACAGGGTCAAACTCCTGTGGATGGACAGATTCAGGTTCTTAGGAATGAGTTCCGTATACTTGGACAGAGGGGAAGTCGGTGTGCCTGAGAACAGAGCAGGTGAGATAAAGAGTGGTAGGACATGAGGTTGCAAGACCACATCAGGTAGGCTGAGTATTCTCACAGCAAAGAATCTGGATTTTACCCTAAGTGCAATTGGAAACCATTGAAAGTTTTTGTGCCAGGTCATGGCAAATTCTGATTTATACCCATACGCACATATTTTTAATTGAGATACAATAACATAAAATTAGCCATTCTAAAGTGAACATTTCAGGGCGTTTGCTGCACCCTCATAATACTAGGCAATCACCACCAATTTATATTTATAAGACATTATTCCAGTTGCTATGTGGAAAACTGGAGGTGGGGATGCAAGAGTGCAGTTAAAAGAAACATGTTTAGAGGCTGATGTTGAAGAGAAGATGGAGGATAGAATGGTAGCCATAAAGACAGAGAAGTGGAAAGTGCTATGAGATATTTTCAGGAAAGAATCAACAGAGCTTTCTGATGCAGCATGTGAGAGGAAAACATAATATATATGGAAACACTTTGTAAACTTTGCAGACTGGAAAAATTGTCATCATTAGGAATATGATTTTATGATGGTGAAAAAGAAAGAGCTGGAATGGACATCTCTCAAGGTCCCTCAGAGTCTTGAGATCCGCCGATGCGTTAAAGATGGCTAAACTGCCTTTGGAAAAGGGGGAAGATTTATTTGAAGATTTTCTTGATCCCATGCAATGTCCAAGTGCTTCCAGAGGGCAACTCCAGGGTACCATCCACCCAAATGATTGGTGAGAACAGGCAAAGCCTGCCTTCCTCCAGCCAGCAGGGCTACGTCATGGCTTGGAGGCATGCATGGGAACTGGCAGGCCTGGCCTCAGCATCCCAGACACTACACTCTTACGAAGGGAATGCCCTAATGCCTGGGCTCTCAGACCTCTAAGATGTCCAGTAAAAACACACTGGGTGGCGAGGCCCCGGGCCAGAGAAGGGAGAATGCTTCCAGCAGTGTCGGACCACGTGGATAACACTTGCTGGCACTGAGCTCACCTCGGAAGGTTATTGCACTTCCCTCGGAACACCAAGCAGTGGAGTCTGACACAATGCACACAAGTGAGACCGGTAGCTGACCCTGTCAGAAACCCAAATCATGTTCAGATGGCAAGGGTCTTCAGAAGGACCCTATCCAAAAGATAATTTCTTCCCTCCCTTCCTTTCCTGTGTTGAAAATTTGCCACAAATCCAAATCCATTTGAATCATGATCTTCGTAGTGTCTCTGGAAAAAGGGACCTCTTTTTCACATAAGATTTAGGTTTTGATAGGTCTTAACTGGGCTGGGAGTGCTCTTCCTTGACAGAATTACTCACTTAACAAATAAGAGGCAGAATTAACTCTTTAAAGTCACCCCTAATAGTAACACAACTATGTTTCAATCTGTGAAAGGATTCACTTTCCTCTTGAGAAAACAAGCAGCTATTAGGCACCATTAGAGCTCTAGTTGTCAAAGTGTGGATCCAGATAGAAAACATTAGCTCCTGAATCTCCTGGAACTTGTTGGAGATGCCAGCTCTAGGGTCCCACCTCTGATCTACTGAACTAGAAACCTGGGGTGGCGTGGGGATGATGATCCATGTTTTAACATCTGTCAAGAGGTTTTGATGTATGCTCAAGTTTGAGAAACAAAAATGTAGAATCATAGAAAGTCTGACAGAGCTAGCAGAGGGTCACTGGATCATGTGAGGAGTGAAGGAAGTGAGGCTCAGGGAGAGAAGGTGACTTGTCCTAGAAGATGTAGAAGATGGAAACCTTTTGGCCTCTGAGTCCTCTTTCCACAGGAAAGGCAGAGTTTTTTTTTTGAAGCATTGTCCTTTCTCAGAAGATCTAGCCTCTCACCAGTCCTCTTATTATATATGAACTTCTTTTTTTAAAAGGAAAGGTGCAGTCAGGAATGAAGGCGAGCAGAGACGGAGACAGGCAGAGAGAGGAGGAAGAAGCGCTTTATTTCATTTCGTGGTTCATCCTGGTTGCTCCCACCAGTCCCAGGACACAAACCCAGGACACTGGGATGTATGTGGACTATGCCCAGCCCCTATTCCACCCAGGCACACCTAGCTATTCACTTTTTTTTTTTTTTTTTAAGGAAAGATGCAAGCAGAAACGAAGGTGAGCAGACAGGTGGGCAGTAAGAGGAAAAAAAGTATTCTATTTTATTATTATTTCTCTTTAGTTGTTCACACTGATCTGTCTCCCCAGCCCTGGGACTTGAACCCAAGGGTATGTGGCCTTCGTTCCTTTGGAGGTGACTGATCTAACTGCTGTCCCATCAGGGTGCGCTTCTATTAACAGTTTGCTCATTGTGCTAAAATATATCTGATCTTTTTATACATTAAAAGGATTATGACACTAAATGCAAGAAATGCATAAAAGAACTCAATGTAGCTCAGACTGGTTTCCCTGGGAGCAGATATTGAGACAGAGTTGCATGCAGAAGTTTTATTTTCTATGTTTCTATAGCAATACATATAAAGACTGGTTAAAGGGAGAGAGTAGCCTTGACTATGGTTATAACCAAGGCCTTAGACAATCCTACAGAAGCTCTGCATCTTGCACGAGTTTTCAGTATCATCTCCAAGTGAAGCAAGGGGGCCTGACCTTTATATCACTGTTTGATCCAGTTATTGACAGTGAGTCACTCTTGAGAGGGGCCTTAATCTTGGGCGGGACAGTTCACTGCCAAGGGCACTGCTTAGTAAGGGACACAGCTGTGAACCATCAGCAGCTGAGAGCTGGGTGTCTCAGCCTTGAAAAGGGATCGGGAGAGAATATGAAAGTATTCTTATAGAAGGCATTCCAGATTTGGGAGTGAATATGGCAGGGTCACAAAAATTCACCTGCTGAAAATAACCCAATAACCAAACACCCAAGACTTAGCATGAAAAGAATCAGGTCTACAGGAAGGTTTGTTGCTGATGCAACTAGACTATTTATCATCCCTACTGAATAATTCCAAATCTAGTGAAGATCATGATATGTATTAGAGTTTTCCAAGAGGTGTGCTAAGCTATTGGGTGACAATGAATCATACGTGTTGGGTTGGGGCCTTTTACTACCTTGGTATCAGGTGGCAGAGCAGGATTTGAGGTAGCTGGATTCCCTCCCCAACATACACACAGCAGGTCCATTTTCTAGCACCAGACTTCCTCACCTGGAGATGTCTCTGACAGCAGTTCTGGGCAGGTCTGACGGATGTTTCCCCTGCACTATTGGTTTAGGGCATCACTGAGCTGATACTTTAAGGAGCAGAAAGGGAAAGTCATGCCTGATCACCAAGTTCAGCCTGAGTCCCTGTCTCCAAGGAAGTTTTATTGCATTTCTCTAGAACCATTCCAGCCAGCTTCAGGGAGAGAAGTGTCATCCCTGTTTGGAGTCTGCCAGAACCCACTCCCTAATACTTCATAACCATCAACTATAATCTGGCATCTCCTCATTGTACTTTAACAAGATGCCAGTAGGCTCCACCCTCATCCTGCTGGGAGAGGAGCAGCCACTGCCAAAGGCGTCCTTCTTCTTGACCACAGGCCCAAAGCATCCGGGGCCTCTAGCTCTCTAAGTCCCACCAAAACTTCAGGCCTCCGGGGCACATGACCAGGGTTGCTGGCACTGCTTTGACACTGACTTAATCACAAGTTGTGACTCTCATCTCTAGGAGTCTGTGGTCTTTCTAAGGACAAGAATAATGGTATCATTACTCCATGGCACCTACTGTCTGCTTATAGAGTATGGTCTCTGAAAATGCCTGCAGATAAACAAATAAATGCATTGATAAAGATTTCTGAAAGCCTGGATACCACCCACCAATTGAATAAGGGAACTTTGCTAGAGCATCAAATCTTGTAGTCGAGGGAGATAAGTTTGTAATACCCTCCATTCTGGGCAAACTCTGCTGCTCACACACCATGTCCTTTTCTAGCACCGCACGTTATAATGAAATAAGGACTCAGAGGACATGAAGGGCAGCTTGAAAGATGGGAAGATAAAAGGGGGCCCATGCGGATCGGTGGATGTGGAGGAGGAAGAGTGTGTCCAGCGATGGCCTCCAGGAGTCTGGACTTGGGCAAGGGTTTCATGAACGACCTTGAGGCTCCATCTCTCAGAACTTCACCTGGCAGGGTCCCACTCCCCGTTTCCCCTCCATCCACTATCTTCCTGGGTCACCACCCAAGTTATTCTTCAATCCTTCGGAGGTCGTCCCAAGCCTGAGGAAGCCAGCCGCACTAATTTGCGGGTCACCTCCTACTCAGCAGCTGTGGCGGTTCTTTAAGTCCATGTGATGTCCTCTGTCTAGAAGCAGTCCCTGTCTTTAGTCACTTCTCCACATGAGGCCCCGGGGCTCTCACCAACTGCCCCAGAAGCAGCCCCCTCCTTGTCAGCAAAGACATCTGAACTTTACTCCTGTGAGTTCCAGTCTTACATGGAATAAATGTGTCTGATAAGAGTAATAGGAATGTGAGAAAAACCTACTAGAAGAAAATTTTTTGAATCATTCTCCTCTCTGGGAGTGCCTGAAGATAAGAGATTGTTTTCTGTGAAACAGAAAACATTCTACCTATGAACAGGTAGACTAGTTAAGGCAAAGGTAGCTTCTATAATAAGCAAATTCATCAACTCTGAGTAGCATAATTAGAATAGTTTTATTTCTTCTTCCTAGCAATCCCAATCAGATATTTACTTGCCTCCCAAGTGATAATTCATGCAGCCATGCTCCTGTCTTGAGACTCAGCTGTCCTCCTGGGTCTCAGAGTCCTTTGCCTTCACTAGCAGACAAAGAAAGAGCAGGCAGAGGAGAAATACCCATTTCCCAGGCACGTTAGAGAGGAAGTGATACAACTCATTCCTGACCATTACCTTGTGATGAGGATTAGTGTACCTAGTCCACATGGCTCTAACCAGATGCAAAGGTAATTGAGAAATATAGTTCTAGATTCTTCTACAACACTTCATTGTGAGAGGAGAACACGGATCTCAAAAACTGTTAGCTGTCTCATACACAGCAAAATATTGTTGTCAAGCTGAAGGAACCGAAGGAATGGCACACATCACTTAGTGGGAAAAAGGACATAGAACTACTGGAGAGGGATTGCAAAAGCTCTGATAGATGAGAAACGGATGAGGAGAGGCAGCCAAGCTGCAATTGGGGGACAGAGGATAGATTTGAGCAACTGGGAAGGGGTAAGGCTTTGGAAAGAAACTCTTAAGACCGCTTGCTGAGTATGATGTGTGTGATTTCTTTCTTGTGAAGCTTCTGTAAAGCTTACAGCAACAGTTTCAGCCTGTAAGAGGGCAGAGGCCAACCTCAGGGTTACTGGGTAAGCTGGATTAAACACAGTAACTACTCTGAAACTACATAATGATGATGGTGGCAGAATGCTGTAAAATACTGAATATTAAATAATTGTAACATTTGAAAGGTACATTTTATGATGCATGATTATAGCTCAATAAAAATTATGGGACTAAAACAGTGACTACCACTTTTTGAGCACTTCTTTTGTGTCAGCATCTTACATTTTTTTTTTCACCATCTCTCATCTTTCCTTGAACCTAAAACACAGATATGAATGTCTCTATTTGACACGGAAGAGACCAATTCACCACGTATGGCCCATGTCACAAAAGCAGTGGAGCCAGAATTCACATCTAAGTCTGTGGGCTGCGAAGCTGGCTTCTCTTCACAGCCCTGGGCTTCTCGTAGTGATAATCACTGTGATGTACTCCGTGTCTGAAACTGAGGTAGGAGCTTTTATATATGAGTCAAATACTCTCAATAATCCCGAGGAGCTGGCGATGCACTTAACTTCTCAGATGATATCACTGAGGCTCAGAAGAGACAATAATTGCCCCAACTCAACTCATATGTGGCAATGCCAGGTTTCAATACCCTCTGGTTTTAAATCCCTTCAGTATGCTTTCACTTGACAGTCCATCAGTACTACCCTGTTTACAGTGACAGATACATTTCTCTCTATCTGCTTAACCAATAGAGCTTCCTTTTCCTGCTCTGGTTCCAATCTAGCTCACTGACTATTTCCCAAGTGGCAAGTGTTATGCTAAGATCTTTCTTTCTTTCTTTTTCTTTTTTATTCCTTCCCTCTCTTCCTTTATTTTTTTTTTTTAATAACCAATGTCTTATACCAAAGTTGAGTTTAAAGACTTTCCTAGAAAGTTTACACCAATGCATTCTTCCCCCTTTTGTTCACTTTTATCCCTTAAATAGGAAATGTATTGTGATAGTTACCAATGCATGGCGAAGTCTTAGGGTGGCTCTAGTCTGGATGTTCATGGCCAGTTCATGTAAGATAAGTAAAGACTGCATGTATTTAGAAAGTGATCGCAATTTGATATTGCTCAGATATTGATTTGCATAATCAGTGGGCTTTAATTTTGTTTAACTTTATTTTTGTAGCAAGTCACTTTTATTGTATTTTGCAACACAGTCTACCACAGATTGGAAATTTAAGAAAAAGAAAAGATTCCATACCACAGATAGTTTGAGAACGTTGATCTAAGTTAGAGATCAGCAAACTATGCTACATGAGCCAAGTCCAGCTCACCCCTGAATTTTCTGCATAAAATTGTACTGAAAGAGGCATACCCAGTCATATTGGCCACGGCTACAGCAGCAGTAATTGATTACATGGGAAATAGAGACCGTACGGTCTGGTCCACAGGCCACCAGTGTTTACTACCTGAATCGTTGCAGAAGTCTGCTAACCTCACACTGGACCACTGGTTCTTACTTATGATCACAAAGTAGGAACACAGGGAGAGATGCTAAAAATACTGATGGCCAGGTTCTATTCCCAGAGATTCCGATTTCATTGGTCTGGGAGCAGCCTGTGCAGATCACTTTAATGTCCAGCAAAGGTTTAGAACCAGTGTTTTAGATCAGAAAATTTTTTAGATTAAACTTTCAGAACTGGGATTCAAATCACTGTGAATGCCAGAGACCCACTCTGAAGCTGGCACATCAGAATCCAGGAGTATGGGGCCCCCGGCACACTGGAGTGTACTTTGTTAAGTAAATCACCCAAGGGTAATCTAGATATTTAACCAGAGTTGAGAACCACTGGCACCTCTGGAGCAATGAATTCCAGAGAGTAACAGCTTAAAATTCTGCTAAAAATACAGATTCCCTGATTCCATCTGCAGTAAGTCTAGTTCAATAGATCTCAGGTGGATCTGATCCAGGAGTGCGCATTTTTGGCAAGCTCCCCCAGAGCTTCTGGAGCAGGGGGCTCTCATGGACCACACACTGAGAAACACTGTTTTAAGGCAGTTGGCACTTGGTTTCTAACCAGACTCCTGCAGATAACTTAGATTCCATGATTCAATTTCCCCTGTGTCAAATTAAGAGAACAATTCTACCCTAGCCTTACTTTTCCTAGACTGTATGAGATCTGAACATTTTCATGCTTGTGATCGTGTTTTGTCAAAGTTGAGAAAAAGGCAGATAGAGGAGCCATTATTTTCCCAGAGATATAAATAGCTGATAACGATATAATTGGTTTTATTTCCAAGCAAAATTCCATTTATTCCAAAGGATTCCCCAGTGGTAGAATTCATGCATCTAGAAGAGACTCAGAATGGGAGATCTGTAGTTTTTGTGAAACTTTCTCTACATCCTTTGATTCATATCCATATAACAATAATAAGGAAGAGAACAAAAAGAAGCATTTATTATCCTAAGCAACTCACACAATTAATTCAATTAATCCTCATATCAGTTCTTTAAGTTAAATATTATTACTAAGTTAACTTAATTTTTTTAATAAAAGAGGTGTGGTCTGGTGGAGTAGCAGCAGGGTAGAGCTCACATACATTCCAAGGACCCAGGTTCGTGTCTCAGGACTGGGGGAAACATCCAAGTGGAACAACTATATAAAATAATAAAATACTTCTTATACTTCCTCTCTTCCTGCCTTGCCTCTGCTCACCTTCATTTCTGCCTGTAAGTTTCCTTAAAAAAAAAAAGAAAAAGAAAAGAAAAAAGAAAAAGCTACCACCACCCCCTGGACTGCGTCCCCCAACTCTCACCCTCACCCACATCTCTAGCAACCACATTTTGTTGTCTTTAAGTTCACTGGTTTATTTCAATTTTGCTATATTTGTTTCATTTCCTTATATGCCATTTATAGGTGAGATCATCTGATATTTGTTCTTTTCCTTCTTACTTATTTAACATAATTTCCTCAAGTTCCTTCCATTTTGCTACAAATAGCAAATTTTCATCTTTTTTGGCAGAATTGTATTCATATAGATGTAGATATATAATACCTTCTTTATTCAGTCATCCACAATGAACACTAAGTTGTTTCTATATCTTGGTTATTGTAAATAGTGCTGCAATAAATACAGGATTTCATGTCTCTCTTCAAGTTAATGACTTCATATTTTTCAGATAGATGCCCAGAAATAGGATTGTTGAATCTTATAGTAATCCTGTTTTTAATTTTTTGAGGCACCTTCATGCTGTTTTACAAAATGGTTTCACTACATCTTCACCAACCACTTGTTAGTGCTGGTCTTTTTGATGTAAGCCATTCTCATAAGTGTAACATTTAACTGTGATTTTGATTTCAATTTCCCTAATAATGAGTGCTGATGAACATTTTTTTGTTTTTTTTTTGTAGCTTGTTGAGCATCTGTATGCCCTCTTTGGAGAGTCTATTTTGCCCACTTTTTAATTGGGTGATTTGTTTTTTATTGTTGAATTATATAAGTTCTCTATATACCTTAATTATTGAACCTTATTTATTCTCTGTATACCTTAATTATTGTCAGATGAGTAGTGTAATATGATCATTTTATAGATGAGAAAATAGGGGCACTGTAGACCTACTCTCCTCCAGGTCAACCATGCTCAGCCTTGTTACCCAGAGAACCCAGAATATTTGGTAACTGCTCTAATATGGAAGTACCATTTTAGTAATGGTAGTCTTTTGTTGTTCTGACTCAGGCATCAGCAAACTATGACCCATAGATTAAATCCAGCCTACCATTTTGTGAATAAAATGTTACTGAAATACAGCCATGCTCATTCATTTGCGCAATGCCCATGGTTACATTCATGCTCCAGGACAGAGCTGAGCAGTGACAAAGACTGCATAGTCTATAAAAAGCCTAAAATATAGCCTCTCTAGTTATTTACAAAAAAATTCTGCTATCCTCTGAACTAGACTATCCCGATTAGTCATCTTGATGGAATAAGGTCCCATGGTTGTTTCTTCTAAATAAAAGAGTTCTTTTGAGTGTGCATGTGTGTGTATTATAGTATTTTATTGCAGCAACTTCATAAACTCATATGGGTAAGTTCCCCAGTGTGCAATTTCCCCATTCCTCAGATACATATCAGCACACCCTGTCCTTCACCAGCTTACCAATGTTCTTCACCACTGTCCAGCGGGCTCCATCACCATTTGTCTCCACCCCCACCATTGCTTGTTGGTCACCTCAATTCTATTACAAGTGTCCAAGGGTTGCTTTTGTTTCATCTACTCCTTTGTTTTGTCTACTCACATTCTACAGATGGGTATTTCCTTTAGAAGTTGAGACTCTGAAATATAACAGTGAGTGCCATACAACAAAAAGTAGGTAACAAAAGAAGACATAATTGCCTTCTTGCACCACAGAGCACCATATTCACCCCCATAGTGATGAAGACATTTCTGTTCCAGGAGTTAGAACTAAGGACTCTTATCTGCTGGTAACAAGGCAACAATTCCCCATGACAAAACCATTCAATTTCTTCACCACTCCCATCAGTGAGAGTCTCTTAGTATCACAGGGACAGAACAAAGGAAGTGTAATGGAAACCGGTTAAGTCATCCACTAACACAAATCGGTGACTTGTCTAAAGTGAAAATATTGACTAATATAATGGAAGCTTTTCAAACTCTTTGATTACGGTCTAATCAAGGGTTCATGGTTTTCTCTTGCTTCCTATTCCCTTCATCTCACAGTAATACTACTTAAATAACAAATAGTTGACACTTATCACAAGAAATTGACTATTTAATGTCAGAGTTATTTGAATTTTTTTCCTTGATAATAATATTTATAGTGATATAATTACTACTACCATTCTCCCTTTATGTGTGGGAGAATGATCTAGTAATTATATAATTGCTGATCAGGAGTTATGTGCTTCACCTCATGTATGGCATCTTGGCTGACTCAAAATAGTGCCAGATCCCACACACTACTTTTCACATCGAGGTCCCCCACCAGAGTGACTGTCTCCCTGGTTGTTTAGATGACCCCCTGTATCTGACAGCAGAACACAGAATAACTGGGACTTTATTGATCCTAGTCTGAAGTATTTCTGAGGCACAGCAGTCTCAGGAGTCTCCTCCCAGTGTGGCTTACAGACCACATACCTTCAAACATGCCTTCTTCTGTGCTCTAGACGTTTCCTCTGAACTTCTGAACCACTCTGTAGATTCATTTCTAATAGTGTGTGGTCATCTCCAAACCATCTACTTGGCTACACTCTCTTTCCTGTCTTTGACCTTGATGGGAACTATTGGTGTTGGGGTCCCTGGAAGAAGACTGGCTGTTTTCTTCTGGTTACATAACATCTTTAGAATATCTCTGCTATGACTGCTGCTATTCCTGAGAATCCCAGGATGTCATCCTGGTATCCTAGATGTCACGACTGTTCATCTGTAACAGTAAATTGGGACCCAAAGCTAGCCCTTCAGTGAACTAGGGAATCTCTGACATTTAATGAACAAATCATTCAGTTGTAGATTAACTAAACCTGGAGCCATGGACAATGGATTGGACCAGAGTTCTTTACAGAGACAAAAGTTCTCTTTGAATTGCCTGAGAAGTGATGAGACCCCTTCTGGTCTGGTGCTACACTGCCTACAGTCACAGACAGCTATGGACCACCCCCACCATGCTGCCCCCAGCATATGTCTCATGGCCCAGTCACTCAGTGAAGTGGATCTGAGACAGAGGTCTCTCACATCTTCGGCAACTCCCAATAATGAACCTCGTTTCCATTTATCAATAACCCATTCTCATGAGTATTGGTCTTTCAGCATGGTGGTGGTGGTCCTGGGTTTGGGTCAGACAAATCTGAGATCCAGTTTGTTTGTTTATTCAAAGAACAGTGCTGGGCACTCCTATGTGAGCAGAATATACAAGACAAAGTGCTGACTTTAGAGGAGGCTGGCTGCAGGTGAAGTTGCAGAGAAACAAAAATCACAGAATACTCAGAACACTGAATGTGGTGGGAACTTGGAAATGGAAGTGATAGTTCATCAAGACTTCCCAGAAGGTGACATCCAGGTGCATTTTAAAGGGTTAGTAGGAGCCAGGTAAAGGGCTCCAGGATAGGGAAAGCATTGTAGGCAAAAGGAGCAACATAATACATTCAACTAGAGGCAGAGGAGAGAGTCAGAGGTCTGAAAAAAGTCTCTCTCTCTCTCTTCCTTGACTTATGAGGCCAGAAGATATATTCATATATAATCTAGGTCCTACCAGAGCCTTTCTTACTACAGGTGACAGCTGTGATGGGAATTTGCATCCTAATCTCCCTGGGAAAGCACATTCTTGGTGCTAAACTACCATTGCTCTAGTCCTTCCTCCTTCTGAGGTCCCTGGCCTGGGCTTTGGTTGAGTTTGCATCAGTTGACTACCATGTTGTTGAATTTCACTATCTTAAGATAAAAAGGTAAGTTTCAAAAGGCCTTTTTGTCACCTTTGCAGAAGCTCCATGGCCTTCAGACAACTACCTCACTGTACTGAGCCATCATAAGGCCCCTGAACCCCTGCGCCATGTCGGGAAAGCTTGGTAGTGCTCACTAAGCTCTGTAGGACCCTGTGCTCTTACACTGCAGTCATGATTAACAACTGGTTGCAATTGTGACTTTCACTTGTTCCCACACAGCTTTCACTTGAGCAAGGGATGAAGAGGACTGAGACCCCTGTCCCAGTTCTCAGAAAGAGAAAACATCTAAAACAGTTGATCTGGGCTTTGTGCTTGGTTTTATGGTGTTCATGAGGTTTGTTCAATTGATGCCAGCAACATCTGGAACTGGGAGTGTGTCTGGTCACATTGCAATAAGAGGATCACTTGGCTGGGTTTCCCTGCAAAAAGAGGGCCAGGAAGCAGAGCAACACAGAGGAGGCAGGGGTACCAGAGAAACGGGGATGGGCATGTGGTTTCTGCTTAAAAAGATAGCAGCCATTGTTTCTGACTCAGTCAGGACCCAGCAAAAATCATCACCCAAAAGCAAGGGCTTTGCACTGTTTTGTGTATTAACTAGCCATTCCTTTCCTGCTTCTGCTTCCCCCCACTTCTAGGCTTTTTTGCTCTTCTTTTGCACTGAGCTCGGCTGCTAACTCTAAATTTATTTTCCCAAACTTCTCCCATCAAAATATTTTTTACTACCCTTATGTTAAAAAAAACCTCAATGTGCAGAGGGACAAATGAGGGAAATGTCCAAGTGAAATCAGTTTTAAGACAATAGGGCAAGGGTGACTTCTTTTCCTGTCATAAAAATTCCTGTTGTTATGATCATGTTTTATTAATACAAATAATATATTTTTATTTCTTTCCTTTCCCCTCCAGTTTTTTTGAGTTAACTATGTTACTGATCTTTGATAAATTAAGTTAGCATTATATGCAAATTATTTAAGTTTGCCACCCCCAGAAGCAACTGTAACTTTAAGATGGATTCCTGGAGTCAACTGGTAGCCAAACAATGTTTTTTAAATAATATCATCCCAGTGCATGGTTGAGAGATATTGGTAAAGAGTAGATGTGGAATCCCTGAATCTTGACATCTGGGGGAGACTTCAACGGTCATCTAGCAAAACCTTCCATCCAGTGGTGGATTTCTCCCTAAAACACCCAGAACTATGTGATCTCTTCCAGTTAGGTGAACACACTTCAGGAGAAGCTCTTCAGATTTTGCATGATTTTGTTAGAAAGTTGTATTGTGTTTTTTTTGCTGAGAGAAAAATCTGCCTTTCTGAAGAGTCCTCTTGATGATTAAGTTTAGTCTTCTAAAGCCTAAATAAGTCTAATCCCTTTGTTACATGATAGTAGGTTAAACATTGAAAACGAGCCATCACATGCCCCATGACACACTCCTCCAAACAGCAAAAGAATCCTAAAACCCCTCCAAGCTCTCTCTGGTATGACTCATACACAGTCAACCTGCCCTCCACGGAATTCTCTCCAGTTAGTCAATGTCCCTCTTAACATATGGTGCCCATAATGGGGTCCAAACTCCAGATGTTTTCTAACCAATTGCAAAATGATCTCACAGCTCTTTGAGTAGCCTAGGAAGCCATTTCCTCATGTTGAACTTGATTAAATATTCATTTTTTCCTCAGCTCTCTGCCCTTCCCCATTCCATCTTCCGACAAATGCCTGCTAATTCATCTTTCTCAGAATCATGTTTTTCCAAATAAATTTTCATCCTAAATTGAGGACTTTGATTTTGATCTATATTTATTCTATTTTCTCAAGGTCCTTCTTGTTTTTAGTTCTGGTACTTACATGTGTTAACTTTTCCTCTGCTTTTTAGATCTTCATGAAAAGACAAGGGGCCCAGGGAAGAGTTCATTTAGACTTCCATTCAGTCCAACACTCATCAATATCCTTTGGATTTTTTCAATCAACGGCAAATACAAACAGTTCTATTATTTTTAATTCATAGCTCTCCATCTTGTCTGAAAGGACAAGTGAGTTATCTAAAGCTCACTAAGATAATGTTACACTATCTTCATGCCTACCCTATTCATGCTACAAATTCAATAACCCAATAAAAAAATTGCCAACAATGCATGAAGCACATAGCCAGCACATGATTCTTTTCTAATTGCCAATAATATGTTATAAATTTATAGCTGGAGTCAACATTAAAATGATTGCCATTGACACACCCTGGTGGAGTAATGTTAGGTCAGAGACCTCTGAAGGAGCTCAGTTCATGTACATTCCAAACACCCAGGTTCATATCCTGGGTCTGGGAGAAAACAACCAAAGTGAATAACTAAATAAAAATAAAATAAAGTACTTCTTTCTTCTCTCTCTTCCTGTCTGCACCTTTCCTTTAAAAAAAATGATTGCCATTGTATTTTTAAATCTACCCTTCCCAACTGCAAAAAAATCAGTAAATTTATTTAACTATCTTTAATTTTCTATCATATTTCACATGCATGATTTTTCTAAGATTTTTAGCAACCATATATGCAAATACTTTTAGCACCCTAGGACAGAAGTCATTTGCACTGAAAATTCAGTTCGTTTAATTTGGCTAGAAACTTTCTCTTTACTTCTCAGCCCATCTCCCCTTTCATTTATTTCTTCAATTAAAAAAAAAACAAAACCCTTAAATTGTGTTTAATACCTAAAACACTCAGAATAATATTGTAAATGTGTAAACTATATATATATATATATATATACACATGTATATACATGTGTGTGCATATAATGATGTAATATGGGAACACACAAAGCAGTATAGAACTTTGCAAACAACTTACAATTGACTACTTGGCTTCATTTCTTCTTCCTTCTCCCCACTGAGTAAAAGACTAATCTGAATTTTGCATTATTCTCTTTTAAAAGTTATAGCTTTGTCATTAACATAATTAAATGCTTAAGCAAAACATTACTTTTTTACTTGATTTTGAGTTTTTTGAAAAAGAATTCATCTTGTGGCATGAAGCTGCTATAGTTCATTTATATTTATTGCTATATATAATTTCAATTGTTTGACTTTTATACATCTATTCTCCTTTTAAGGACAGTAGTGATTTTAAACTTACACCTGAAAATTCATTGGCATTTCTTCTATCAAAAGGGACTGCTCCTTCCTAGGCATAGGGGCTGACTTAAATAACTTGCCTCTGATGAATATATTTGACCAATGCAGCAAGAATGATATCTAAAGTTGGATCAAAATTTGTTTGATATCTTTTTTCTTTCCCCTCTTCCCTTTTCCCTTTGTCCTCTCTTCTCTTCTTTCTCTCTTTCACTCTTTCCCTCCCTCCCCACTACTTGGAAGCAGCCACTATGCTATGAGGAAGCCAAGCTATCGCTGGAAAAATCTCACAGATGCAATGTTGGGGCACTAAATGAGGTCTCCGAAAACAGCCAGCAGTGGCTGCCAGACATGCAAGTGAGTGCACCTTCAAATGATTACAGCAACTGGTTTCCAGCTGCCCACGCTGACCCAGTGGACAGAGACAGGCGGTCCCCTCCAAATCCTGCTCCAATTGCAGGCTCCCCTTGTGACATTTTAAACCACTAATCTTTGAGGTTGTTACTGCACCACAAAGGATAACTCTAACAGGACACTTGGATAGTTGTCAGATTTGTGCTGTTAGAAATAATGCTGCTATGAAAATTCTTGTCTCTGCACAAAAGCAAGAGTGGAATTGCTGGCCCACATGATCAATAAGTAATCAGCTTTTTAAGGAGAGTCGGATTATTTTTCAAAGTAGTTGCAGCATTCTCTGCTCCCACAGGGCCTACCTTGTGCTTAACTTTCTTTTTATTGTATTTTGATAAAGGTGAATTTTTGATGTACGCCTTTGTTTTATGATTGGGGCATTTTGTCTTGCTTAAAACAATCTTTCTGACCCCCAGGTCAGAAAAACATTCTTCGTATTTTATTTTGCATTTTAAAGGGTTCATCTTTCAAATTTCATTTTTTGTACATCTAGAAGTGATTTAACATATGTAAACAACATATGAGTGCGGGTTAGAGCTTCAGCTTTTTTTCCTGTATGAATAATCCACCTTCCATTACCATTTGTGGGCAGTCCTTTCCCCTACTGATGTGTGAGGCCCCCTGTCATATATAAAACTTCCATGTATGTGTAGATATATTTTTTATTTTTATTTAGTAATCACTTTATTGATTTGTCTATTCCTATAATTTATAACAAGACTTAGTAACTGTGAGGCAGGTATCCCAATGTACTCTTCTTTCTTGTCCTTTTGTTTTCACACATACATTTTTGTTAAAAAGAAAGGTGCAAGCAGGAATGAAGGTGAACATGGAGGCAGTAAAATATCTTTACTATTTTACTTAGTCGTTCATCTTTGCTGTTCCCCAGGCCTCAGGATGCAAACCTAAGTCCGTTGGATCTATGTGGACTTTGTCCGACCACTGCTCCAGCAGGGACACCACATATATATTTTAAAGTTAGTTCATTGATTTCCAAAGCCATTAGTAGTGTGAATGAAACTGCATGCAATCAATGAGTTTGGAGATAACTGACATTTATAATAGTGAAGAATCAATCAGTTTGGAGATCGTTGACATTTGTAATAGTGAATCTTTCTGTTCATGGTCAAAGAAACTCTCCATTTATTTAATTTTCCTTTCATTCAATAAAAATTTAAATATCTATGGACAAGTCTTGCACATATTTAGTTCTTAAGTACCTTATTTTTAATTTCTCTTTTAAATGATTTTTCTCTTTAAAATTGTTCTATTTCTTGCTGAAATAAAAAAATCTTTTATCTTGCTCTTTTTAATCAGTTACCTTGCTAAATTCTGCAACTCTGCCTAATTTTTTTGTTTGAGATTTTTATTGTAGGCAAGCATATTGTTTGGAACATCATTTTTATTTCTTATTTTCCCTCTATTATAACATCTCTGTTGCTTTTGTTGCTTTATCTTGCTGGCACAGTAATACAATGCTGGCAAGAATTTCCAGTATAATGTTGAATAGAAGTCTTAATGGTGGACACTTACGTTTTCTTTCTGATTTTAAAGGCAATCCATCTAACATTTCTTATTAAGAGTGATGTTTGAGAATTTTAGTAGAAAGTCTTGCTCTGATAAGAGTAAGAATGTTTCATTTTGTTCATGTAATTTACTAAGAATTTTTGCTATATGATAGACATGGAATTCTATAAAATCTCATTTTTAATAAAAATCATGTTTATTGAGATGTACTTTACATGCAATAATATTTGCCTTTAGTGTGTATAGTTCAATGAATTTAACAATATATATTGTTATGGAACTACCACTATAATCAACATATAAATAATTTCTATCATCCTAAAAATTGAGTCATCCTTCTTTGCAGTCAACCCTCCCTGTAGTCTCTTTTAAAAAAACAACTGATGGAGTTAGTTTGCTAGTATCTTACATTTTTTTAATGTGTATAAACTTATGAATGGCTTTTCTTGGTATTATATATCTATTAACCTTATTTGTGTATTGAGATTATTCTAACTTCAGAGGATATATTGGGGACACATATATTCCTTTTTCTTCTAGTTTTTAGAAGAATTTCTACACTATTAGATTTATCCCTTAAAATTTGGTAAAATTCACTGTATAACTGTAAGCTATAATATTTTCTTTATGGGAAGTGTTTCAAAATACTGTCCATTATTAAAAATAAGAACACAACTACTAAGAATATTTCTTTTTGAGTCAGTATTAAGGTCTCATAATTTGACCATTTTGTCTACATTTTGAAATTACCTGCATAAAACTGCTGATAGTGTCTTTTCTTTCTAATCACTGCCATATTTAACAGTTTAATTTTTTTTCATTATTGATATTGACAGAGATTTAGCAATGTTGCTAGTCTTCAAATATTTAACTTTGGTTTTCCATATGCACTCTACTGTACCTTTGTTCACTATTTCATTTCTTTCCTAGTGTTAATTGTCTTGTTCTTTTTCTAATTTACTAAACTCATTATATTTGGGCTTATTTTGAAAACCATACCTTTAAAGTTATAAATCAACCAACTGCTACTTTGCTGCATGCTAAAAATATTAACATGTATTATTTTTGCAATTATTCATTATAAATATAATTTAATATCAATATAAGTTATTTGGCTTATAATTCATTTAAAAGTATGATTTTAAGTTTTCAGATATATGGATATTTTAAATCTTCTTATTACTGTATCTAACTGTATTCTTGTCAGAAAATGTGGCATTTATGTACTAATTTTTCTGTTTTTGGTTTCTAATTCACCTAGCTTTGGGAACTGACAGATTGGGGGCATTCATGAATTGTGTAGAACCACAGAGAGCAAAAAGATAGCTTTATGTGGGTACAGAAGGACACTCAGAGACTATCCTACCTAATTCAATGCTGAATGAGTAGGCAAAAACACTGAGCTCCCAGTTTCTCCCTGATAAAGATTAAGCTGCATATTTAATATCCTGACTTTCCCACCAGCTTCCAAAATGTTAACTTTCTAATTAGACTACATCTGAAAGATGATGAATGCAGGCAATTAGTAGTTTGGGAAACTGAAAAGACATATGGACATCTCTTGCATCTTTAGGGCACCAGTAGAACTTGCCACTATCTAATCTCCTTGGGGGCACTGAAAATAAGACAGAGGTTTGGACAGGCACGAAGGTTTGAAAGGCACTCAAAATCTCAGGTTATGCTAATTGGTGAGGTTCATCTCTCATAAGAAGCCAATCTAAGAGAGGTGATTTTCATCTAATGCACAAAGACCAACACAAAGACTAAAGGAAAATGAAATGGGAGAATATATACCAAACAAAAGAACACAAATTTCCAGAAACCAGCTCCAGTGCCAAGGAGATAAGTGGTTTGCTCTCCATATAAGTCAAAATAAGGATAATAAATGTGCTCACCAAAATCAGAAGAAAAATTTATTAGCAAACTGGGAATTTCAGCAAAGAGACAAACTATTTTTAAGTACCAAACAGAAATTGTGGAGCTGAATAATATCAGCAATGAATTTTTAAATTTAATAGAGGGATTCAATAGCAGGCTATGTTTAAAAAAGGATTGTGAAATTGAATGAAAGTTCAGTGGAAGGTGCGCAAAGGAGCAAAAAGAATAGAAACAGTGAAGATAGCTTGAGGAACTATGAACCACCATTAAGTAAATCAATATGTGTAATACAGGAGTACAACAAAGAGAAAGGAGCAGAAATCTTACTCAAAGAAATAACTAAAAACTTCTCAAAACTGGGGATACAAAATGGATACTATATTTAAAGTGTTACGGGGAAAACCCTGTCAACCAATAGTATTTGACCTGGCAAAATTGTCCTTCAGAGTTGATATATTCTGAGAACTGAGATATTCCCAGAAAAACAATAGCTGAATGGTTCATCACCAGTAGGCATGTCTTATAAGCTATGCTACAGGGAGTTCTTCAAGTTGAAATATAAGAACATTAATTATAACATGAAAATATATGAAAGTATAAAACTTACTGGCAAAAGTGTGAAGAATCAAATTTAGATTAATTCTGTGTATAAAACAATGATAACTCTAGTATAAATATAAAATATATTAAATATTGAAATAACTATAGCTATAATAACTTATAAATAAATAATATAAAACTTGTAAACAGACATCAAAAACAAAATGTGAATGGAGAAATTAAATTGTACAGTTGTATATAATCAAAGTTAGATTGTTATCTTAAAATAAACAGTGATACTATAAGATGGCAACTACAAAGCAAAAATCTATAATAAACACATAAAAGATAAAGAGAAATGAATCAAAACATATTAGTACATATTATCATCAATTAAGAAGAAAGAAAGGAATATAGGATCTACTAAATACCCAGAAAGTTATTAACAAAATAGGAAAAGGAGGGCCCTTTGTATCTGCAATACCTTAAATAGAAATTGATAAGATATTCCAAAAAAAAGACAAAGAGAGGCTGAATGGGTTAAAATAAGACCCAACTAAATAGTGCCTACTAGAGATACTCTTTAACTTTAAGGATCCACACAGATTGAATGGGAAGGCTTGGAGAAAGATACTCCATGCAAAGAAAGCAAAAGGAGAACAAGAATAGCTTATATAAAACACAAAATAGACTTCAATGCAAAACATGTAAAAGGCAAAAAAGTCATTATATGATGAAAAAGAGGTTAATCCATCAACATAATATAAAGTTGTAAATAGATGACCCAATATTGGACTATCTAAATATATCAAGAAATATTTACATACCTGAAATGATAAAGGGCAACATAATAATAGTAAGAAATGTCAATATCCTACTTTCAACAATGAAGAGATTATTCAGACAGAAAGTCAATTTAGAAAGATTGGACTTGGGCTATATTTTAGATCGAATGAAGCTAACAAACATAAAACAGCAGCAGGATACATATTCTTCTGAACTGCACATAAAGCTATCTCCACAAGAGATCACATACTGGGCTACAAAGAAATCCTTAATAAATTTAAGATCAAAATTATGTCAAGCATCTTTTCTGATAAAATGGTATTAAACAAATCAATAAAACAACTATAAAATTCATAAATATATGTCATTTAAACACATGCCTGAGAAAAATTAATGAGTTAAATAAAAAATCAAACAAAACTTTTTTAAATCATGAGAAAACTGAAAAAGGAAATACAAAATACCAAAACTTATGGGATGCAACCAAAATAGTTCTAAGAGGAAATAAAATTGAATTTCTCTAAATTTATTTATATGGGCTCACTAAGCAGAGAGTCTGCATTTAGTTCACAGGGATCTTGATTGATATTCCATCCACATGGTATATTGATCTACTAGATTTATGACTTATCCTCATTGGACCTAATGAGCAAGAAATAGCAACTACTCTATATTTATTAGTAAGACATTTTTGTGTCAGAGTGTGGGAAATAAATTTGATTAAAATTTAGGGGCCTTCAACTTCAGTGATATATCTAGAGGCTCAGTGATTGGAGTACATTAAGTTATCCCTTCTAAAGTAAAGGATAAGTTGCTACATCTGGCCCTGCCTACAAAAATGAGAGGCACCATGCCAGTGGGCCTCTTTTGAAGACAATATGTTTATTATTTGGATTGCTACTTCAGCACTTTTACTTAGTGCCCCCCAAATCTATTTCGAATGGAGTCCAGAACCAGAGAAGGCTCAGCAACAGATCCACACTGCCGTGAAAACTTCTCTGCCACTTGGGCCACGTGGTCCAGCAGACCCAGTTGTGCTTAAAGTTTCAGTGGCAGATAGGGATTCTCTTTGGGATCTTCGGAAGGTCCCACACATGCACTTCAGATTTGGAAGTGAGGATCATGTACTGAAAAGATAACCACTCTCCCTTTGAGAAACAGCTCTTGGCCTACTACGAGGCCTTAGTAGAGACTGAACATTTGACCACGGGTTACCAAATTTCTATATGACTGAGCTGCCCATCAACATATCAAACAATATGTCAAACAATATGGTTATGCATGCACAGCAACACTCCATCATCAAGTGGAAATAATCAGGTTCCAGCAGGTTCTGCAGGTACAAGGAAGCCACATGAAGAAGTGACTCAAATGATCATGGTCTCCATTCATCTTACACTGCTTTCTGTTTCCCAAGTTGCATCTATTGCCACATGGGTAGTTCCCTATAATCAACTGAGAGATGAAGAGAAGACTCACACATGAATGACACATGGTTCTGCTCTCAGTGATGGACATCTGTGCTGGTATTTGCTCCTGGGAACAGGGCAGGGTGGGGGGGCACTGCTGGAGACTGAGAAACTCAGAGAGAGATAGAAAAGGTGGGGTCAGGGGGCCATTCCATGGACGGAGAGCCGTGAATAATCTGCCTTCCACCTATTTATTGAGTTCATACACAGCACAGAATTGCTTCAAGCCGCCTATACAAACAGATTTGCTTTAATATACAAGTGTTTAGAATTATTTGCTTTATGGATATCAGTCAGCCTCTCTTTCCATACACCCCATCCTCACTGTAGGGTCATTAACAAAGTGACCATGGTGACGGTGGGGGTGTGGGGAGTTTGCATTGGCAGCAACATTTGCTTCTACTCATCAAGTCAATCTGGTTATGAATACCTCTGCCTAATATTCCAGCAGCAGAAACCAACACTGAGCTCTTGATCAGGCATTGTACCTTAGGTGATCAACCAGCTATCTGGTGGCAGATTGATTGCAGTGGAATGCTTCTATCATGAAAGAGGCAGTGCTTTTCCTTAATGGTGTACACATTTATTCTGAATATGGATTTGTCTTCCCTGCATATAATACTTCTGTCAAAATTATCATCCAGGAATTTACAGAATATCTTATCCACAATCCTGGTATTACATGCAGCATTATTTTTGATCAAGGATCTCATTTTAAAACAAAAGAAGTACAGCAATGTAATCATGCTTGTGGAATTTGTCTTATCATGCTCCCTGCCACCCTGAAACAGCTTATTTGATGGAACAGTAGAATTATCTTTTGGAAACTTTGTTTTAGTGCTTTATATGTGACAATAACTTGCAAGGGTAGCACAGGATTATCCAGTTGGCTCTATAGGTCCTGAATTAGTGTCCAATATGTTGATTATATTCAGATATAGCTAGGGTCCATGGGTCCAGTTATCAAGGGGTAGTTGAAGAGAATGGGAGTGCCACCACTTATTATTACTCTTAGTAACCCATCAGCAAAATTTTTGCTCCTTGTTCCTGAAACTTTATGGTTTGCTCTTAGTTCCAGAGAGAAAAATACTTCCACCAGGAGACGTACAGTAATTCCATTGAACTAGAAGTTAACATGGTCACTTGACTACTCATGGCACTGAATCGACAAAGAAGGGAGATGTAGTATTGGCTGGGATGATTTAATCCTGACTAATTGGACTATTGCACAAGAGAGGTAAGGAAGATCATGACTAAAATATAGGATGGTCCTTAGGTAATCTCTTAGTATTGCTATGCCCTGTAATTAAGATGAATGGAAAACAGTAACCCAATTTCCCAGGCCCTTCAGTAATGGAAAATTTGGGTCATCCTACCAGGTTAAAAGATAGCTGAGGCGATTGCTGAAAACAAAGGGAGCATAGAATGAGTAGCAGAAGAAAGTAATAAATACCAGTGACAGTAAAGTGCCTAGGTACTGAAATGAGAACAGTGATAGCCATGAGTATTTGCTCTTTATTTTGATAAGTTTGTGTGTGTGTGTGTGTGTGTGTGTGTGTGTGTGTGGTGTAAGATACAGTCATGCATTGCTTAACCTTTGACAACAATGGCCCCACTTTAGTCCCAATAGATGACAGTGGTCCCAATAGGTAATCCTATATAACCTAAGTGTGCAGTACCATCTAGGTTTGTGTAATTATACTCTATGATGTTTTTACAATTACAAAATTACATTTCTTCAAACATATTCCCATCATAAATTGGCATGTGACTTATATTTGCATAATCAGCCTATTACCAGTAGCTGATTGATTACCCTAGGGATGATACCTTAATCAGGAGCTCAATGTTGGACTCTACTGCTGGTATATTAAGTAGCAATGGCCATAGGAGTATTGTCTTTGGTTAGTGGAAGTCTATATTGTAGGATAACTGTCTGATCTTAAATGTTTTTATTCTAATCTAAATGTCTGACATTAAGCTTTTGATTCCCAAGGCATCTATTTCAAAGATATCCATCTGGTATAAACATATTGCTAGTAGTATGACACAGCTTGTAACAAAACAGCTAGATGATGTATTTGTCTAACCCCACCCATGAAGTTTCCTTAGATAACCAATCATTTGAGTAACCCATTTCTCCCTTCCCATGCCCTAGATCCTGCTTTTATGCTTTAAATTTGGCAATATGGATGAACTTGTAAAATGCTAGGCCCCCACTCTTGGACCCCAAAAAAGAAAAGTTCAAGGTCTGAGATTCTTCCTCCTCTGTCTATCTGTGAACTTGCCGTGTGGCCCTTTGGCCTGCCATGTACCCTCCAGGACTTGTAATAATTCTTCAGCGTTCTTCAGCATTCTTCATTCTTCAACATTCATTGATGATGTCTTGCTAAAGTGTATCCTGCAATCATAATAAAAACCACAATGGCCAGCTGAGCCACAACATATGCTCTGGTGGTGCTGGGAAGAATGTGAGGAAATACACACACACACACACGCGCACACACACTCACAGGTATGTATACACATAGATGTATATATCTTTGCTATATATATGTATCTATCTTTGTTTTCTTTCATCTCTTATTCCCTTATTATATAAGATGTATTGGCATTCCCTGGTATCCTAGTGGTTTAGTACACAGGACGTAGTCTGCATACATCCCAAGATCCCAAGTTCAAGACCTGAGGTGGGGGTTGGGAACAACCTAAGTGAACAACTAAATAAAACATTAATTCTTCCTCCTCCCTCTTCCTGCCTGCCTACTTGCCTTCATTCCCGCCTGCATCTTTCCATTAAAAAAAATAATATTTATTAATTTTGTATCATAGTGCTTAAGTATTATGCTAATTTAACATCACCATATTTAAGTTATAGGATGTCGAGGAGAAGATGAACATGATTCAAGAACTTTACCTCCCCTTTTGGAGAAGGAGTTAGTGCATTTTAGGTTGTATACAGGATAGTTATGTCATGTTAGGTGACCTCATGACTTTTCAGACTTGTTATTTTATTTAAGGAGATAGGTATGAGTGCCAACTTGACCAAGGGTAGATGTTGTGATGGTTAAAGTTGTGTGTCAACTTAAGTAGGCCGTGAGGGTCCAGACTAAACATCTTTTCCAGGTGTGCTGATTAGAGTGTTTCTGGGTAAGATTAGCATTTGAATCAGTAAACTCAATAGACTGTCCTCCCCTATGTGTGTGGGCATCATCCAATCCACTGACAGCCTGAATAGAACAAAGGGTAGAGGAATGAGGAATCTGCCTCCTTTTTACTTCTGCCTCATTGCTTGAGCTGGGAAATCTCATTTTCTTCTCTTAGACAAAGATTTACACCTTCAACTCCATAATTTTCGGGTCTTTAGACTCAGATGGAATTATACCACAGTCTTTCCTGGTTCTCCCTTGAAAAAGGCAGATTGCAGGACTTCTCAACTTCTGATACCCCATAATAAATCTTTCAATCTTCTATCTATAGCCATGTCTATACAAAAGTATATATTTACATATTTTCTCAATAGACTGTATATGTGTATATATACATATATATATTCTCTCAGTAGATTGGTGATAGATAGATATAGATATGCAGAATACTACTATTGATAATTCCAGAGCAAATATCTCTTAAATGACTTTTTAGCCATTTCAAGCTTTTATTTGAGCATTTTCTTAAGTAAAGGAGGAATCAATGAAAGTGTTGACCTCTTATGTTTGCTTTGCAACAATGCTGACTGACTAAATATGTTGGAAATTTGGGTTATGCAGATATTTTTGCTACCCACAGCACCATGCACTAATAATTTTTCCATCCCCAATGAGTTCCTCTCAAATTACCAGCTCTTCCTCTGGTTCCCCTTATTCCTTTCTCCCAAATAATAGCCTTACCATCTACTTTATATTCAAACAATTTTATTCCTCTTTCAGTCTTCTCTCCCATCTCACAGGAAGATGTGTCATTTCCCTTTTCTAGTGCTAACTCCTCCAGTAGCATTCATGATCTCCTCCATTCTTTATTTTTCAGTGGATACTCTCTTGTTATTATTTCTTCAATCTCTTCCCTTCTAATATTTTCTTTCTTTCGATTCACAAACATTATCATATGGTCTTAGTCCTACAACCACCCAAGTTTGAGGCAGTCTGTTACCACTCTTTGCCCCTTTGCATGTAGGGCTAGAAATGGCTTCTCATTTTTATTAGACTCTAAGTAACTCAAAATTTATTCTTGGCTTTCTTAACCTTCTGGAAGTGGCTTGTTAGTTAAAATTCCTTTCAAATAAATAGATAAACCCCAGCAAATCCTCTCAGGATACAAGATGAAGACTGCTAGGGGTGTGGAGTGGGAGAAAGATGGAAAAAGGGGAAAAGTTGGTGGTAAAGGAAACTGGAACTCTGGCGTAGGGTATGGTATGAAATATAAATCGAGATATGTCAATATTCAAAAATGAATACAGCTTTGTGAACAAAAAATTAATAAACATTAAGAATTAAAAAAAAATTTCTTTTACTTGAATTTCTGAGTGAAAGTCTCTCTTCTGCTGAGATCCTGTCTGAAAGAGGCACAGGGGAACTTGGATGAGTTGATTAACAGCTCTATGCATCAGATACTTGCTCTATAAGGTATATATAATTTTGAGAGATTAGTCAAAATGGTGACATGGTAGGAGTGAGGCAAGACTCCTCCCCACAGAACAACTAGAAATCACATATTTTGTAGACAAAAATACTGAGGAAAAGCAGGTACAGAGGCTACAGAGGCAATGGGAGCATTTTCCATCAGAAAAGGAAGGCAAAAGCATCAGGGTTCAGAGCTACATCATAGATTAGGGATTTGCAACCTAGGGTACAAAAAGGACGGCAGTGAAGGAGGTGGAGTATTGGAAGAACCAGATCTCCTAGAGAGATGCTCCAGTAGCACATTGCTCACCAGTAGGACCATGGCATGGCAAAAGGAATACCAGCATCCTGATGGACTGAGTAGGAGTTCCTGAGGGAAATTATACAAAAGCACCACCAAAAACCAGAATGCAGTTAGGATAATACCCAACCCCAAACCCCTCCCACGATAGTGCACTGGAGTCACAGGACCCACCCACCAGAAATCCCACAACCAGGCTCAAAGGAAGAAGCATTTCCCAGGAGGGAGGAAACTTCAACACTACCCACAAGCACCACACTGTGGGTGAAGGCAGAAGTTCAGCCTGATCGCTGATTATGGGCCAAGAGCAAGGCGGTTGGTACTGTTCAGACCTAGAGTGCTGGGTGAAGGCTCTGCATCCCCTATACACACCGTAACCCCACAGGCTGCAATTTCAGGCCCCAGTGAAGGGCCCACCTAAGAACTTGAACAAAACCAACCGGGGTGATGCCACACAACTCAAGAATTCCCACTGTTCAAACCAAGATTCAGTTTTATTTGGTGCAATGCGATACCCTAAGCAGTACCATCACTGCAGGTAAACCTAACCCACAGAGACATAAACAGATGTCAAACAAAGTGAAGACAGGAATAAGCGCAACATGATGAATCCAATGAGAATCCCAGGAGTAAATATGAATATAACAAACATGTACAAACTACCCAAAGATGAAATTAGGGAAACAGTGATAAAATTTGTAGCAAAAAAACAGGCAATACAATAAAAAAAAAATAGGAAGAGGAACTGGAGAGACATTTTTCCAAAGAGGATATCTAGATTGCCAAAAGACACACCAAAAGATGTTTGTACTTATTGACTATCAGGGAAATGCAAACCAAAACAACAATGAGCTATCAATTTACAGATTGACCGTTGTCCAAAAGTTTGTAAATAGCAAATATTGGTGAGTATGTGGAGAAAAGGGAACACTTTTACACTGTTGGTATAATCCCTGTGGAAAGGAGTCTGGAGATTTCTCAAAAAGTTGAATATGGAAATCCCATATGAGCCCATCATCCCACTTCTGTGTATTTACCCAAAGTGTGGAAAGGAAAAAAAAGAAAGAAATTCACAGAGGTGTCTGCACCCCCACGCTTATTGTAGCCCTACTCACAATACCTAAGAACTGGAAGCTATGTAAGTGCCCAAAGTCAGATGAATGAAGATGATACGGTATATATCACCGAAGAGGTTACACTGAAAGAGCAGTCTTGTATCCCCTTAAGGCTACTGCTAAATAGCTTTGCATATCTATCTGCTACTTCCTAAAACTCTTAGACCCCAGGGACTGTTTTGATGTCACTCCCTCCGAGGCTGCTCCCTGCTACGTGGCTGAGACGCTTACTGGGAAATGTGCTTTGCTCTGACTAGTTTCCAACCCGTCTTACCAGGGGCCTTGGTTGGAACTGCAGTCTGCTTGTGGCCTGGGCCTGAAGCTCTTAGGTCTCTTCTTGTGTCTTGTTCTTTACACCTGTGACTTTGGGAGAAACCTCTGCATAACCTAGCCCAACTCTAACCCTTTTGGCTAGACTCTTGAGCCCCAACACAGTGCTAGCTCTAGAGCTTCAATAATTCTGAATGATAGATCACACAACAAAACAAAGTCCAGTACTTTGGGTCAACACCTCAGGCCTATACTCTGTAACTGGATACCCTAAGACAAGGCCATTACATCGGGAAATCTAACCCATAGAAATGAATACAGAAAAAAAAACAAAATGAAGAGAGAAATACATGCAAGATGATATATCAAGGCAAAACCTCCGGTGAAAATATGAATGCAACAGACTTAAGCAACCTATCTTTTAAAGCAATACTTATAACAATACTCATTGATATCAGGAGTACAATGGAGTAGCAAAAAAGAGAACTACAAAAAAAATAGATAAAATATGAGGCACTTCCATATAGAAATCGTAGAGGTAAAGAATATAATAATTGAGCTAGAAAACATAAATGAAGAGCTCAACAGTAGGCTGAAATAAGCCTCCAATTGAATCAGTGAGTTAGAAGAGGGGGCAATGAAATGCACCCAAGCAGACTAGCAAAAAGGAAAAAGAATGTAATGAAATGAAGACATCATGCAAAAATTATCGAATAACATCAAGAAAAACCACACTGACATCATAAGGATCTCAGAAGAGAGAGAAAGGAGGGCAGATGATTTATTTAACTAAATAACAGCTGAGAATTTTCCTAACCTGAGGAAGAAAACAAACCTCCAAATCCAGGAAGCTCAAGGAGTTTCACAGAAAAGAAACTCAAAACAAACATACACCAAGACACATTTGCATTAAAATGACAAAAATGAAGAAAAAAGAGAGACTCTTAAAAGCAGCTAGACAAAAATCAGCCGCATACAAGTGAGCTCCCAAAAGACTGTCAGTGGATTTGTCAGAAGAAACTACAGACCAGATGTGAATGGTATGAAACAGTCAAAGTGCTGAAAGAAAAGGATTTGCTCGACGCTGCTAGATTATCACTTAGAATTGAAAAAGTGATAAACAGCTTTATAGACAAATAAAATTAAAGGAATTCATCAAAATTAAAATAGCCTAATAAGAAATAATAAAAATGAAAAAGAATCCCACATAGAAATAGTAAGATATCAAAAATACACAATGTAGGGAGAAGAAGAGTAACAGTGTGGGCTATTAGAATGAGCTCAAAACTAACATGCTTCCAAATAAAACAAATTATAAGCAAGGAAATTTTTAAGCATATGAAATCTTCGCCATGGAGTAACCTCGAAGCATAAATCCATAGATAAGCCAAGGAAGAAAATGAAAATAAAACATAATATGAATATTTTCAAAACATAAGAAGTGAATAAGAAAAAAATAGTGCAGTCTGTAACATCACCTCGAAAGCAAATAGCATAATGCAAGAAACAGATATAGATCAATAATCACCATCAATGGGTAATGATTTAACTCACCAGTCAAAAGGCATAGAGTGGTTGGATGGATTAAAGAACATAAACTGCATACAGAAAACTTACCTAAGTTCTAAAGACAGACATAGATTTAAAGTCAAAGGGTGGAAGAAAATCCTACAATCAAATGGAATTTAAAAAATAAAGCAAGAACAGCCATACTTATATCAGATAAAATAAGACTTCTAACTAAAGAAGGTCACAAAGGATAGGGATTGTCATTACAAAGTTATTAAGGCATTAATTACTGAGCAAGAATACATACCATTTATTGGTATATAGGCATAAAACAAGGAAGCACCAAAATATATGAAGCAATTATTTCAGAACCAAAGAGAAACATCAGCAGCAACACCATAATAGTCAAAAACTTCAACACCACACTTATAACAATGGACTGATCAACCAGGTAGAAAATTAACAGGGAAACAAAAGCCTTAAATAACAAATTAGAACAGATGGGTTTAATAGACATTTACAGAACACTCTAACCAACAACTGCAGAATTCATTTTTTTTTCAGGTGTTAATGCATCATAATCAAGAATAGACCATATGCTGGGGAACAAAACAAGTGTCAACAAATTAATGAAGATAGAAATCATATAAATCTCTCTCTAATTGTAATGGCATAAGACCAGAAACCAACCAAAAAATGAAAGCTAGAAAATTCCAAAATATGTAGAGGCTGAAAAAGCATGCTTCTGAATGATTTTGGGTAAAAAAAGGAAGTCAAAGGAGAAATTAAAAAGTACTTAAGACAAATGAGAATAAAGGTATGAGTACCAGTACTTATGGGATTCAACAGAAGCAGTACTAAATGTTTATGTATGAAAGTTTATTGCAATTCAGGCCTACTTCAAGAAACAAGAATAATCATAAATAAGCAATCTAAAAGAACAATTAAAGGCAAACGTTAGTAGAAGGATGGAGTAGCTGTTGGATCCACTACCTCTGGTCAAGTATAATCTATATACATCCCAAGGACCCAGGATCATCTCCTGGGCCCAGGGGGAACAACCAAGATGAGCAATTAAATAAAATAAATAAAAATTCTTCACCTCCTCTCTCTTCCTGTCTGCCTGCCTTTTCGTTATTCCTTTATTCCTGCTTGGACCTTTCCTTTAGAAAAAGTCAGTAGAAAGAAGAGACTAAAAATTTGAGCAGAAATAAATGAAATGAAAGACAACTCAGAAGAGCAATAAAACCAAAAGCTCGTTATTTGAAAAGGCAAACAAAATTGACAAAACTTTGGTTCAGGACACTAAGAAAAGAAGGAATAAAAATTTCTAATAACTAGATTCAGAAATGAAAGAGAAGTTACGACACCTCAGAAATGCAAGCATTATCACATCTTTGATAAGCAGATGTATGTCAATAAATTAGATAGCCTTCAGAACATGGACAGATTCTTCGAATTATAAAACTGATCAAGACTGAATCAGAAAGAAATGGAAAACCTGAACAGACATATTACAAGCAAGCAAATCAAAGAAGTAATGAAAATTCTTCCCCCAAAATAAAAGACCAGAACCAGGTGGCTTTACTATGAGTTTTACCAAACCTTCAGAGAATAATTAATAACTATTTTTTTCAAACTTTTCCCCCGAGTTGAAGAACGTGAGCATTGTCAACACTTTCTATATAGCCAACATTACACTGATACCAAAGGCAGATGACACCATAGAAAAATAAAATTATAGACCAATAACTCTGATGAACATAAGATGCAAAAATTCTCAATAAAATATTGGCAAACTGGACTCAACAATGCATCAAAAGAATCATCCATCATGACCAAGTGAGATTTATCTTGGAGATACAAGTTAGTTCAACATACTCAAATCCATTAATGTAATGCACCATATCAACACAAGGCAGTGCAGTACAGTACAGCAGACATATGAGTCTATCGACAGATGCAGGAAAGCATTTGACAAGATTCAGCACCCATTTATGGTAAAAAAAAATCTCTCCATAAAATTGGGACAGTGGGAACATATTTCAACATATTAGAGCCCTTAGGTCATAAGCCCACAGACAATATTGCACTCAGTGGTACAAACCTGAAAGTGTTTCCACTAAGATCAGGAATAAGACAAGAGTGTCCACTCTCACCACTGCTATTCAACATTGCATAGTCCAAGCACACAGGCAAGAAGAAATTTAAGGGATTCAAATAGAAAAAGAAGTAAAACAATTACTATTTGCAGATGACATATGTATAAACCCCTAAAGACTCCACCAAAGAAGTAGTAGAAATAATTCAGTAACGTGATAGTATACAAAATTAGTATACAGAAATCAGTTGCATTTTTATCTGCAAGCAATGGATAAAGAGATGGAGATATGTCCTGGTGGTATAGTGGTTAAGTCTACCACCTCTGTCTGAGTGAAGTCCACACACATCCCAGAGACCCAAGTTTGTACCCCAGGGTCAAGGGGAGCCGCAAAGATGAAAAATTAAATAAAAATTATTCTTCCTCTTTCTGCCTGCTTGCCAACTTGCCTTCTTTCCTGCCTAAACATTTCCTTAAAGAAAGATGAGATGGAAATTAAGAAAACGAAGCAAAAATAATTAAATATATAGGAGCAAACTTAACAAAGGAAATGAAAATTATAAGACAATGTTAGAAGAAATAGAAGATGCAAAGAGATGGAAAGTGCATTTCTCAACCGAAACTCTACAGACCAATAGGGAATGGCCTGATATATTCAAAAGGCTGAATGAAAGGAATTTTCAGCCTAGGCCTAGGATACTATACCGTGAGAGATTATCATTCGGAACTGAAGGAATAATAGAAAGTTTTTCCAATAAGCAAAAGTTAAAGGAATTAATCACCACAAAACCAGTCCTACAAAAAATACTAAAAGATGTTATATAAAGTATAAAGAAACCCCACACAAAAAACAGGTCTATTAGACCTACTTATCTATGTTCATTAGAGATATTGGTCTGTAGTATTCTTCCCTGGTGACGTCTGTCAGTTTTTGGTATTAATGTGATTTTGGCCTCCTAGAGACTGGGAGTGTTCCCTGTTCTTTAGTGTTTTGGAAGAGTTTGAGGAAAATATGTATTAGTTCTGGTCTGAGGATTTGGTGAAATTCATTGGAAAAGCCATCTGGTCCTGGGCTTTTATTTTTTAGGGAGACTTTCGGTTAACTTTTCAATTTTTTCCTTGTGATTGTTTGATGGGGCTTTTCAAGAACTTGGCATATATTACCTTTTTTAAGATAAGACTATGATGTAGATTTTATTATCCCCATTTTATAGATGAGAAAACTGAAGCTAAGAAGTGTGTCTAAGGCTATATAGTGTACAAATGTCAGAGCTAAGTTTCAAATTTATCTCTTATGCCCAAATCCTGTGTGCTTAACATTTTATCCTGCTTTGTTATCGATACTGTTTTGTTTGGGAAGCTAACGTTTTCCAAAAATTTTTGACTTTTATCTTCATCATGTTGAGCTTTTTCTTTTTAATTATCTTATTTATTTTTATTGATAATTCCAACTTTTAACTTGTCTAAATTAAGAAATTGTGACTCACGTTTACATTATGAATTTTTATATATTCTACTATATTAATCTAAAGTGTAAGTGTTTTGGAAATATCCAACATATTGTACTCTCCTGAGCTTTTTGTTTTTTGTTTGAAATAAGTACTTAATGTGATGAATTATGTTCTTTTCTTGGCCTGTAAGAAAATCAAAACAAAAAGATAAGGAGTGATATTGGAAACCAGAACTCCTGTGATAGGTGTGGTGTGAAAGGCACACAGATCAAGATGTGAATTCAATATCTTAAAAAGCATATAGCGATGTAAAATATAAAACAAATGTATGTAATATATAATATATAAGCAATAATACAATGAATATTTATGTATCTACCATGTTGTTCCATTACACCTATTGTAAAATATAAATAGATTTAAAAAAAAGCATATAAATAAATAATTTTGAAAAAACAAACAAGCAAACAAAACACTGATAAAGATTAATAATGGTAAGACCCAAACATAAAATGGACAGAAGATCTGAATAGATACTTATTCAAAGAAGACGTACAGATGGCCAACAGGCACATGAAAAGATGTTCCTCCTTTCTTGCTATTGGAGAAATGTAAATGAAAACAATGAGCTATCACTTTATACTTCTGAGAATTGCCATTATCAGAAAGACTGAAAATAGCATGTTGGTGAGGATGCAGAGAAGGGGAAACATTTTATAGTTTTGTTGGCAATGTAAATTGGTGCAGCCATTATTGAAAGTTGTATGAATATTAATAAATTGAGAATGGAAATTCCATGTGATCCTATTATCTTACTTCTTAGTATTTACCCAAGAAACACAAAAGCACTTTCAGTGCTTTCAGAGATATATGCATCACTGTGTTTATTTCAGCATTGTTTATAACAGGCAAGAGGCAGAAATAATCTAAGTGCCCATCAATTAATGAATGGAAAAAGAAGATGTGGTATGTAAGGAATGGAATAGTGAATACTACATAGCCCTAAAAATATGAAATCCTATTATTTCTGACAACATGGATGGAAACAGAAGGAATTATGCTAAGCGAAATAAGTCAGAATGAAAAAAACCCAGATACCAGCTGACCTCACATATACATGGAATACAAAGAAACAAATCAAGCAGGCAAAACAAAACCCAATCCTTATACACTGACAATAGAACTAAGGTTGCCGGGCAGGAAGAGAGTGAGTGATGAGAACAAGTGGTATTGGAGGTTCATTGGACAGCGGTGGAAAGCTATTGGTAATTTGGTGCTGGGAATGGGGTATTATCATATATGTGATGAATAGTAAGCTTACACATCTAAACATATTATTTCATAAATCAAAGTCAGGTCAACTTAAAAAAAAGAAAAGTAGCACATCCAACAGACACTTGATAATTGATCAAAATATTATGTCCATCTCTTTCTGCTACTTTCAATGGCCATTTGCTAAGTTTAATGGGGGTATCAATGCTCAGTTGTATTGAATTTTCTGCTGGGGATAAGTCTCGGTGTCTTCAATATGATAATGCTGGTAGAAGGAAGCATCTCTAAGAGCATTCTCACCTTCACTCTTGCTCTTTTACACTGTTTTGTCTTTGAAATCTGACAATAGCTCAGAACCAGTAAATGCTTTTCTTATTAGGCATTTCTCAGTCAAAGTAATCCCCCCTTCCTTTGAGAGTTGGCTCTGTTATCTTTCAAACTTGGATGCACTTTCTTTCTAACCAAAATGATACATGTCTTAGTACTTTTCCTTTTAATTATAGTGACTTGAGATTTTTTAATTTCTCTGCATGAACCCTTCCCATCAAGATTCATTGTGATTCACTTGGAAAAACAAACTGAAAATTTATATTGCTCATAAATGCTTGAAAAGAAGCCATCTCCTAGTCCAAGATAGGAAATCACAGGCTTGCTATGGGGATCATCTGCTTGAGGGTTCTTGGTTTGAAAGTAAATATATATCCAAGTTAGCATCAGTATAAGCAATATTTGCATGCCCACTACTAGGTGAGACCATGTGTGAACTCGGCCCCCCAGAACCCTGCTGGCCACTGGGATGGATTGGTGGGTTTTATTAGGTCAACTTATTTTTGCTTTTGCTTCTTTGTGGCTTATGCTTTCTACAAGAATCTAAATACTAATTCTTATGATAATATAATGCAAACGCAAGAGCACATTTTGTATTTCACTGGCCTAAGTTTAACATGAGTACCTAGTAATTTTGAAATGCATGATTAAACCAGCTGTCCTGCTTTGACTTACCCCTTGCAGTCATGAGTGTGGGTGGAGGGCAAGAATTTCCTCCTAGGGTGAGGAGGAGACACAGATGTCCTGGAGGAAGCAAGGACTTTTTAAAAAAGAGAGTGAAACAAAAGGAAGAATTGTATGTCTCCTCTAAAGGACTTAGTTGAACTGGGAGGCCTGAATGCCTGATGGAGAGATAAGAGCAAGAAGAACAAATTTTTACTGGAAGTTTCTGAAGGACTTAATTTAGAAACCTTTGAAAAATTCAGAACTGGTTTAATTGGAGCCAAGCCCTCAACCAGGGGGGTTTATCAATGTGCAAAGTATGCAGCGAGGCAGCTTGACCCATACTGCAGCTGACTAGAGTGTCACTGGCAAAACAATCACCTTCCTTGACATAAAGATTTCCCACACATATACCCTCTTCATAACATTTTCCAATATTTGTGGAGCATACTACAGTTGCCCCCACCGCTTAGTCATTTGATTGCTATCTCCTTGGAAGAGAATAAGTCTCTTTCCTCTTACTAAGGATCTGTTGATAAATTGGGTCCAGTCTTGTCGGCTTCATTCTTGAGCAAGTGCATCTTACTCTTCCAGCTTCTGATTTGACAAGAACAGCAGGAAGTGAAAAACAAAAATCATAAAACACAAAACTTCTACCTGATACAGAACTGGGTCGAATGCTCTCCCTTGAGACGCAAGACTCATCAAGATCGAATCTTACTTTAAACTTCTGATCGCCTCCAAAATACATGGATGTCATAAACATTCTCAAGAGGTCAGAGACTTGCTTTTGTAACCAGTAGTGAGAACAGCGTAAGGGTCATGGTCCAAGGCATGGCTGTGGTTGAACGAGGTCATGGAGACACAGATAAAAAGTCTATGTCCAGGAGTCCTGTTTACTCAGCTCTGAAGCTCTTGAGGTTACTGCCTTGACCCACTAACACGTCTTTCAATAAATTACTTTCTTGAATTTTTGAATATTCAGAACAGATTTTGCCGCTGGCATTGTTAGGTAGCCTGGGGGCGGGGGGCTGGAACAGGAGAGGCACCCCAACCAAAAAGGAAACAATACATTTCTAATACAAAGAAGCTTCACAACCAAGCACTAAAAGGGCCAAAGAAGCAATAAGTGATGCATCTCCGCAAATGTCCTTGCAGCCCACGTTAGCTGGTGACCCAAGTGCAGTAATTCAGTTACTACACTCTACCTCATTATAAGAAACTTAACATAAAACTGAATATGGATTTACTCGTTAATAGTTAATAGCCTATCTCCTGGAGATCCCTGCCCAGAGACACCCCTAGAGTGGCGTGAGGAGGGGGACCCAGGGCAAAGACCCCTCATAAATATGCGCACCCTTGTAGGGTGGTGTGGATTTTCACTTGAGCGCCACCCATTTCTCCCACCTTGAGAAGCGCACTTGCCTTTCTCTCAGCCTGCCACTTTTCTCTTTGTTACAAACAAAAACTTGTCTTTCACTTTCAATGTGCTGTGTCTGCAGTGATACTCATCCAGGGCAGGCAGAAGAGCCCCACCCAGCTTGCACGCTGACAGCACTTCTCAAAGTTTGCGTTTGAGTGAACTCTGATGCGTCTCAAGTAGCTTCATTGACTCCACAGGTTTGAATCCAAATCCGTGAAACAAAAACGAGTGTTCTGCTGCTGTAGATCACTAGCGTGTCTGATGTCTCTTTAACATTTACTCTGCAACAAATTACAGGTCTTAGTTTGTCAATCAAATATTTTATAAGAGCAACAGGAATCTATTAAAAATAGCGTGAGACTGTTTGCCCACCACCATCAACTATTGCCTTGAACATCTGGTGATGCTAGTCCTTGGATAAAGAAGCTGAAGTCTAAAGACTCAGTGGAATTCTATGCAACTGTTAAAAAAATGAGGAAATTCTGCTTTTTGCAAAAATCTGGATGGAAATAGAGGGAAGCAAAATAAGTCTGATTACACTTGTGAGGAATATAAAGACACAAGACAAAATGAACAGGAAAACCCCAACAAAGTTCACAGAATGCAGGTGGTTGCCAGAGAGGTAGGAGATCAGAGAGGAGGAAGGAGGGAGCAAGGTGGGGGTAAAGGGCATTGAACATTGGTGGCAGGTACAGTGTGAAATACCACTGACTGAAGTGTGATTTCAATAGCCTCAAATGCACATAGCAATGTATTATATAGAAAATATTAATATTTCTAGTCTTCGCATAGCATCCAGAGTTGATTTTTCTAAAACATGCGTCTAATTCTGTCATTCTTCTTAAAGTCATCCAGTGTCTCGCCCCTGGTACAACATTAAAACCTGTTCACAAGGGGCTGTCAAAGAGCAATGGGAGGCACTTAGCTAAATACCCTTTGGCTTTACACATGAGTGTTGCATGAATTAAACACTTTAGACCACACATTAAAGAAAAAATCAAGAGGAGAGCATTTGCTTGTTGACTTACTGGGCGCTACTAATTCAAGGGAAATAGTGCACACTTCTTTCACTCTGATTCCCTCACACACAATTCCAGGGCTGTCATGACAGGGTGTACTTTGCCTCCAGATGAATTTGACTGATGCCAGATGTTGTGTTTTTGACTCCTCCATGGTCTCATGGATCAGCTGAGGGTCCCCAGATGTCCATCCTAGAAGAACTAGAGAAGTGGGGCTGGGTGAAGGTATTATACATATAGAATATATTCACATCAACCAGCTACAGCCTGCTCTGTGTCCAGACCTCAGAATGGCATTGTGTTCCCTCCCCCAAACCCCACGCATTGCAACTGTCCTCCAGTAAGACAAGCTCTCTTTTGCATTTTCTCTAAGATTGTACCCACGTGTCGGCTTTATCTTTCATTGACTTATTCAACCAAGACAACAGAATCTAGTCACAATTGACTCAAATATTAGGAAGTCAGACTCAGTAATTATAAACATTTTTCTGACTAGGTCTTATTGAGCCATATAAAGTTATCTTTGGTTCATTAAATATTTTATACCCAAAATTTACTCCAGCACCCAATATGGTCATAATGAGTTTTGCAAAAATTTCCCGTTCTACTTAAGCTAGATTGGGTTGGACTTCTAACCATTATGACCAGTGTCCTGACAAATTGTAATTATGTAAAGCAGCTTTTCATACAGGGTCACTGTCACACTGGTGTGGAGATATGGGTTCTCCATGGCACTTGCCTCTGGAAAAAAATTGAGCTTTTATGTAATTATTGCCAGAAAATAATAACAATTTTGAAATTAAGATCATTGTTTTGAGCTGATGTTCTGCAAATGTTAATTGATTCATCCTAGAGCCAGCATGTTGTTTGTGTGACAATAAATAAAAGTGCAATTCAATTAATTGCCTAAGCACACAATTTATTGCTATTTTATTCTGATGGCTTAACTAGAAACTTGTATAGTTCCCAATGAGCCCTTCCACTGGACTGTTTTAACAACTTTTCTGCATCCTCTTCCAGCCAACATGACTGACATGGCTATTCCTCCCCATTAAAGTCTTACCTTATTTATTTTGAATCAAAGAACATCACCTTCTAAGACTGTGAGACTCAAATTTTAACCTGCATCAGTACCATGCGGAGGGCTTAGTAAACCACATATTTCTGAGTTCCCTACAAGTAAGATTCTGTTTCAGTAGATGTGGGATGGGGTCCAAGAATTTCTAACAAATTCCAGGTGACCTGATTCTGCTTGTCTTGGGTACTGCTCTTCATTCTGGCAGACTACCCGCAGTAGAGTTATTAATTAAATTATACTTTGATTTTTTTGTAAAGCCCCAATACATTTGTCAAGGGTGGGTAGCTTGAAAAATAAGACAGTATGTGCCCACCTGTAAGAGTATCATTCTATAACAGACTCCACCAGTAATAGTTGTGTGACAAGACTGTGTAAGCTGTTTAGCCTCTTCATGCCTCAGTTTCCTCATCCATAAAATTTTGGAATCTACCTCATAGGGTTGTTACGAGGATTAGAGAACATATAAAAATCATGTAGAAGAGAATTAATACATATTGTAAGTACCGTATAGAAGAGAAGGTAATAAATATTATAAATACCAAATCACAATAACAGCAACACTTCTGTAATGCTGACTACCTGGCATCTGTTGAAACACAGCACATCGTTAATGTGTTTAATCTTTACAAAAGTCTATGATATAAAACATTTTTTTTTTGGTTGTCTGTCCTTTCCTTTTTCTTTTTTAGTATTTATTGCAGTAACTTTGTTTTACAAATTAAAATAAACTCATAAGTGTAGATTCACCATATGTAAAGTTTCCTCATTTTTCAGATATCTATCACCATATCCTGCCCTCCACCAAATCACCAAGTGTTCTTCATCACTGTCCAGTGGACTACACTGCCACTTGTTCCCACCTGGACCCCATCCCATTCGCCACTGGTAAACGTCTACTTCACTTCTACTGCAAGTGTTTAAGGGTTGGTTTTGTTTCATCTGTTCCTTCGTTTGGTCTATTTATATTTCACCTATGAGTGAGATCATTCAGCTTCTTTCTTCTTTTAACTTATTTCACTTAGTAAAATCGCCTCTATTTCTAGCCATGTGGATCAAATGACAGGATTTCATCTCTTCTGAGGGCTGTGTCGTATTCCATTGTGTATACAGACCACTTTCTATCCATAAACCTGATGTTGGGCACATTGGTAGTTTCCAGTTCTTAGCTATTGTGAATAAAAATGGGAATGCATAAATCTCTGCAAGTTAGTATTTTTGTATCTTTTGGGTAAATACCCAGAAGTAAGATGGTGGGATCATATGGGATTTCCATAATCAGTATTTTAAGGAATCCCCATACTGCGTTTCATAGGAACTGTGCCACTGTGCACTCCCAACAACAGTGTAAAATTGCTCCCTTTCTCCAGTTTCTCACCAATATTTGCCATTTCCAGATTTTTTGGATAATAGCAATCTCTCAATTGTGAGGTGATTATCTCATTGTTGTTTTGGTTTGCAATTCTTTGAAAGTCAATGAGTAGAAACGTGTTTTCCTATAGTTGTTTGACCATCTGTATATTCTCTTCAGAAAATCTCTCCAATTCCTCGTCCTATTTTTTATTGGATTATCTATTATCCTGTTGTTGAGTTTTATGAGTCCTTTATATATTTTGGATATTTAGCCCTTATCAGAGATATAGAATGCAGATATCTTCTGTCAGTTTGATTGTTTTTTCTTTTTGGTTTTCTGTTACTATGAAAAAGTTTTTTAGGTAGATGTTGTCATGCTTTTTGTCAGTCTGTTTGTTTCCTTTGATGCTGGAATTGAATCCCCAAAGACCTCTTTAAGGCTGATATCATAGATTGTCTTTCCTATCTTGACTTCCAAGAATTTTGTAGTTTCTGGTCTTAGGTCCAAATCTCTAGTCCATGTTGGGTTAGTTTTTGTGAATGATGTTAAGGAATAGTCTAGGCTGCCCCTTTCACATGCGCCTGTCCAGTTACCCCAACACCATCTGTTGAAAAGACTATCCTTTCTCCCTTGTACGCTTTTAGCTCATTTTTCATAGATTAACTAACCGTCTGTGTGTGAGTCAGTTTCTGGTGAATCAGTTCTGTTCCACTGATCTTTGTGTCTGTTGTTATTCCAGTACCATAGAGTTTTGATCACTATTGTTCTGTAGTAGCTCAATGTCTGGGAATGTAATTTCTCCATATTTGTTCTTTTTTCTCATAAGTGTTTTGGTTATTTGAGGTCTTTTGTTGTCCCACACAAATTTTAGGATGTTTTTGTTCTATTTCTTTGAAATAAACCCATGAGATTTTAATGGTGATTGCATTAAATCTGTATACAATACTTTAGGTAACATGATCATATTAACAATGTTGATTCTTCCCAGACATGAGCCAGGAGTCTTTCCATCTTTTTGTGTCTTCTTTCATTTATTTAAAAAAAGACTTGTATCTTTCATTGTACAAGTCTTTCACCTCCTCTGTTAAATATATTTCAAGGTATTTGGTTCTTTTTCACATCAATTTTAAATAATGTGATTATCTTTATTTCATTCTTCTTCTTGCATGTTTGTGTACAAAAATGCAACAGATATTTGTGTATTCACTTTGTAGCCTGTTAATTTACTGCATTCATAGATTTGTTCTAGTAGTATTGTGACAGAATTTTTAGGGTTTTCAGTATATATAATCATGTCATCTGAACATAAAGTTCGCTTTACTTCATCCTTTTCAATTTGAATTTCTTTTATTTCTTTTTCATGCCTAATTGCTGTGGCTAAGAACTCCAGTGTGATATTACAAAGCAGTGATTTGAGTGACTATCCTTGCCTTATTACTGACCTTAGAAGAAATGCTTTCAACTTTTTGCCTTTGGCTATGATTATACAGGTTTTTTGAAATCATAAATATCTGTTGGATCATGTCAAAAGCTTTCTATATGTCTATATGATCATGTGGTTGTTCTCCTTGCTCCTATTGATATGGTGCATTACATTAATAGGTTCATATATGTTGAACCATCCTTGCATCTCTGGAATAAATTCCACTTGGTCATGATAGATGATCATTTTGATACATTGTTGGATTTGTTTTTCTAATATTTTGTTGAGAATTTTTTGCATCTCTGTCCATTAGATATATTGGCCTATAACTTTCTTCCTTGGTGACAACTCTATATCAGCTTTTGGTATCAGTGTGATGTAGGCCTCAAAACAGTATTTGGGAGTATTCCCTGTTCTTCAATATTTTGAAAGAGTTTGAGAAGTATAGGTATTAATTCTTTTTTGAAGTTTTGGTAAAACTCATTAGAAAAGCCATCTGGTCCTGGGCTTTTATTTTTTATGGAGACTTTTGATTACCTCTTCAATATCCTTGCTTGTCCTTGTTCTGTTCAGGTGTTCCAATTCATCCAGGTTCAGTCTTGTTAGACCATATATTTCTAAAAATCTGTCCATGTTCTCGAGTTTGTCCACTTTATTGGCATAGATCTGTTCATAGTAATCTTATTTCTGTGGTATCTGTTAACTTCTCACCTTTCATTTCTGATTCTAGTTATAACAGTTTTCTTTTATTCTTTGTGACTCTAGCCAATAGTTGGTCAATTTTATTTTTTTGAGGAACAAACTTTTGGTTACATTGATCTTCCTGATTTTTTTTTGGTTTTCTATTTTTTTATTTCTGCTCAAATTTTTATTATTTCCTTTATTTTGCTAATTTTTGGCTCTAACCGTTCTTTCTTTAGTTTTTCTAAATGTGGAGTTGGATTTTTTATTTGTGATTTTGCTTGTTTCTTGAAGTGAGTTTGGGTTACAATGAATTTCCCTCTTGTTACTGCTTTTGCCGTATCCCATAGATTCTGGTAGATGTGTGTTCATTCTCATTTGTCTCTAAGTACTTTTAAAGTAACTCCTTTACCCAGAAACATTCAGAAGTATATTGTGTAGTCTCCAAATAATTTGGGATCTTCCATTTTTTTTTTTTTTTTTTTTTTTTTTGGGTTGTGGATTTCCAGTTCGAAGCCATTGTAGTTAGAGAAGATGATTGGTATAATTTCAATCATTGTGAACGTGTTGAGATATATTTTGTGTCTCAGCATATGATCTAACCTTGAGAATGTTCCATGCACACTTGAGAAGAAAGTGAAATTCAGTCGTTGGATGAAGTGTTTGGGATATGTCTATCAGAATTAACTGTTCCGAATTTAAAGCTGCTGTTTCCCTGTTAATTATCTGCCTGGTTTATCTGTTCATTGATGTAAGTGGAATATTGAAGTCTCCTATGATTATTGTGTTGCTGTCAATGTCTCTTCTCAGTTACAATAATATTTTATTAATAAATTTTGGTGCTCTTCATTTGGTGCATATATATTAATAAGCATTATATCTTCTTGCTGAATTGACCCATTAGTCATTATATAATGTTCATCTCTCTTTTGTTATGCATTTTAGCTGGGAATATGTTTTATCTTATATAAATATACCTTTTCCTCCTTTTGGGAGGTTACCATTCAACTGTAGGAATATCTTCCAACCATTGACTTTGAGTCTATGTTTATTATTTGAAGAAGGTGAGTTTCCTGAATTCATCAAATGGTTGGGTTATGCTTTTTAATCCATTCAGTCGCTGTCATTTTGTTGGTGAGTTCAATCCATTAACTTTTAGAGCTATAATTGATATGTAGCTGTTTATTGACATTTTGTAATTTGTCCTCTGGGTGTTGTTACAGAGTGTCTTTGTTCTTCTCTTTCTCTTCTTAGATGGGTTGGGGATAATACTATTTGATTGGTTTCCCTTTTTGTTTTCTTCATTTTTCCCTGGGGATGTTGTTTTGAGTTACCCTGAGGTTAACATTTAGAATTCTGTTTATTTCTTACTTTTATTTGAAAGCAGATTAGCCTTGTAGTCATTCTAATTATCCACATTTTTATTCTCCTCTCCTACCCACTTATATTATTTTGTTGTCTTACTGTTTTAAAATTGGGTTTCTTTAAACTTCATAGTTTCCTCTAACATTTTTTGTAGAACCGGTTTTATGATGACAAATTCTTTAACGTTTGCTTATCTGAAAACTTTTCATCATTCTTTCAGTTCTAAATGATAATCTTGCAGGATATAGTAACCTAGGTTGAAAATCCTTTTCTTTCAGCACTTTGAATATATCATGTCATTCCCTTCTGGCATGAAGAATTTCAGTTGATACATCGAATGGTAATTTTATGGGGACTCCTTTGTGTCTCATCTTTATATCTGTTTCTAAGATGCTTTATCCTGTATTTTTGACATTTTATTGACAATGTGTCTAGGTGTAAGTCTGTTTGGGTTTCTTTTGATAGAACTTTTTGAACTTCCTGAGTCTGGAGGCATGATTTCTTCCTCAGGTTAGTGAATTTCTCAGTTATTCTTTCTTCAAATATACTTTCTGACCTCTTTTCTCTCTTCTTCTGAGACTTCTATGATGCTAATGTTTTTCCTTCTGATGTTATCCCGCAGGCCTTGAATATTGTCTCTATTTCTTTGTGCTCTTTTATATTTTTGTGTTTTTTTTTTTGTTTGTTTTTTTTTTTAGTGCATTCTTTTGCCCTATCTTCTAACTTACTGTTTCTATTGGAGGCCTCATCCATCCTACTCTTGTTTCACTCTACTGAGCTCTTTAGTTCAGCTATCGTATTCTTCATTTCTTTGATATTTTGCTTCATTTCTTCTCTCATTTTTTTCCCCCCTCTTTCTCTTCTGTTGCTTTCTTGATTTTCACAAGTATGTTTATTGTTGCTCTAAGTTCAACATCAGGTAGTTTTTGCATGTCTGTTCTATTTAGATTTCCCCCCTGGGGTTTTAATTGAGAATATAATTTTTTGTGCATTGTTTTGGTATGCTCAATAAAACCATCTCAAGTCTATTTCTCAGTCTCTTCAACCTGTTTGGCATTCTGTGTATGTTTTTGTGGTTAGGTTTCTCTGCAGTGATGGCTTTATGTAACGTATCTACTTGCACCAAGTAAACCTGGATATTGGTTTGAACACTGAGATTTCTTGAGTTTTGCAGCATCATCACTGCTTGGGTTTCTTTAAGTTCTTAGGTGGACCTTCTCTTGGGGCCCAAGAGTTCAGCCTATGGGTCTGAACTTTATGTTGGGTATGCCAAGCTTTCCCCTAGTGTTCCAGGTCTAAATGGTAATGACTACCTTGTTTCTGACTCACAATCAGCAATTTGGCTATAGTTCTGCCTCCATGTGAAGGGTGGTGGTGTCAGTAGCTGCTGGCTGGTTCTTCCTGAGGTTCCAAACCCTTCACTCTTTTTCAGTATGACTTTGGGGGTCCCATTGCATGATGTATCCCTCAACCGCAACACCTTTGCTTACCCTTGTGGTGGTGATTGCAGTTTCTATATCTGCAGCTTCCAAGCCAGCCCTCCCACAACATGTATGTCTGAAAAATAGGTGATTTATAGTTGTTATGTAGGGAGGAGAACTGACATTTTCTACCAGTCACCATACTGTCTCCTCTCAGAACAATTTCTAGCATCATCTTCCCGACAAGTAACCTAAAACACAAATAGAAATAGGTGTAAGGTCAGTCAGCTAGCAAGTGGTGGTCTTGTACTGTAAACCTCAGCAGGTTGATTCCAGAGTCTAGCTTTCACCACCACAAACCACATTTTTATTCTCTGTAAAGGAGCAGCAGCCACTGAACTCTGGCCAGCTGGTGCCATGTGGAATATGAGTTCAGCTTTACTTGCTCATTTTTCCATTTAAGAGGAACTAGAAATATAATTTTTTGTGCATTGTTTTCGTATGCTCAATTTAAAAAATCCGCTGAATGAGTCAAAGAGAACACACCTTCCAGTGGCTTGCATAGGCTTCCCTTCTACATGATTTGCATATGTTAATTTATCTAATCCTCACAACAACCCTTTGAGGTAGGTTCTCCATGTTTTATGGATAAGGAAACTGAGGCAAATAAATTACCAAACCTTATTACATAACTAGTAGTGGTGGAACTTGGCTATAGAATGACTCCTGTAAATCACATACCTTCAAACTCTACTTCTGCCCCAGAGGTGAGGAGAGGTATTGAGGTGGCTAATCCTGCTGGACAGGCAGGGCTAGGACACAATCAGCTCATCTGCATGCTGGCTTTGTCCCTGACTTGTGTAGGGCAATTTTTATCATGACACTTGATTGCATACTTCTCCTTAAGCAGCCTCCTTTTGTACCAGCAGTCTGTCTGCTCTTCTCTCTTTCTTTCCTCTCCTTTTTCTCAGAGCAAGACCATAAAAATACCTCGTTTGCTTAGGTTACCTAGTTCTTCTCCATTGAAATGCTGATCCCTTCCTTCTTAGGATAGATCATTATCTCTAAAGGTGCAAGAGAGCACTGTCAGTAGGTATATTATTGCCATTAAACCTTTCATTTATCCTTTCTGAAAAATTCCTTTGATTCTGATATCTTTTTTGAGAGAGGAAGGAAGGAAGGGTAGAAAGAAGCATTTAATGAAGGAAGGAAAAAGAAGAGGAAATGTCTTCATTTATCTAATTGTTCAGTTTGTTTTTTCACTCCAGTCCCAGAACTCAAACCTGGGTCTTTGGGCTATTATGTGGTCTGCACACCAGCATTTCAGCCACCTGAGCCACAAGGACACATTGATTCTGACCTTTTTAAATGCAAAATAATTAACCTCCCTAAATTTCTAGTACCTAAAACCTGAAGTTCTTGATGATGTAGTTACCTACTGTGAGGCACACCTAAAGATTAAGACCATGGAACCAGATAAATTCATCTTCCAGGAGAAGAGCTGGGGCAGTGACTTGAATTATTGCTCACATAATCTGGTTTGTCCAATCAAGACACAAAAAATTATGTGTCATGCGATGCAACATCATTTTCCTAAAATAAACAGAGATTATTTATTCCAGTTGGATCTTATTAGTGGTTTTTCTATTTTGCTCTTTGTTAGCCCTCAAGCTAACCTCCCAAGCTGAGTTTATTATAAGGCCAACAAAGACTTTTCCATGCCCAACCCAGCACAGACACTTGGTCATGACCTTAGAGCACTAGTCAGTCATGTTGTAGAGGGTGAAGAAAAAGGTCCTCATACTGAAGAGATGTGAACAAGAAGTCCTGATGTGGAATTCAATCCTGAAGCAAATGTCTCAGCATTGCTGAGTAAAACTTTAAAGTTTTTCCTAGAGTTATACATAAACAGTCTTTTCTAAATAAATTTTAGCCTTACTCCTACATGCAGAATTATTGCCACATCCAGACATTGCATTTCAATGTATGAAATATTTTCATTGCTTCTCTAGTGTTTAAGGACACCAGCTGAAGTCCTCCTTGAGGGAGAATACTTCCACATGTCCTTAACAGGCAATTTATGACTTTCACTTCAGTTTAACGCCTCAGAGCCAAATCTAGTTATATGTGTTGAAGTGTTTAAAGACATTTAATGTGGAAGGATTCAATGAAGCTGAGCAAGAAGATTGAAAAGGAAGTGAGAAGACTGAAGGAAAGAAGAGAAGGCTGCTTTTGTGGTCTTAGAAAGATGTAGAGATATAAAAGTACTGGCTTTGAAAATGCCAGCTGTTGCTATCTTTTACTTAATTTGGATGTAATAATTCCTCGATTCTATGTTCCATACCCTAGAAAATATAATTGTGGTTTATTAATTTTCACAATTTACTATAATGTAGTCAAATAGAAGGCATGAGCACGAATCCACCAATTAATCCCTTCCTGGACTAGGGTTCACGTAAGTATTCAAATTAGAGTAAAGACTTAAAAATATATTTGAAGAGACTTGCCATCACTTCTTGCCATAATGATAACCTTGATCTGTTCCTTATCTTTGCAAAATCCCAAACTCAAGCTTCACACAAAGATGATTGGGCTTTGGGGGACTGATTGCATGAAATGACTCACAAGAAATAGATGCCAATGAATATATTCTCAGTGAGAAAATACAAGTATCTACTTTAGTACAATCTCTCTTCTGTTGGAAAGTCTACATGGAAAACCAGATTATCTGAAAATGACTTGTAAGCATGAAACCCGAACCCGGGAGTGGGAAAATCCGCGTGCCTGCTGCACCCATCTTCCCCAGGAGACTGTTAAATATATAGCTGCAGATGTAACATTTGTCTCCCTCTTCCTCTAGACTTTGTGCTTGCTCTAGACTCTGTCTGATGACCTCTCTTACCTCAGATTGGTAGATATCATTAAAAGATAAAATTTTTCTTCCACACATTATGTCTTCATTAGATTTCCAGGCTTTGCTGTCTGTTTAAGTTAAGAACTGATCAGTCTTTGTTTGCTTTTCAGTTTTTTTTTTTTTTTTTTTTAAAGGAAAGGTACAGACAAGCAGGGAGACAGGCAGGAAGGGAGAGGATTCATTTTATTCAGTTGTTCATCATTGGTTGCGCCACCAGTCCCAGGTCTTAAACCAGGAATCTTGGGCTCTTTATAGACTGCCCCTGGTTTAAACCACTAGGTTACCAGGGAATGCAAGAAAGAACTACTCTTTAAAGGTCTTGTGAGTTATTGTTTCTTTATACTGCATTTATTTTACTTGTTTATTCTCACTAGGAGGAAGCTCTATTTCTCCACTCTCCAAGTTTTCATGCAAAAGCATTTCCATTAGGGTAGCGTACCTGACCTCTTCCCTACGGAGGAGAAATGATTTATTTTGTAAATGAATTTCAGAATTGTTCGTGAGTTCTGGTAATTCTGTTTCTTCTAAGATCCCTCTAAGTATCTCTGGGTTGTCAAATTGTACCTTCTAATACTCTGCCTTCATGTCCCTAAGAGACAGACCCCTGTGCCAGTGAACAGGATGCATAAATCTGTCTAATTCAGAGGAAGAAAGTCATATAATTATGGGACCTATCTCTGGACATCCTATTGTAGCCCCACTTTACTGGCCACAGGGAATGAAAGCACAGTGCTAGATGGATAGATGTTTGAACTCCATTTGCCTTCTCAATTCCTATAGCACCAGAGTCTCTCACTGACATTCACATTGCTTTGAGAACTCTATTGTTTTCTTATCATTTAATTTTTGTTAAACAGTGACAGACACCTTGTCCTGAACAGGGGTCAATTTACGCTTGATAAATAAATTATTTCACTACTATTTGACCTTTTTTATATATCTTTCTTGCTTCCTTTATGATATCAAGTCCCTAAGCAACATGAAATTTCCTTTCGTTTCGACACTTTTGGTCCTTTTTTCTACTTTCTTTTTTATCTCATGCCTGGTGCTGTCTAGGTACTTGCCCCTTGGCTCATACATTCACATTCATCTTGCTCGCCTTCTCACTCTTTCCTCCTGGCTGTATTCCTGTCAGAAACCTCCCTCCTACTCCCTTCTATTTCATTCCTTTAACACTTCCTTTCACTTTAAGCCTCTTCTTGATTCTGCACTGCTTTAACATCCATCTGCCCTGCTCTGTTTCTCCACCCACTTCAGAGAGAGGCTCCAGGTCTCCCAGAGCAGGGGGTCAAGTGATATCACTCCATCTCCTTGTTGCCCCTTCTGAATCTGTGTTTTTCCAAATTTGACTCAAAATCAATTTGACGCTCATGCCCACTTACCTACTTGAAGTCAAGCAGACCACTTCTTCACCACTTGATCTTCTAATAATGCCTCTGCTCCCTGTTATTTCGAACTCTTGTATAGGTCTTTGTCTACCTTAGATGAAGCTAATCTTTCAAAAAAGATAAATTTTACTATTCCCAGAACTAAGCAATTCTCAGATGTGATCATTTTTCCAAATTTATGAACTAAGGACATAGATTGTAAGGTTAGTGCACTGTAACCTTAAGGATGTGTTTCGTGCTCCTAATGAAGGAAAAAATACAATCTAAAATTTTAATGACCCAACAAATGGTGCTCAGAAAATTGGATACCCACACGCAAAATAATGAAGTTGGATCATTACCTTACACCATTAAAAAAATTAACTACAGATGTACCAAAGACCAAAACACAAGAGCTAAAACTATAAAACTCTTAGATGAAAACATAGGAGAAAAGCTTCATGACATTGGGATTTGACAATAGTTTGTTTGATCAAAAGCATAGGCAGTAAGAGACAAAATTGGTAAATTGGATTTAAAAACATATTTGTTAAAGGGTACAATGAACAGTAAAAAGGCAACCCGAAGAATGGGAGAAAATATTTTCAAATTATATAGATAAAAGATAAACATCTAGAACATAGAAAGAACTCCTGCATATCAACAACAGCAGCTCCTGAAGCAACTCAATTAAAAATCAGCAAATGTATTTTTCCAAAAAAGAAATACAGATATCCAATGGGCGCATGAAGAGATGCCCAAGATTACTAATCATTAGGAATATGCAAATTGAAATCACCATGTAAGATATCATTTCATACCCTGTAGGATGACTATTCACTGCCTGTAGGATGACTATTATTTTAAGAACTCACAAAACTGAAAGTAACTAATATTCGCTGTGGAAAATGGGAATATTTTTACATTGCTGGTATGAATGTATAAAATCGTACAGTTGCTCTGAAAAACAATATGTTGATTCCTCAAAATAATAGGCATAGATTACCATGTAATCCCATAGTTCTACTTGTGGGTAAACACCTAAATGAATTAAGAAAAGGAATTCAAACAGCTATTGTACACCAAAGATTATACCAGAAGTATTCATAATCGCCAAAAAGTAGAAGCAAATTGTTCCAGTCAGTCTTTTTGTTTTGGTGATGGTTTCTTTCACTTTGCAGAACATTTTAGTTGATGTAGTCCCATTTGTTTATCTTTGTTTTAGTTTCCCTTGCCTATGGTATTGAACCCTCAAAGACCTAAGACTGAAGTCATGGAATGACTTGTCTATGTTATCTTCTAAGAATTTTATGGTTTGCATCCAATCACTAATGCATTTTGAATTAATTTCTGTGCATGGTGTTAGAGAGTAGTCTGACTTCATACTTTTGTTTGTGGCTGTCCAGTTTTCCCAGAACAATTTATTGAAATTCTTTCTTTTCTGTGTCACGTGCTCTTGTGTCCTTTGTCATAAATTAAAGACCACATGTGTGTGAATCTATTTCTGGTGACTCAATTCTGTTCCACTGATTGATGTCTATGTTTTTATTCCAGTACCATATAGCTTTGATCGCTATTACTTTGTAGTAAAACTCAAGATCTGGGCATGTGATATCTCCACTTCTGTAATTTTTTCTCAAGATTATTTTGACTATTCGGGGCCTTTTGTTATACACAAATTTAAATTTTTTGTTCTACCTTGAAAAATGTGAGTGAGATTTTGACAGGGCTTGCATTAAATTTGTATATTGCTTTTAGGTAAGATAGTCATTTAGTAATGTAGATTTTCCCCAGCAGTGTATATCTCTTCATACCTTCTTCTATTTCCTTAAGATAATGTTATACTTTTTATAGTATAGGTCTTTCACTTCTTCTGTTAAGTATATTCCAAGGTATTTAATCTTTTAACTTTTATTATAAAAGGAGTAGTTTATTTTATTCTCTTTCATTGTATTATTCGCAAATGCAATGCAACAGATTTTTGTATATTGATTTTGTAGCTGCTACTTCACTGTACTCATTGATTAATTCTAGTAAGTTTTCATGGAATTTTTAGGGCTTTTACATATATTATTATGTCATCTCCAAATAATGATAGTTTTACTTCCTCTTTTCCAATTTGGATTCCTATTGCTTCTTCTTGCCTAATTTCTCTGGTAAGACCTTTAGTGTGATGTTACTTAACCCTGATGAGAGTAAACAACCTTGTCTTGCTCCTGATCTTAGAAGAAAAATTTTCTGTTTTTTCCCTTTTATTATGATGACTCTGGGTTTACCGTCTATAGCCTTTATTATGTTGAGATATGTTCCTTCTATTCCAATTTTATATAGAGTTTTTTTAATCATAAATGGGTGCTGAATCTTATCAGAAGCTTTACTTGCATCTATTGATGTGATCATATGGTTTCCTCCTTTCTCTTGTTGATGTGGTGTAAATCACTCATAGATTTGCTTATGTTGAATCATGCTTACATTCCCAGGATAAATCCCACTTGTTGACGATGGATGATCTTTTTGATATTTTGATGGATTTGGTTTGCTAATATTTTGTTGAGCAATTTTGCCTCCATGCTCATTAGTGATATTGGTCTGCAATTTTCTTTCTTGATGTTCTCATATGCTTTTGATATCATTACAATGTTGGCCTCATAGAAAGTGTACACAAGCTCTCTGGTCTTCAATTTTTGGGGAAAGTTTCAGAAGAATGGGTAGTATTCCTTCACTGGAGCTATGCTAAGACTCACTAGTGAAGCTCTCTGATCCTAAGCTTTTATTTTGGGGAAGAATTTTTGATTACTTCTTCAATTTCCTTGCTTGTGATAATCCTGTTCAAGTTTCCATTTCTTCCTGATCCAGCCTTGGTAATCTGTATGTTTGAAAAATCTTCCAGGTACTCCAGGTTGTCCAATTTATTGGCATGTAGCTGTTCATACTAGTTTCTTATGATGTGTTGTATTTTTGAAATGTCTGTTGTAACTCCCTTTTCATTTATGATTCTAGTTCTGAGAATTTTCCCTTTTTTCTTAGTGAGCTTAGCCAAATGTCTGTTAATTTTGTTCCTTTTTTCTTTTTGTTTTTAAAAGAAAGGTGCAGGCAGGAATGAAGGCAATAGGTAAGCAAGCTGGAGGAGAGTAGACGAAGAAGCACATAATTTATCTTAGTTAGTTGTATATGTCGGTTGTGTTCCTCAGTCTGGGACATCAACCTGGGTCCTTGGAATATATGTAGACTAGGACGGAGGCAGTTGGACAAATCACTACTCCACCAGTGCATGTCTTGTTTATTTTATCAAAGAACCATCTTTTAATTTTATTTATCTTAAATTTCCATTTTGCTTATTTCTACTTGAATTTTTTATTATTCCCGTCTTTCTACTGATTTTGTCTTCAACTGTTATTTTTCTAGCTAGAATCATAAATAAAAAGGGAGTTACAACAGAAACTTGAAGAGGATTATCACAAGCAAGGAAATTGAAGAAGTAATCAAAAATTATTTTCACGATGTGGTTTAGATTGTTTGAGATTATCTGGTTTCTTGAAGTAGGCCTGGATTACAATAAACTTCCCTCTCTGTTTTGGCTTCATCCCATAAGTTCTGTAGCTTGTGTCTTCATTCTTGTCATCTCCAAGTACTTTTCAAATTCTCTTTTGATTCCCTCTATTACCCAAGAGTCATTCAGAAACATGTTGTTTAGCCTCCATATATTTTTTAATTGTCCAGTTTTCTTTTTGTGGCTACTATCTAGTTTTAAGTCATTGTGACAGGAGATTTCTGGTATGATTTTAATCTTTGTAATTTTGTTGAGACATGATTTGTTTTCAAACATGGAATGTCTCGTGAGAACTGGAGAAAAAAGTATATTCTGCAGTCATCGGATGATGTGTTCAGTTTGTACTTTTGTCCCTTTTCTATTCTATGGGTGACTTTAAAGCAATTATATTGTATTTAGTTTCACTTTACTATTTTTTTTCCCTGAGGTTATGTTTGAGGTTATACCGGGGTTTATATAAAAGTTTCTGTGCTTTTAACCTGTTTTTACTTGGAAACAGTTTAGACTTGAACTCATTCTAGCAGTTCATATTTTTACTCTCCTCCCCACATTTTATGTTTTGATGTCATGCTGCTTCTGCGTGGTGTTTTTTTCATTTTATAGAAATTCCTTCAGCATTTCTAGTGAAACTGGATTTACAGTGATGAATCCTTTACCTCTTAACTTTTGCTCCTCTGTCTTCCAAATCTCAGTAATCATCTAGCAGTGTAGAGTATTCTTGGTTGGAAGTCCTTTTCCTGAAAGAAAAGGCCATTGGATATATCATGCCATTCCCTTCTGATTTGTAACATTTTAACAGAGAAGTCTACCAGCAGTCTTATGGGAGCTCCTTTGATATAATTTGTTTCTCTCCAGCTGATTTTAAGATTCTATCTTTATCTTGTATTTTTGACATCTCAGCGATGATGTGTCTTAGTCAGGTCTGTTTGGATTTCTTTTGTTTGGAACTCTGAGTTTCCTGGGCTTACTGCCTTCTTTAGGTGAAGGAGATTCTCAACCTTTATTTCTTCCAATAAAGTTTCTCTGTCATCATTCTGGGACTCCTGGTGTGTGAATGTTTTTCCTCTTGATGTTATTCCATGGTTCTTATATGCTGTCTAAATTTCATTTCATTCTTTTTTTTTTTCCTTTGCTGGTCTTCTTGAGTGCATTTCACTGCCCTGTCTTCCAGCTCACTGATTCTGTTGGAGGTTTTTTCCAGCCTACTGTTGAGTCCCTTATTGTGCTATTGAGTCTAGATTACAGGGTTGGTATTGGTTATGGAATGGAGAGGTCTCCCCTACATACATAATCATAAAAAAGCCCATGAAGAAAGAACCAAGAGCTGTGGGCCCAGTCCATAAGCAGACCACAGCCTCAACACAGGCTATAGAAGAGAGAGCCAAGAGCTGCTCTTAGTCATGTACCTTACCTTGTGAGAGTCCCTTAGTTCTCCAGAGGATTCAGTCCCAGTAGGTTGTTTAGACAATCCCTGAGGCCTGTGGATGGAATTCCAACAGGTACCAAAAAAGGAGGAAGCCATTTTGCTATCACCACAGGTTGGAGGGAGCACCTGTTTTGATAGAGCCCTTCCAATTATTTTTCCCATGAGGGGTGTAGAAAGAAATAATTCTTGCTGGAAAACAGTCAGCTTATCCACTTAGGTGCTGTTGACCTGTCTATTGTCTCTGGTTGCCCAAAGAAAGGTGATGGTAAGTGCCAACAGTTCTGCAGAATAACTTATGCTAACAGTTCTTCTAGAATAATGGTTCCATATGTAAGTCTTATTACATAGAGGAGAGTATATCTAACTAGGTACTACCTATATCTGAGACATCAAATTGTATAAGGCAAATCTAATGCTATATCACTTTATGTTTACTTCAGGTTTTCAAAATCCCACTTGGAATGACAGTGTAACAACTGTTCTGATCTGTAACGAAGTGTACTAATGGCAGAGAGAGCAGTGCTTCACCTTTCAAGGGCTTTCATATAGTGGTGGCTTCCAGTGTAGGCACCATGAGAAAGTGGCATCTCAGTTCACAGGGACACTAGCCCTCTTTCCACCCCATGCTAAGGCTCCCAGTTCAGGGACTGAAAGTCAATTCCCAGGTATGGTAGTGCTCACTGTGAGAGAAAGCCCTTTAGCTTAAGAGAATGATTTGCTGGTCTTTCCCCCACCATCCAGAGTCTCTGAAAGAGGTGAGGTGGCAGTGAGATAAATCTGTCTCTCCTACCATTTATGGAGTTACATGTACCTACTCTCTGTGGAGATGCTGGTACTGGTTCTTTTCAACGATCATAGTTGCTAAATAGATGTTTTCTTGGTTGTGCTGTGGGAAGAAGGTAAGCCTGGGATCTTAACAGTCTGCCATCTTGGAACTGTATCTCTCCAAGTCAGTTTTTTTTTTTTTTAGTGTATTTTACTATTTCATTAGTTTACAATAATATATGTGTAAGGAGAATTGAGTCACACCTTGGTCAATGTGTATATCATAACTCACCCACGACCAGAGTTCTAGTGTCGGTCACCATTATCATTTGTACTCTTTTTATGCCAGATTTCCTTCTTTCTCCCTACTCCTTCTCTCGTAACCACAATCTTGAATTCAGGGACCTGAGTACATTGTGTTTTATTAGTTCATTCACTTTATTTCTTTATATTCCACATATGAGTGAAACCATTGACTTTTTTTCACTCTGATTTTTTTCAATTAGCATAATCACCACAAATTCCATCCAGGCTGTTGCAAAAGGCAAAATTTCAACTTTTAAATTTTGTTTAAAAATTAATTTTATTGAATGAACATTGCATCATAACCATATTAACCATAGTTTTAGAGTTGAAATTAGGACAAATTGGAGTATCACCTGGAGCAGTGGAGGTGGAGGACTCAGGATTAAATTCAAGCAAAGAGGGTATAACACCCCCATTGTGGAAGCCTGCATCCCTTTTGAACAATTCGGAGCTCATTTATTGGGTGTGTTTTTGTCCAAATTAACTTTTAGCAAACTGTGATTAAAAACAGGACAGAATTTCAAGCCAAGCAGGTTGCCAGAACTTTGCTAAACTTTAACAACATAAATAAAACCAGAGTGTGAAGTAACCCTAATAAAATTATATTGGTTTAAGGTATATGCCAGTATAAATCAACATCTGTATGAAATATATAAATTATCACCAATAATTTCATATTTTTTATAGATGAGTAGAATTCCATTGAGTATAAATACTAAGTCTTCTTTATTCAGTCATCTGTCAATGGACATTTAGGTGGATGCCATGTGTTGACTTAGAACATGCATGAGAAAAATAAGTCTCTTAAACAAATGATGTTGGGAATATTAAACAGGCCCCTGGGAAAAGAAACTAAAGCGCTCTTTAATGCCATACACAAGAACAATTTCAAAATGGGTAAAAAACTTAGATGTAAGACCTGAATCACAAAACATATAAAAGAAAACTTAGGCAAGGTGCTCTATGATGTCAACCTCAGAGAGATCTTTGGCGAAGCAACACTAACAGCAAAGCAAATGAGCAAAAATAAACAATTAGGACTACATCCAACTAAAAAGCTTCCATATAGCAAAATAAACCATAAAAATGAAAAGGTAACGTGCTGTCTGAAAGAAGATATTCATATATTATACATCAGACAAAGGATTAATCACCAAATTTTATAAAGAGCTCAGATACCTCAACAAGATAAAAACCAAAAGCAGTAAAAATAAATAAATACAGAAGATCTGCATAAACACTTCTTCAGAGAAGATATATGGATGGCCCACAAACATAACAATGATGTTATACATCACTTATCAGGGAAATGCAAAATCAAAACCACAATGAGAGACCCCCTAACACCTGTGACAATGACCTATTTCAAATATACTAGAAACTATAAGCATCAGAGAAGGTGTGGAGTAAAAGGAATCCTTCTACACTGTTGATGGGAATGTAAATTAGTGAAAGCTCTATGGAAAAAACAGTATGGAGATTGCTAAAAAACTTCAAAATGGAATTGCCATTTTATCTGGCAGTTCTACTTTAGGTTAAAAAAGTATTATTTGTTGTGAGTTGTGGCAGAATTTATCTTAGAGAAGAAAAAATGCTTAGAGAAATAAATCAATTTAAAAATTGTTATGGTTTAAAGAACTCTGGTGAGGACTAGAAATAAAACTGAAGAAATAAATGAAAAGAAGGGATATTTTTGAGAGACATTGGGAAAATTCGGCTTGATTAGACTTGGTTGGATATGAGATTATGAAGAGGGAGAGTTTTAGGAAGACAACAGTGATCTGACTTGTAGGACTAGTGAATGGTGATATTCACCAAAACAGTTGGTAAATAAAGGAGTTTCTTTGGATAAGTGGAAAATGCAAGTTCAGTTTGAGATATGCATACTTTGAAGTTCCAGTGAAAATCTTAGTGGACATAATTGTTAAATAACTGCAAATATGGATCTGATATTTTAGAGAGAGGTTAGGTGTAGAGATATGAATTTTGGAATAGAACATAAAAAATAATCCATGCTGTGTGCACGGTGATAATATATAGCATAAGCGTAACAGTAGGAAGACAAATGTGATTTGTTGGGGGAAGATATGCCACAAAGGAAAGTGCCAAGAATTGGTCACAAAGTGTTTGTCACAGAAGTCAAGAGAGGTGACAACTTCAACTAAGAAGTGGGCAACAATATCTAAGAACATTAAGAGGTAAAAAATGTAAGGGCTTTACAGTGTCCTATGAATTTGATGAATAAATGGTCATTGGTGGTATTGGTTACAATGGTTTTAGTCTCACCATGGAGCAGAAGATGAATTACATGAGTCTTCAACCTTCTTTGAGTCTTGTTCTTTTTTCTCATTCCCATTTTAATATATCTAGAAGAAACTATCCAGATATTATAGTCAGTCTTCTTTTGTCTTTAGCTAATTTATGGTCAAATTTAATGATAATGATAAAGATCATTTGGGTTATTTTTTCATGATTATATTTTAATAGGAAACTGTCAAGTTGCCATGTCACTACGTTCACCTCATATCATTGTCAATATCTTGAGAACAGTCTTCTTTTCCCCACATTCCACCTAATCATCAAACCTACTCCAGGCATACAACATAGCAATAAGATTGAGTATCAAAGCCTCAGTTGTCACCTGGTAAACTTAGTAACTAAGGCAATATACTATGAACTAAACAGTGAATTATAGAAAGTCTTTCTAACTGAAAACTGCATCTGACCCTCTAGTTAACCTAAAACTAAGATAGTATTATATTAGTTGGAGAAGGTCTTCTCTCAGGTCAACAGACCTCATTAAATGAATTACTACTAGGCAGCAAAACTGAACTGGGCATAACAAACATCAACCTCACTTTTATGCTGAAATTTGAAAGAGGAAAGCTCTCAGTTGCCAGGTAGATGGCAAGGAAAGCAATATATGTATATCTTATGCAAAGTTAATGCACCATAAGGAAAAAAAGAACACAGTTCTGATGGTTCAGATAAAGATATTTTTATCTGAAAAAATCCTAGAAATCTTCCATAAGACACAAAAGGATATAGCTTCTATGAAATAGAAGAAAAGAAAGGAAAAATGCACTAAGGAAAGATAGGAAAAGTTAGTTAAAATGAAGAGTAGAAGTGATAAAAGAAAAAATGCTAGAGTAGAATTTCGCTTATTATTGAGATGAGGGTGATTATATAATTCCCACAGGAACTAAATAAAATACCAGATAAATCAATAATCATACTATTATTTGAAAGAACCAAAAAGTTGTTGATGCAAAAAATTTAAATGAATTAAATTCCAGAATGAATGAAACTTTCAATATGAGCAAAGATTGGTAGTCACTTTCATTCTGAAGACCATTCACTCTACATGAGCACACAAGTGGGCTTATCGTTGACCTTTCATGGGCAAAGGGAATTGACAATATACATGGGTTGACATGGTAGATTTGAAATCTGGAGGAGCCCAAACACAGAGCTAGGACTCACAACCCATCATATTTTTCCCACCATTCTTCTGTTGAGTGAGCAGTGATAAGGCTGGCCAGAAAGATGTATACTTAAATCCCAAAGTCCTGGCATTTGAAATAAAAGTGAACTGAAATCTCATAAATCAATATACCAGCAAGATGGAAGAATGGAAATTTGCACCATTATCTTCCTTCAGAAGCATCAATTTTGACAATTCCCAAAGGAAATTACCTTTGTGGGAATACAGTATTCTAGTGGAAATATTCCAGCATACCATTGGTGAAAAAAAACCTCAGAATAAATTCATCAAAAAGTGTAGGAAGGACAGGTTTCCTTTACCTGTATTGCCCCTCCCTGAAGGTGGCACAGTTCTATGCTAAGAGAGAGTTTATTAACTTGTAATTTCTCCCACAGGGAAAGATGTGAGCACTTGAATATTTCAGCTCTGCAGGATGCTTCCCAATAGGCCCAGGTCTTTCTCATTTCACCCAGATTACCAAGGTAATCAGCACAGAAGAGACGGGAGCAGGAAAGAGAGGCTATTAAATGGGACACCTTGCCTGATATCCCAATTGGGCACAGTCACTCCCAATGCTCCGGTGCCTGACCACCTCCCTCCCCAAGGAGGGCTCCTTGAGTGATTGCAAGCATCTCATGAAGACAGCTGACTCAATTGTTCAGGATTAAGAAAAGACATACAAGTATTTCAAGACATTGACTTGGGGTAAACAAATGGAGTCTCACAGAACCTTTACCCTGGTTGAGAAAAGGCATACCATTTAATTGCCTCCATCAAGAAAAGACAAGATGTGTGGAATAGGCAAACTCATAGGAAAGTTCTGAGCGAGTCTCAGAAACTCTAGTTAGGTTGACTTCTGAATGCATTTTAAGACTTTAAAAATACAAAACAAATCAATAAAGCATAGCATCTCCACGAGGAAAAATAATTTAGTAACCTGTGCCAAAGAAACAGAAATCTACAAGTTGCCTGACAAAAAACTTAAGATAATTGTTTTAAAGAATCTTTGAAAACACTAGAACACAGAAAATTCAATAATATCAGAAAATAATACATTAGAAAAAGGAATTTAATGAGAGAAATGATTAAAAAAACAGAATTTTCTGAAGGTAAAGAATGCAATGAATGAAATGGGGGAAAGTCAGTATAGAACATCATCAAAAGTATGGATCAAGCAGAAGAAAATATCTGTGAATTTGAAGACAGGTAGTTTGAACTTATCCAGTCAGAGGAGGGGGGGAAAAGAATGAAAAGGAATGAAGGCTAAAGGATTTATGGGATACCATCAAGAGTGCTAGCATTTTCATTTTGAGAATTCCTAGAAGAAGAAAGAAAAGAACAGAAATCATATTGCAAGAAGTAATGATGGAAAACCTCCAAATCTAGAGGGAGATATGAATATCCAAGTACATGTCCTGAAAGCTCAAAGTTCCCAAAAAGGTTCAAACAAACAAACAAACTAAAAGACCCAGCTTACACATATTATAATCAAACTGCAAAAACAAAGTTAGAGAACAGCCAAGAGGAAAGATGCACATCACATACAAGAGACAATAGCAATACAATACCAGTAAGGAATGTCAATATCCCTTTTTCAACAATGAATATCATTTAGATAGAAAATAAAAATAAGGTAACATTTGATTTGAGCTAATTTTAAACCAAATAGATGAAATAGACATATACAGAACATTTCACCCAATAGCAGCAGAGTACACATTTCTCTCAAGAGCACTGGAACATTCTCCTAGCCCTAACAGAGCATCCCTATTCCATACATTTTGTTGTTGTTTTTACTTTTACTTTTACTTTCTGTTTAATGAGGAATCCTACATGTTAGCTTTCTTCTTAAGGGAGAATTTGACCCCTTCATCTCCTTAAAACAATAATGATGACTTCAAAGAGACATTATTATATGTGATTAGAAATAAAAAAAATACATTAGTTTATCATTTTCAGAATATTGTCACCATGCAAAAAAGCATAAAAACAAGATGAGATGCTTTGGAAAAGATTGAACAATTTCTGGAAGCTTTCACCAGTCAGTAGACTGCCTTAATTCAACATGTGTTCATAGAACACCTATTATGAACCAGACCCCGGGAATGTAGGGATTACAGGAGTTAGATATGGTCTCCCTCCATGGGTCTTAAATGTAGTAGCATGTCCAGTGCTGGAACTTTTTGCAGAGACTAGAGATTTGAACTAGCTGACCCCAGTTTTCTTCTAGAGGTCTATAAATGTATGTTTCTGGTCCAAAAAGAAAAACCACATACATAGGCAACCAAACAAAAGTTTGTCTTCTAATAAGGCAAATGCTTCTCTTATTGTCTCTCTGGGACTTGACATTGGTAAAATGAGTGCAAAGGGATAAAGAAACTTTATACCTGAAAGCACCCCTCTAGTCTAAAACAAATTTGCCAAGAATTTGCCAAGTTTCCTCATTAATCAAATACATCTCGTATCTGAGCTTTGTAGTCCTCTGCCAGAGAGCAATGTCAAACATGTCTCAGGCCAATCTTGCCCCTGGGAAAGCTGGAAGGGAAGCCATGTCAGAAAAAAAAAAAAAAATACAGAAAAAAAAAATTTCAAGAAAATTCACCTTCTGGCATTGTCCTCTTCCTCTGGCTCTGGAAGTTGCTCCAGGGACTCTCTGCTTTGGGAAAGTGAAGCAGCCGGGACTTAAACCAAGTCAGACCGAGCAGATGGTCTGGCATTCTGGGAACATTCTAGGCATATTCCTCCAAGAACTACCACAAAAACGAGGGATAGTTCCAGGAAAACAAAGAGTTGTAACTAGACTCATGGCTTAGGCACACTAGGACAGATGTCCCAAGAGCAGACTTGCTGGAGTCAGGGTGGAGGATATTGTTGGCTTCTGCAGATCAATCAGTTGGATTCTCCCCCACCTTATTGGATAGATATCCCAAAGATATCCCTTGAGTCTTTAGGCTGATGTCCAGTTGCTGATCTAATATCAGACTCTGGAGACAGGCTTGAAGTGTTTCAGAAAAGAAAGTGAATGATCCCCAAATCATGAGCCCATGAACAGTTTTACCCAAAGTGCATTTTTTATAGACTTCAAATCCTTTTTCCAGCAATGCTCTCTGCTTTTGTCCCATTGAAGTCCTACATTTCTTTCTAGGATTATCACAAGTGCTGCTTCTTTCATGATTCTTTCCTGGGTTTTTTTCAGTTCCAAGTTATCTTTCTTCTAACGACATTCCGAATTCTCTTACAGCAAATATTATACCTATATCTATATAGCACTTCGTGTATGCCTTATCTTTTTAAAAATTAACTTGCAAGTACCTTATGACAAAGATCATATCTTATTATTTCTATCTCATCCTGCCCCTAAAGCCCTGAATTTTTCCCCAGAAACCCTCATTTGCACTTGTAGGGTTTTTAAAAGTTTGAGGGAAGAGAGTTCAGAAAAAGTCTATAGAAATCAGAAGTAACACTTATAAAACCTTTCCATTCCTGCAAAGGGCAAGACTAGGGTTCTCCCATAACCTCTTTGAGGTCAACTTTCTGTCCCAATAATCTAAAAAATTAGAAAACCAAATTCACACTCAGTGATACATAATTCACCCTGAACTATTGAGAAATAAGCAGTACCACCTAAGTGAATTTCGAAGATCACTGGAGCTTGCTTATTAAAATCCAAACATTTTAAGTGATTTACAAAAGATGCTTTTCTAAAGGCTTTTGGAATATCCCTAGGAAAGTCCAAGACAGATTATTAGCATAGTAGCTGTATCCGTGGAGACTGATTTGGAGAGTAGGGATTAGAGATGGAAGGAAGACTACAATTTGCTCTGTACCCTTCTGTCCTTTAGAATTTGTATAATACACATTTATTACCTATTAATATAAATGAATGACATGTGTCCTTAATTCCTTAAATATAGTTGCTGAACATAATTTAACTTTTCTTTCTGAATTAAGTTCATCTTTATAAATATTAGTCTTATTCCTAAATAGCATTATTTCAAAAAGGGATATTAAAGTTATAGAGTTATTTTCTCCTATACTAATTAGATCCAAAATTGCTAAGTCTCCAGAGTTGTTGGGTCTTGGTTACTTTCCAAATGTTCTATCTCTTTCATGACAGCAATCACTTTTTTGTTGTTATTAAGTGATTCTTACAGCAACCATTGCCCCCTCTTCTAATTTGTTCTGATGTGACTTGGAAGCCAAGTGGTCCCAGATGATAAAAAGGATGCATCAAATGCAGATGGGAAGAAGAGAATTCTAGGAGTTAACAAAAAGTGCTACCAGTCATTTGGGCTCTGCTTTTACTGAAGTTGTTTGGGTTCAATGGCATTCTAATCTAACAGCAGATTTACTTCTCTCTCACTTAAAAACCCTATGATGCTGAGCCTTCAGAGCAGGTCCTCATGTTAGGCAGGCATGATGGAAGTCATCGTAGGGACCTGGTTGCCTGAGTGCTGCTAGAGGCAATTCTCCTAAAAGCTGGACGTAATTCATATTTAACTGTGTCGTTTTGATTTTTATTTTGTTTTCATAAATGAAAGGTGTAGGCAGGAATGAAGGCGATAGGCAGGAAGAGATGAAGAGAGAGGAAGAAGCACTTCACACATTCTATTTAATTGTTCATCATGGTTGCTCCCCCTGGTCCCAGGTTTGGAACCAGGGACCTTGTATGTGGGCCACTCCCGGTGGACTAAACCACTACACCACCAGAGCACATTTCATATTCAACTGTTGATAGTGAACACAGGAAAGCTACTAAGATAACCCTAGAGACTCAGAAAATTTCCAGGATTGGTGTCATTTCACTATGTGAACTTCATGACATTTTCCTGGTGGGGTGGGGGTGGGGGGCAGGGTTCTAGGGCTTTTTGTCATATTTATGGGGTTCTTTTTTGTTTTTGTTTTTTGCTTTCTGACTTTTGAGGTTTGCTGTATTCTGTGTAACAGAGTAACAAGATAAATGACTTCTAGGTAAGTAGAGTTACTGTTGACACCGTTGTTAAAATAATCCTTTTCTCTTTATCTGAGTGAAGTTAAAAATAAAACCCTTGATAACTAACAGTCAGCATAGATGCAAGCAATGAACACTGAAAATTCATTCAGGTTAAATGATTTGAGTCTAAGTCACACCTCTGTTGGTGCTCAGATCTGTCACCAGGTTCAATGGAGCCCTGAGCATCACCACCCTGGGTTAAAGTATAAAAAGTGTGAAAAATTAGTGGAGAACTTTAAAAGTCAGGGCTGAGAATGAGCAGAGGCCATAAATATGGTGTTAATGTTCAAAAAAGAAAGCTAATTGTGGAAATTACTGGCCAGTTAAATTGGATAGTCTTAGTAATAAAACAGATGTTAACAGTGAAGATTCATCAACATCTGGAAAGGATAAAGTCACAAAAGATTTATGGAAAGACGTGAGTTCAAGAAGACTAGGCAGAGGAGAAAAACAGAGCAAGGCCAGTTCTTTAGTAAAGAATTTGGAACTGGGTAAAGGGTTTTGCTCAGCCTGCCACGCCATATCTACTCTAAGGCCAGTTTGGATTGGCCTCAGCAATTGGCTAGGAGATCATAAATGAAGGATAATGATAAAAATACCCAGAAACAGTTCTAGTGAGAGGAGCAGGGGCTGAAGCCACTTCCCCAGAGAAGTGGGGTCAGGACTGGTTTTATTTAATGATTGAAAGCAGGAACAAACAAATGTCAAGAAAATGTGCAAAGCCCATCAACAAGAGACAAGGTCACAGGCTGACCAGGAGTTTACCCAGTAAGACTGAGACCAATTACTAAAGGGAGCTGGAAATAACAGAGGTCAAAGCAACCTGGGAAAATGATTTGAAACAAAAGCCCATGTCTCATGGGAAAGAGGCGGGGGCATTAGGAGGAACAGAGTAGGAAATAAAGGTGGCCAAAAGCAGTCCCAGGGGACAAATAATGTTTAACAACATAACATGGGGGTGAGGAAGCCCAACAGACCAGAGATCTAGTTTTGAGCTTTGTAAATTTAGGTCTCTGGTTCTAACAAATGTGAAAGTATAGCTAAGCCACTTATTTATGCTTGAGGAAAGAGAAACCCAGCAGGAGTATGCAGGTTAGACTTTGGACATTGACTTTGAACATCAAAGTCCTAAGGGTACCCATCTCTGCACTCCTGGAGCAGGTTCCTGGACAGTTGGAAGCCCCATTACCTAGCACACACCTGACACATAGTAGGTGCTCAGTGAGTGCATGGTAAATGCAGGAAACCCTGTGTAATTCTTAGGACATTTGGGATCACTGAGTGAAAATGGAGTGAGGGTTGCCACTCACTAAAGGCTCTTTCAAGCTTTGATATTTGAGGACTTCGTGATTGGAAGAAAAAGATCCGGCAGCGGCCAGGTGTTTCAGCAAACATTGATGACTGTCCCAGATTCTGCTCTGGGGCCTGGCATGCTCCAGCCCTGCCTGTGAAAACAGAATTGTGAAGCATTTGCTACTCCTCCTGTCTCTGCCATTCCAAGTGACTGGTCACCAGTGACCAAACCTTTCTTGTATTCTATACCTGTCTTCATAGGCTCTGGCTTTCCCTTTGCTTTCTCCAACTATTTAACTCGAAATTGGCAGCTGAGAGGAAAGACCCAAGGCCCTCGTTCAGCTGTGCCACGCAATACCTGTACCTCAGTGTGCAACGGTCTCTGCATTGTCTAAACCAGGGCTTCTCTAACTTTGATGTACATAAAATCCCTGGGAGGGGAGACGGTGCATTTCTAACTAGCTCTCGGGGAATGCCAGTGTTTCCATTTCAAGGTGATACATTTGAAAAGCAAGGGTTCAGAACTGCAGTATCCAGTCAGCGCCACTAACTACATATGACGATTGAATACGAACATGACTCGTGAATTAATGTTTAATTTTTATTCAATTTAAATTTAAATAACTACATGTGACTAATGGCTATGCTGTTGGATGGCACAGATCTAAGGCAATTAGTATTACATTACATTTTAAGAAATACTGATGTAGTGGTCAGGTCATGTATTTTCTTCCCCCAATAAACTCTCAGTCACATAGGTTACCTGAGTCTGCTCATTCTACCTGATCAACAACTAGTTTGGTTAGAAATAAGTATTTCATTTATCTGGTACTGACATTTATTATAAAATTTTACTCCTCTTACAGAAATGAAAAAAGAGTGCTAAGACATTTAAATGAAGAAATGATTTGTTACATTTGTGTTACATTAAAATAGTTTAAAGAGTTACAACTGACATCAAATAAGCTGCACATATTCAAAGTATAAAATTTGACATTTTTTTGCATATTGTTAAATCAAGACAATGATCTACTACCCACCCTCAAAGTCTTATTATACCTTTTTATCCCTCCATCCCGTTCTTCCCTTCCTCTCACTCATCAATGGGAAATCACTAATCTGCTCTCTGTTACTATACGTTAGTTTGCATTTACTAGAATTTTATACATGGACTCATGCAGTGTGCACTATTTTATTTTCCTGGCACTCAGCATTATTATTTTAAGACGAGTTCATTTTGTTGTGTGCATCTATAGTTCACTGTGGTTGTTTTTTTTTTTTAAAGGAAATGTAAGGCAGGAATGCAGGCAGGCAGACAGGAAAAGGAGGAAGAACATTTTTATTTATTTTCATTTTGTTGTTCATCTTGGTTGTTCCCCGGACCCCAGGACACAAATCCACAACCTTGGGATGTATGTGAACTACGCTCATTGAGAGGCAGCAAATCTAACCGCTACTCCATCACTGCATGCCACTTCATTGTTTTTTCTTCCGAAGTTATAGAGCACAATTTGCTGATTCACCTGTTAGTGGACATGTCTTTTGTTTCTGGGTTTGATTATTACAAATAGTATTGCTATGAATAGTGTTTCCAAGTCTTCATATGAACATGTGTTTTCATTTCTCTTGGGTAAATGCCTAAGGGTGTAATGGCTGTGTCATATGTGGGCATATATTTAAATCTATAAGACACTGTCAAAATGTTTACCAAAATTGTACCATTTTCATTCCAAACAGCAGTATGTGAGAGTTCTAGTTCCTTTACATTCTCAACACTTCTTTTCATCACATTTAGATATTTTAACTTTCTACTGGAGCAATGAGATCTCACTGTTGCTTTAATATGCCTTTCTCTAGTGATTAGTGATATTAAGTGCATTTTATTGTATTCGTTTAACATCTGTGTATCTTTTTAATGAAATATCTGTTCAAATGCGATGCCTGTTTTGTTCTTTTTTACTTTCTTATTATTGTTTTTCATACTTTGTATCAGTTAATTTCCCAGATAATGAGATTTGCAAATATTTTCTTCCCATCTGTGGCTTGCCTTTTCATTTTCTAATGGTGGCTTAGGGAAGGTTCAATTAGTGAAAACTCAAGACTTTCATTCAATGTTTATAAATTCTCTCTCTCCTCTGGATGAGGATAAGGGAGTTTTCTCTCTCTCTTATAGGTGTAAATTGAGAGAAATGTAGCCTAGTTACTGCTGGTGGACGGCTTACAATCAGACTGCAGTCAAAGCAGACAGGGAAGAGAACAGAGCCAAGTGTGTTACAGGGAAATGGAGTTAGAACCCTGATCACATTGAGCCTGTGACATAATGCTTTGGAAGTTTTCAGTTATATGAACCAAAAATTCCCTCTATTCTTTAAGCCAGTTTGGGTTAACTGAATGTGACACTGATGTTGATTTAAATTGTCACAGGCAACATAAACATGTTAATTATCGCTATGGTACTGGATGTTTTACAATCAGCACGCTTTTGTCTAGTGTATGAACACTTACTATTTTTTTTTCCATTCAGACTGCTGTGAACCCTTGGTTCTTACAGAGAACACTCAGCTTTCAGTGGTCACAAGACTTTATTTCTCTTTTTGCCTCATGACCAATTCAAGGTGTGTTCTGTGGTGTCCCTGATTTGTGTGTGAATAGACACAAAGTCCTATGTGTGTTTGACCGCAAGGAGTTATCATGGTGACCCAGAAGATGCCAATATTCATTTGCTAAATTATCAGCGAAGTACAAGATTTCAGACTCCTCAGAGAAAACTCATGTACCCTCACAAGGACTCTACGCCTTTATGAAACTCGTGGTGAGAACCACTGATGTGGCTGGACATTTAGCATTTGGAGTCAGAGACATAGTTTGAATCCTGACTCCTTGCTTCCTGCTCTGTGACCTTGGGCAAAGATTTATCTTCTCTGGAGTCTCTGTTTCCTCATCTTTAACAGGGAGAATGATTCACATGAAAAACTTTTTCGAAGTATCTGCTTATGGCCCAGGACCAGAAGGTTCCTCCTCACCCCCATAAAATATATGCATAAATATATGCTTGTAGCTAGCAGCTCACGCAAAATGGATTTTTAAGATTTTACAATGAAAATCATAGAAACCAGAAGACAATTATGATTGAGAAGGTCAAAAGAAAATAAAACTAGTTAGTAAAGGAGGTGTGAGAAGAAGATACTCATTTGAGTATCCAGTGAGATTACTTAGGAGGAAGCACTGTACAATGCAAAATCATACTGCACTTGTTACTTGTTTTTTATTTTATTTTATTTATTTGCATTTTGTGCTTGCCTCTACCTTTCTTAGTCAGACAAGCTCCTTAGGTGCCCTTTAAGTTCTGACTCAGAACTTTTTCTCACACCTGCCTCTGTGTTCTCATAACACTCATTAGAAATTTGACAGGTTCTGTCTCCATCTCTTTTCTGGGACAAGAGACAGGCCAGGTCAGGTCTGGTGCCTAGTGTGGTGACCGGTAAGCAGGAGGACAACAAAGTGGGTGTTTTTAATGAATGGAACTGAAGGTGGTCCCTGAGGAAGACAGGGTCTACAAAGAGAGGGTGAGGGAGGCAGGCATGTCTCCGCACATGATGATGCTGTCTGAGCCTGACTGTTGGCAGGTCCCATTTCTAGCCTCCTCCATAACTCCCATTTGGTCCACTCAAAACACAAAAGCTGCAACAGTTATGAGTTTCCTCTACAACCTGAGCCTGAGTCAAGGCTTTGCCTCTCTTAGAACTTTTTCTCTGGGAGTAAATGCAGAGGTTACTGCTGCTTTCATCTTTGGGGCCACCAGTCCTTGCCCAAAGGCCCAGGGCAGTAACAGTGGTGGCTTCTTGGCTCTTTTCAGGATCACTGAGTGAGCTGTGGTCCTGAGATGACTTTCTCTGATGAGAGGAGGAGGGTTGGAAGACTCTGGGTCAGCAGCAGCCATGCCAGGGAGGGAGGATGGGTGGGGGGTGAGGGAAGGACTAGTTTTTGAATCCCACTGGCCTGCTCTCTGATTCAGGGTGGGGTAGGGTGGAGAGAGAGGGCAGCCACCCCACATTTTGCTGAACCCAGATGGCGGGTCCGTGAGAACCGTTTAATTGTCCACAGAAAGAGGACATCTTACTTTGGCAGAAGACTCAGGCTAATCAGAAGCAGCCCCCCAGCCTCTCCTCCCTTCAACTTTCTTCCCTCTGTGAATTCAGTCTGATGGGCACAAGGCGAGGTTCCAGGGCTTTGATCCCAGGCCATGCTGCCAGTCTCAAATGTGGGCTTTCAGAAACAACTCAAGAAATGTTTTGATTGGAGTGCTCATTAAGGGCACAACAAGTGGCATTTCTTTTCTCTGCCAGGCTAATGGGATGCTGAGATTAAAAGCTCAGACGCCACTGAGCAGGCCTTTGCTCAAAATTGTTTCTGCTTAGTATACGGATTCTCTTCTCCCATATCTTTTACGAATTAGTTTTTATTTTCTTTTGATCATGTCCATCATAAATAGACTTGTTGTTTCTATGATTTTTTTTTTTTTAAGGAAAGGTTCAGGTAAGAATGAAGTCAAGCAGAGTCAGGAAGAGAGAAGAGGAAAGAGCATTTTATTTATTCTATTTAGTTGTTCACCTTGGTTGTTCCTGACCCTGCCCCTCAGCCTCAGGACGTGAACCTGGGTTCCTGGGGTGCATGTGGACCGTGCCTGCCAAGGGTGGCCGACCACACTGCTGCTCTACCAGGGCTTGCCTGCTTCTATGATCTTTACTGTAAAGTCTTAAGAAGTCATTGTGCATTAGCTTCTAGCTATAAACATATATATGCCTATATGTAAATATATGTACACACAAAATATAGACTATATGCAAACATTACATAGTGTGCACACATACTCAGTGACTCACGCACCGCCTAGCTTTAGTACAGTGCAGGATGAACCAGAGTGGATTTTGCAACCCCAGGTGGGTTTGTGAAACATGTTGTATGTAAACAGCTGTCTTGAACAGAGACTCCTATTTGAATGCACTTCTTTAGACATTCAGCAGCTGACAGGTGTTTTCAGCGACCTCTTGCCCAGTCTGGGGACATTCCCTTTTCCTGTGATTATGAGGCTCCCCACCCCATCCATTCCTGGGAAAAAACATACTGGAGACTTCTCTCCTCTTTTGACAGGGTGCTTCCTAAAACCTGAAGTATGCGGTGTCTCTCCAGCTCCCAGAAAGTACTAGCCACCATTTCTCAATGGTAACGAACAGGTTTGAACCAGCGAGGGTTTTGTTTTTGCCTTTTTTCTCTCTCCAGCTTAACTACTTCCTCCCATGTCCCTTCTGTATTAAAGTGTCCCCACCCCACCAAAGCCTGAGACAAGTATTTTAAGCACACTCCAGAGGTGGCCACCAAACTGAGTCTCACTGCACCTGCAGCACAGGCTGCCCAGAGCCAGAGTGTGGCCGGAGTCAAACTAGACCATGCCCGTCCTAGCCCTGCAGTCACAAGAGCTTGGTTCTCTTCAAACCCAGTTCTCACAAACTGTGTGTTTCCATGTAAGTCACATGTCGCTGTTCTAAGTCTTCCTTCACTCTCAAACTCAGGGGGAAAGCAGACTATTAAGCTGTATCTAGAGTCAAGACTCCAAGGAACGTGGGCGTTGAGCACGGCCACTAGGTGGCAGTATTCGGACACGAGCCTCGAAAGCTTAGTCCTTGACGGATTATTCGGTTCCTCTGAGATGCCCAGGTGCAGCCAGAGGAGAAAGCTGCCATCGTCACTCAGCTGGTGCTCACATGTTCACTGAGCATTGGCTTTTGTTCATCTTCCCCTGCTCTCCACTCCCTGCACTCCTGGCTTTGCCATAGGAAGAGGTACACACCTTTCCTCCTCACCCTCTCTCCTGGCAGACCCCACACATCCTTTAGGGCTCAGCTCAAACAGATCTCTTGTGAAACGCTCCCTGGATGATTCTCTTTGGCCTGCTTTGCAAACAACGTGTGTTCTGCCACTTTGCTACCTCGGTTTCCCCTCAATTCTTTCTTTCTTTCTTTTCTTTTCTTTTTTTTTTTTTTTAGGAAAAATGCAGGCAGGAATGAAGGTGAGTGGGCGGGTAGGAAGAGAGAGAAGGAAGAAAAATTTATTTTGTATTTAGTTATTCATATTGATTGCTCCCCAAGTCCCAGGTCCTGAACCTGGGTCCTTGGGATATATGTGGACTGTGTCTGGTGGTCTTACCTGTTAGGCCACCAGGGCACTCAGTTCTTCATCCACACCTTGCTCATGACGTCTCATACCCCTGAGCGTGATCATTCCCCTGTCTCCAACACTGTTTTATGAAGTCCTGAGGGCACACAGCAGGTTTTCTTCACCTCTGTTTCACCCAAGTTGCTGTGCGGGTCTGGTACAATGCCCACTGCTAGATGTTTATTTTTCAGATGAATTCATTCATGACTTGAGTTTGGGAAGACCAAGTTAACTCCTTTATCAGTGCCTTTCTTATTTTTTGTTTTTTGGTTTTTTTTGGTAATTCTTAGTATTGCATTATGCCTTTCTTGATTTTGATCTAAAGCATTAAACTGGTGGGGTTTTCAGATTTTCTTAGCAGTGGAACTTTTGGTCAAACAAAGACCTATAACAGCCTAAATATGTGAAATTAATGAGCATAGAGCTACTTGAGTTGAAGCTGAGAGGCGGAAGCCCATAACCTGTCCTCATACCTCTACCCACTTTCTTGGTCAGGGGGACACCCCCTTAGAATCTGAGGGTTTTTTAAACAGAGTTGGAAACACTGTTCTGTTCATTTATCTTCTGTTTGTCTCCAGTTCACAGAAAGATGAATGACTGGGGAAGGATTGTATTCCTTGGGGGCATGGTCCTGTCGTCACACAACCTTAACAAACAGCACACACTCAACAGAGTGTTGATTAACTGAATTAAGCTGAATTAAAATGACATCTAGACTGTGAAGTCAAATATTGCTTTAAGAGTTGAAGACGAGTGACCTTACTGGATTTTTCCCCAAGGTAGACATGAGAATAGTTAAGGACACAGTTATCCTGACAGCCATCTCTATCCTGAGAGAAACTTGAGTTAATTGTGAGCTCTGAATCAGAAGGAGTTGAGAGTGGTCAGGGGGTCAACAGCCCCTACTGAAGAATTAGATGATTCAGTCCTTGATCTGACTTCAATCTAGCTGAATGTCCCACCCGGATCAGTGTATAGCAACACGGATACAGAAGGGTAGATAAATCATTGTCACCATGAAGGATCCAAGAGTAAGAAGGTATCACCGGTTCAGCTAGCTAGCTTCCCTAGCATCTCTGACAGCAGGTCTGCTTGTCTAGTGACAGAGGGCTCACTCCTTTGAGGGGCACCATGGCCATTGCCAGAGAGGACCCCCTTACATCTAGCCTCTAGCTGCAAGCTCTCCCTCTCTGATGGCTCCTCACCTCTTCATATAAATATGAGAAAGTCTCTCAATGTCTTTTCAAATTCCTCTCAGCCTGGCATCTCTTCAAATCTCTATTTCTTCACTTCCCACTTACCCTTCAGCCACTGCAGTCTGGTGTATGCCCCTACCATGTCATTGACACTCCTCTCAATTATATTGAAAACTGCCTTTTTATTGCTAAATTTGACATTTAGACACTGTGTAATTCCTATTTGTCCTTCCTTGATTTTTTGTGGTAACTCTCTCTCCAGAAGGAGTTTGCTTCGTACTTCCTGACTACTTCACGCCCTATTGGGTATGATCAGTCTTCCAACTCTTTTCATTTTATCCCTACTCTCTCCCTGGGTCATCTTCTCCACTCTGTTGTCTTCATCTACCAACATCATCCCAGTTGTTGGCACTAACATTGGCATTGGGCCCTTTTGCTTATCTCCTATATCCAATCCATAACATCATGTCAAGTCTTCCTCCTAAAATCAGACAAATTCGTTCTCCAGTTTGTATCCTCACATCACTTCCTGTTCTTCCTTCATTTCTTTTAGATTTCAGTTACTCATCTCTCTGTTTTCAGATTTGATTCTATGAAATTCACCGTATACAATGCCACAGACCTAAAATGTAATTTAACTTAGACTGTGTCATTCCCTTGACTCAGACTAACCTGTGATGTTCTTTTAGACTGCAGAGTGACATCCAAGTTCATGAATCAGGTCTTTATACAAGATTATGCCAGGCAAGGGCAACCATGACCTGGACCTTGCTCTACCCCTCCCGTCCCCAACTCCCTTTATTACATAATTCAAATTCACTTTTAGAAAAGTGCTAATCTGCTCCACTATGATGTTTTACAAACATTCTAGTTCCTCAGAATGGAACCTCCTTCCTAACTACACTTCTTAGCCAGGGCTTCTTCTGTATATCCTTTAAAACTTGACTCAGTTGTCCTCTCCACTGGGAAGCTTTCTCTGACCCTTTGTGATCTGGCTAGATGGTCCTCACAGGTTTACCTTAACAGCCTGAGCACACTTCTTACTTAACTGTACTGAAACAATATTGGAATTGTGTACTTGACACTCTCTTTATGAACTATACTCTGTGAGCCTGTCTACTCCTTTAGAAAAATAGCTTTTTGAAAACAGGTTTATTTCCCTAGTAAAGATCATAGAACTTGGCAGATGGTAGGTGCTTAGTAAATTATAACCCCTACCAACACTCCTACTAAACTTTTCTTGATAGATGCACTTTGTGGTTGTAAAATTCCATTTTGAAAGCCACCATTATTTGGAATACTGCCTTGGTAAGTGCTGCATTCTTATCTCTTCGAATTATAACTTGGGAGATGACATGACTCCTTTCTACCAAAATTCTTCCCATTTTTGCTTAAGGAAAGGTGCAGACAGGAATGAAGGTGAGTAGGCAAGCAGGAAGAGAGAGGAGAAAGAGGCATTTTATTTTTTATTTTTATTTAGTAGTGCACACCATTTATTTCCCCCTGGACCCAGGACCTGAACACAGGGGTATGCGATCTGCATCCTTCAGAAGCCAAAAGGACCTAACCACTGCTCCACCAGGGTGTCAATTCTCTCCATTTTCATGGCACTTCTTGGGTGGTGAAAATCAAAGCCCCATTTATTTTTGCTAATACATTCACAGTCTACACAATAAAAATGCCAGTGAAAATTTAAAACTTTCCAAAAACTCTCCTTTCAGATGAATTTGATAAAGAATTACAGATCGTACCTCCCACGCGTGCCTAAGAGCTTACCTTTGGAACTGACTTTTAAAGGTTGACTAGGATAATATTATCGATGTCCAGCTTTTGGCTAGGTATTATGCAGTATATATATATATATATATATATCCCTGCAGTATATGTCCTGTTTTTCTGTTATCAAAGGTCCATCACTGCGTAACTAGTCTCCAAATTTACAGCTTCTTTTCAGAGGGTTGTCCTAGGCAATGGTGTTTCTGTACTCAGAAAGCCTCTTCTACCTTAAAAAAATGTTTGCTATGAAGTGGAGAGTTGCTAACTCACAGAAAGACATTAGAGGCCAGCTTCCTCATTTCACTAGTGAGTAACAGGACCACAGAGAGAAAATGACTTACCTCATAGGAGTAATATAACAGCTAACATTTATTATGTGTTTGCTACGCTAAGCACTTTACACAGATTACCTTATTTTGTCCTCACACTGACCTATGGGAGATTACTTATCAGTATTCTTCTTTCACATATGAGGAAACTGAGGCTTAGAGAGATGAATTAATATGCCAAAGTTACACAGGTGGTAAGACACAAAGCGGGATTTCCCACTAAGGCAGTTACTGTTTTAAATTGAAATAGCATCGGTTTATAGCACCATATGGGTTTCAAGTACACAGATTGTACTTCACTGTCTTCTCTGCCACGCTATGACTGCAAAGCTGCTTAGTGCCTCTTTACTTCTGATTGCTCTTCAATGGGCAAGAGCCTGAAAACATTCACCAAATAGTTATTGGGCTTAATGGTTCATAAACAAACACTGCAGTGTACGAAGGACCACCTAATTTCCAATGTTAAATTTTTCATATGCTGCACTATCAGTACTGTGAGCATAGGTTTTTCTATATTGACGTTCTTAGAACAAAACCCACCTGTTTCAGAAAGAAGCAGTCCAGAAGATAGGAAGCCCTGTTTGTCATTAAGTGGAAAATTCTCCCATGGCAATGGGGTAAATTAAATAGTGATTGATTAAGGAAAGTCAAGAGAGTACTATTAGTCCTTTAGTGCAAGTTCTTTGTTTGCCCAAGCCAAACAGTTGCCGTTTCTGAACAGGAGTCAAACACCTGTTGCTTCAGAAAGGAACATTTCAGGTCTGGCTTTTCAGAGCTACTGTTGATAAAGGCTGACCCTGAAAAGCTTCCAAAAATGGACATCTGGGCTCAAAAGTTTATCTTCCCTTTGGCTGATTTGCTTTCTCTGTATGTATGACTTCACTGAAAATGTAGACTGTGACTCTAGTCCAGGTCTCCCTCCCTTCCTTATTTCTGGAAGGAGCATTGGTTTGGGTGTGGCTGCTACTAAGAGTGAGGCTCCCCTTGACCTGGTGAGCATTGTCTTTAGAGGGAGGGCGGCTCCTCTGGTCCGTCCCCTCCTCTGGCCTCACCAAGGGTCACAATAGTTGCCTTCTGTGAGCCCTCTCAGCCCTAGTGGGTCAGTTAATTCCCAACCTTAATCTAGACAGGTGCTGCTGCTTGGCTAAACTTATGCCCTCAAAGGTCTACTTTGACTGTGTGGGGGTGGGAATATATTTGAAGCCATACATCTTCTTGCCTTGAGAGCAAAGCATCTGACATACAAATCTTATCACTCTGTTGTCTCTAGTTAGCACCTCATCCCTTACACAAACACACACACACACACACATACACACACACACACCTTCCACCACCACACACCCAAACATTGTCTCCACCACCATACACCCAAACATTGTAGATTTTGATTCATTGAGTCAGGAGTGGGATCAGGATTCTATATTTTTAAACAAGTGCCTAAGTAAGGTGACCAACTGTCCCAGCTGACCTGGACTGAGGGATTTCTCAAGAGGTAGAATTTTGAGTACTAAAATTAGAAAAGTACTGGGCAAATCGGGATGAATTGGTCTACCTATTTCGGGGCAATTGAGACTTATAACAAAGGTTGACAAATTTACCCACAGGCCAATCCAACATATGGCCTGCTTTGATAAACATAAGCATGTTTTGATGGAACATAGTCACTCCACCTTATTACATATTGTCTATGGTTGTTTTATGCAAACACAGTCACAGAATTTAGTAATTGTGAAAGAGACTATATGATCCCCCAGACCTAATCAATATTCTTTGTCCCTTTACAGCAAAAATATGCTGGTTCTTACAAAATCCAGCAACACAACCTTTCATTGTGAACCTCATTTGACTCCTTCCTCACTGATGACTCAAGTCATATTGATTTATTTACAGCTACAGAAAAGTGTCAACTGCTTTCCCTTTACTTACTTCTTTTATCACATGCTGTAATGGCCTTCTTCCTATTCTGGCTAATTCCTTTTCATCTAACAGGGCACAGCTCAAGCAGATCCTCTTCTAAGCAGTCGTCCCTGACCAGGCCCCCCCGCCTCCCAAGATTCGCAAGCAAGGAGAGCCTCCTACACAAGCCTCTGTCATTGCCATTTGCTTGTTGGCTTCTCTCGTCCAGCTACAAGATCTTCAGGGAAAACATTGTGGAGCATTCACATTTATACCTCCACCCCTTAGTTTGATGTCTAGGATAGAAGAAATCTAGTGTTTGTTGAGCTATGAGTTAAAAGAATGGGGATACTAATCCCCTAGGAAATAGATTTGTATGTATGCCTTAGCTATAAATTTAGATTGTGATCATTGTTTGGGACCCAACCCTCTTAATTTCTGGAAGATGCCTTGGTTTGGATGTGGTTACTGTAGATAAGCAGTGAGACCCCATTGGCCTGATGAGTTCTGGTTTCTGCAGGGAAGGCATGTAGCTAAATATACTACTCCCACCAGAGTGAAAATACATGCTAGATAAGTGTTGACCAGGAGAGATGATTTTTATGAGCATATTTTATAAGAGTTGGTTCACAATGAAATCTGAGGGGATTTTTTTAAAGTAATTTTTGTTTTCTTGGAAAACTCAAGGGGGGAAATGGGAATCCCCTTCTCTCTCCTATATTATTTTTCTATTCCTTGCCCCTGACCCAAGTCTACTTATCTCCAAAGATACCAGATGTGACCATCGCTGGAGTAAACTGAATGTTATGATATATTTTATCACACTAAATTAATAAAATGACTTTATGTCAACAATGATATTCAAAAAGGACTTGAAGTCATGCTCATTTAAAGAAAAGCGATTTTTATTTTAAGATAACTTTACAATTTTTTTGTCTATTGTTTTTACATTTCTAGAAGATTTGCTACTCCAGATGAATGCTTCTACTCCCAGAATTAGGAAAATAATCCTGGGTGCAGCTCAGTTCAGAGTGATGGATCTCCGTTTGCCATGACCTTCCAGGGAAAATAAAGATGATTCCTGGAAATGCCGTTCTTCCAACAGGCAGAGGAATCTGGAAGGCTACAGAGAAATCAAGTCTAGTACTGGGAACAGGCCTGAAGCAAGGACCACTGGGAGTCATCACACAGATCAACTGTAGCACTAAATGGAGAGGCCAGCATGAGATGGGTTTGCAGACCTTGAACTCACTCTCCTCTGAGAAGTGGGTTTGGCAAGAGTTGGCACTCAGTTAATGTTCAGGCTGTTGACTTTGCCCTCTGGGACCTTTTGTTCCCACAGCTCCTGTGTGACAGATTTGCTCTCCCTCTCTTTGTGGCACAAAGCTCTGCTGAGAAGGAAACCTGGAACGTGGGAATCTCATGGTGTGGAACTTCTCTGGTCTGAGCATGTCCCAAATGTCAGATCCAGGGCAAATTTTTTTAATCTTTTGAAGACTCTGCTCCTTCTTCTCTACAATGGGCATAGTAGTGCACACATTGTAAGGTTCAAAGTTAAACGATACCATGTATGCAAAAGTTTGAAAAGTTCTTGGCCCACATCAGATGCCTTCAGGCAGACCCTGGTGGAGAAGACAGGGTTCTGGAAAACAGATTATATCTGGGTGGGGAGACTGGCCTCCCTCTAGACTGCACTGATCTATCAACAAGGTCAAAGTGCTATACCCCAATTCATACCTCTTTCTTCCCAGAGGCTCCTCGAAGCCTACAACTAAGCTCTTGTGGCCCATCTGGAAGTCAGGAATCAAGCAGATGTTGAGGATCACTGGTCAGTTTTTTATTTAGGTCAACCTGAAGAGTTGTCCTTCAGGGCTCTTTCCTCAGTCACTGGGCCACTCCCATATTTCATGCTCACTGGAGGATCTCATCTGTCCCCAAAGCTTTCAATGATCCCTATTATATAAGGTCTTACAAATCAGATCTCCAAGCCAGTCCTCTCTTTCAAGTGCAAGACAGACTCCCACTTGGTCAGAAAGATCCACTGAATCATGTGTACACAGGTACTTCCAAGCTTATGTTCAAAACTTAACTCATGCACTTCCTCCCTTGTATTAGTTCCTCTTCATATGTTCCCAATCTAAGTCAGTGATACCATCTTCCAACCTCTTGGAATCAGGAAATGTGGGGTCATCTAAAGTGTTCTCCCTTTCTGGTCTCCCTTCATATCTAGTCAATCCAAAGTCATTAATTCAACAAATATTTATTGAGAACTTGCTAAAAAGTAGTGATTATAAGATACCACACCATGTGCTAGATAAAAAGTAGAGAAACATATAAGTATAGTCTCTACCATTTATGGAGACTGACATAAAACAAAGAAATATACAACTGAATACATGCTTACACATTTTGATAAGTCTTATGAAGGAAAAGCATAGCGTGGTTTAAGGAGTATCACAGAAGGATTTAATTTAAATGCGGAGATCATGGCATGTGTACTAGCCAGGAATCTTTCAATTACAAATAATCTGAGCTAAGTAAAAAAGAAGAGAATGACTGAGAAGATATTGAGATAGCTCAGAGACACAAAAAGGAACTGACAACCCAGGCCTGGAGGAGTCCTCAAGGGTTCATGATGAGAACCAGGGACTGGCACACCATCTGAAGCCTTTCTGTCTTTGTTCCTTCTCTCCCCTTCTCTCTGAGTTAGCCTCATTCTCTCCTGCAACAGACAAGCTTTCTCCCCACATCAAAGAAAATGGTACACAGCCAACTAGTTCCCCGACCCAGTGGCAACAGTCTTTCTTATCACTTCCAGATAGGAAAATTTATTAATGAGCAGAGTGGAAAACTATAAAATTGATCCAGCCAGGACCAGTGCTTAACTCTGTAGCCAGACAGTGAGGGTTGTTGCCTAAGGAAGGAAGGCTGAGTACAGGGGTAGTCATTAGAAGACTGTTCTGAGGAAGTGCTATTTAAGTGATAAAAGACTGAAAAGAAAATAAGATCTAGCCAGCTAATGGTAAAGGCAAAATAGTATAAATAGAGGACTGTTATCCATTCCTTTTTTTAGTATTTTACTGACCATTTTCAATCACTTGGATCTGGGTATGTAACAGAACAACAACAAAATGACAGTCATTCACTCTTGGAATTTATTAATGCAAAAATTTTAGAGAGGATAAATGCATCTTTTCAGAGGAATGCAAGAATGTCCAAGTGGCAAGAGGATGATGAGTAAGGAGATTAGTAGCATAAGATAAAGTGGAAAAGGAAGGAAAAAGTCAAAGAATTCAGATCCTTTAAGGCCACACTCAGGTTTTAGATTTTCTTCATAGTGCAGCAAGAGGTCACTGAAATGATATTCACGAGTAATATGATCTGATTTATATGTCAAAAATGCCACTTAATGATATATCAAAGGATTGCAAAGGAACAAAATTTGGAAGACATCAATTGGCCAGCTATTATAGTTCAGGCAAGAAATGATAGTGGCTTCAACTAAGAAGACATGGAAGAAAAAATGACTGTGAGATATCTCCAGGAGTATAATATGATACTCAGTAATGGATTGTATTTGGGGGTGAAGAGAGGGAGGATATCTAATGATTCTTAGATTTCTGTTTTGAGAAACAATGGTTGAAGTTACATTTAGTAAAATGAAGGGGACACATGGGGATTATATCTGATGAAGGAAGAGGAAGAATTTTGTTTTGAACATGTTAAGTTTGAGAGCCCTCTGAGACATTTAGTAAAATGCAAGTTGGCATTGTTATATTTGTGTATGTGTATTTATCAGCATGAGGTATGTCAAACAAATGGTGTAGAGAGGCATGGAAAGTATGACCTTAATTAAAAAGAAGGTAGAATGAAAGAAGAGACCTAAGATGGAGCCTTGGGGAGCTTCAGTTTTGAAAGGACCGATAGGTGTGGTCAAAGGATACCTGAGCAGAAGCAGTGACTTAGCAGGAGAGTCTGCTATTGAGGAGTCAAAAGAAGACACTATATTAAGAATAGACATGATCAATACATGTCAAACAAAACTATTGCTTACAAATATCTTTTGAATTTAGCATTATAAAGGTCATTGGTGGCCTCAGTGAGAGCATTTTAGGGAAGCATGTGTGGAGATGAGAGAGAATGATCAGGACCCTTTAAAATTAGGAATCAGACAGACACCTGCTCCTGCAGTATACATTCTCCCTTGTATTGAAGTCATAATCATCAAACAGTATAAGAAAAATAAATAGAAGGTATAAGAATTTTAAAGAAAGAAACAAGTTGATAATTATTTTCAGATGGCATTTTTATGCACATAGAAAAATGAAAGTAATTTACTATTTACTGAAATGAAGAAAATTTAGCAAAGTAAGTGAACATAAAATCAATATAGGAAAGTCAATTACATTTTTCTACCCACCCAAATAGAATTGAACATTTTTTCACAAGTTCACATCTAGAATTGCAACAACTACAACCCCTCAGAGAAGATATCCAAATGTGTAAGAACTTTGTGGAAAAAAGCAAAAAATTATTACAAGACAATAGAGAAGATCCAAATGAGTAGATAGATAATCCATGATAATGATGGAAAACTCAGTATCAGAAATATGCCCCAAGGGAAACATCGTCTACCTTAAAAGGAGATTAAAAAAATAAAATGGACACAGGCAGTTTTATATGTAGATTTGGTAATAGACAATAGATACACCTTTAAACTCTTAATGGTCACCGTCTTCACTTTTGCAAGCTGTTTCCACTACTTAGAATTTTCTCCCACCTCCATTTTTGACAAATTTTTATTCATTCTTTAAAACCCTGGGCATACCTGAACCCCTTCCCAGCTTTTTTTGCAGCCTACACAATCACTCATTCTCTCATATGAACTGCTTCTGAATCTTGGGCTTATTTTAATTACTGCTTAGGGCACGGTACATTCTAATTATGTCTTTATGTATCTGCCTGAAGCTAGACTTTCAACAGTAGAGTTCATGTCTTCAGAGATAACCAGAAAGAAATATCTACGGAGTTTCCAAAGGGTCTAAGTCCTCAGTAAATACCTTTTGAATGCTAGAGCACTCAGTTAGCCTAAGTCCATGGGGAGGATCCTGAGCAGATCATTCACTCTTTGTCCGATCCTGATTTGGCCCCTGGGAGGCTCTGAAAATAACCTAGTCTGGATGTGGGTGTACCAAGCAAAGGAGTAGTACCAAGGTTAAAGTTCACAGGATAACCTGCTTCAACCTCTCAGTGTCTTTTTTATACCAGACTATGCAAAGAATGACCATCCTCTCTGGCCTTCACCCTTCTGAAAACCAGGCCCAGGACATTGCCCACAGATTATTAACTACTCCAAAGAGAGGTTGGGACTGACAAGGAACTGTGAGCTAGTATCCTAGGAACCACTGCTAAGTTAAATCAGAAACACAGGAAGCTTTTCTGAGGTATTAGTATTAAGCAAAGAGGAAATAAAATTTATTTGATAAAAAATTAATTTCTGACTTAATGTTAAGTAAATCTATAAATTTTATCAAGGCAAATGCACCTATAAACACTTTCTAGTTTTTATAGTATACATTCTATATTTATATAACATTTATAAATGAATGTATACAAACATATCTATATCTTTATATAACAATCTTGACTTTCCCATTTAGTGGATGTTTATAAAATTCTGGAGAACAGGACATGATTTACAAAATTAAGGATCTGTACAGAGTTTGGCACATAAAAGAGCCCACAAAATGAATGAATGAAGGAGTGAAGGCAGAGGGTACGTATGAGGTTGAAAACCTCATGCTTAAGTAAAGGGGGAGAGGTCCTTCTAGGCACTTCCAGTAGCATTTTCTCTTATCACTTTCTTAAATGTATAATGAAAAATCTAAATCTATAATGGGAATTTTTGTCTTAAAATGATGCTAATGTGGCCTTCTCTGGTGGCTCAGGTGTTATGCCTGTGCTTGGGGTACAGTCCACATACAGTCTAAGGACCTGGATTCATGGTCTGGGAGCTGGGGGAACAATTAAAATGAACAATTAAATAAAATGTTTCTTTTTCCTTCCTTCTTTTCTTCCTTCCTTCTCTCCTTCCCTTCCTTCTTTCCTTTCTGCTACCTGCCTTAATTCCTGCCTTCCTTCCTTCTTCTTAAAAAATTGATGCTGATGAGACTCTACACTGTTTTCAAAGGCTGGGAGACAACTGATCATGAGATGCTGAGTAGACTGTTCTCCAAAGGTATAGCATAATCTGTGTTTGTAAAAGAAATTTTCTGATCATCTACATGTGCCAGGTTATTGTTAGATATGCAAGGCATTGTACGTGAGCCAGAGATAAGTCTTCAAAGGCACCGATAATCTGATTATGGAAATAAACATACAATTAGATAAAACCAGAAATAGATAGAAGAGGAAACTGAAAATGCTGAAAGTTGGCCTATATAATTCCTAGGCCTAGGTTTCCAAAATGGTCTCTATATTTGGAAATATTGAAGGGCTAAACTGAAGGGCAAAGAACAGATGGGGTGGCTTTATGTTTGTGCTAATTTTTTAAATCAAATACATGGATGTGATTAAAATATTAAGGAGAGGTTCTTAGTGAAATGAAAAGCAACAGAATTCCTACCCCCCACTGACATTTCCCAGGAATAAACACTTTTAATGCTTCTAGCTATCTATTCTGAAATACGTTTCTATCACTATTTCTTAATTTATAAATTCAGAATAATATTCATTACCTTTCTGTTTTCCTAAATGAAAAGTTAAGTCTCTAATTCCATCTTTGTATCTCTAGATATTTCAATATATTTAAGTAATTTAAGGTTTTCAAATGTTATATTCCTTAAATCAATGTGCATGCCTTCCTTAATTTTCCATTGACCATAGATAGTATTTTTTTTGATTTCTCACTGTTGTGGACTGAACTGTGTTCCCCCAAAATGCACATGTTGAAGCCCTCATACCCAATGTAACCATATTTGGAGAGAGGTCATAAGGAGGTAATTAAGATTAGATGAGGTAATAAAGGTGGGTCACGACTGGTATCTTTATAAGAAAGAGAGACACCAGGAATACACATGCCCAGAGAAAATGGCCATGTAAGGACACAAGAGTATGGCCAAGGCAAGAACTGTCACCAGAAACTAAACCTTCTGACTTCTTGATCTTAATCTTACAGAACCATGAGAAATAAATTTCTGTTGTCTAAGCCACCCACTCTGTGGTATTCTGTTATGCAAACCCTAACAGAATAATATGTCCACTTTGTGAGATTAGCATCACTCATTTGCCTTATAATAATCATACTTTTATTTTCTGTATCTTCTTTCTTGTTTCCTTATTATTTCTTTTTCATTTGGCTTGATATTGTCTATAGTACACTCTCAAATCACTATGAGAATAACAATTAGACCTTCTTTAAAGTTTGCCTTTTCTCCAGCTATTTTTCTCTAAAAAAGCTCCGTTTTTCTCTCTGTTGATCTTTTTATCTCTTTTTCCTATTAAAAGTCTTCCTTCAAATGTCTGGAAAACCTTAATTCCACCCAGGAGAAGCTATTATTAAAATTTTGGTGAATTTTCTTCCTATTTTTTATCTGTGTAATCTTATATGTAAAATTATATAAAACCTTGAGATAAACACCTTAAGTATCAAAACTTTATGGGTCATCCATCAAAGGTAAATGGGAGAAACACTGTATCAAAGCTGCCTAAAAATAATGAACATAAAACACCTGAAAAACAGTATCTATTATAAGTACAAAAATTCTAAACAAAATTTTAGCAAATTGAATCCAATGATATACAAAAGGAATACTACATCATGATCAAGTGGGATTTGTTTGAAGATGGCAAAGTTGCTTAACACTCAAAACCAACCAAGATAAATGACCATATTATACAGATTATAAAAGGACAACCATATGAGCATCTTAACAGACACAGAAAAGACATTAAACAAAATTCCAGATCATGTTTGTGCTAAAAATTCTCAGCAATCAAGACATATAAAGGACCTTACTTAACCTTATAAAGAGTATACACACATACACACATATATATCATAGCTAATTTCCTCTAAGACTGATAAAGGCAAGGATGTTCATTCTTACCACCTGCATTTAACCTAGTATTGGAGGATCTAACCAGTGCAATAAGGCAAGAAAAGGAAATAAATGACACACAGATTGGAGAAGAAGAAATAAAGCCATATTTATTCATGAACAACATAATCATCTATTTTGGAAATCCCAGAGATCCTATAATAATGATACTGCAAATAATAAAGGAGCTTAGCAATTTTGTAAAATAAAATGTCAGTGTATGAAAATCAATTGCATGTCTATATATTATAAGCAAGCAGTTGCAATGGAAATTTTAAAAATAGCATGATTTACAATGGCATGATAACATGAAATACTTCAGGATAAATTGAATAATATATGTGTAATACCTGTACTATGAAAACAACAAAATGTTGAGAAGGTTAATTAACAAAACCTAAATAAATTATGAGATAAACCAGGCTCCAGTACTGAAATTTAGTATTGCCAAAATGTCAATTCTCCTTAAATTGACATATAGATTTAACATAATCACAATCAAAATTTCACTTGACAGTTTTGTAAAAATGAACAAGTTGATTATAAAATTTATATGAAAACACAAAGGACTTAGAATAACCAAAAATACTTTGAGAAGAAAGGGAAAAAGTTGAGGAATTGCATTTCTGACTTCAAAAATTATTATGTGGTAACTATCATAATATTGTATTGACATCAAGATATAATGTATCAAGTGTCCAGAAGTAGATGGACTTTTGACAAAAATGGAAAATCAATTAGTAGGAAAAGAATTTTTTTCAACAAAACAATTTTCTATCTATATAACAACTAAAAAGAACTTTTAGCCATACCTCACACAATATACAAAATTTAATTCAACAATTGAAGATCTAACTGATCTCAATCTAAAAGATCTAAATTCCACTTAAAACTATGAAATTTCCAGAAGAAATATAGAAGATACCTTTGTGATATGAACTAGACAGAGATTTCCTAGATACAACACTAAAGTGAGTTGTGATATTGTAATTTATAATAAGAAACAAATTTATTTGGTCTTTGTCCCTGCTTCTGGCACAGAACTTCTAAAGTCATGGAATTTCCTAAGTGATAAGAGCACCAGCAGTACCCTTCGTTATATTTGGTCTTTGACCCTGGTTCCTGACACAGGGTTCCTGAAATCCTTGTAATTTCCTGGGTGATAAGAGTGTCTTTTACTTAAATGAGGCAACTCTGGGTGGGATGCTGGATAAGGGATGGTTACCAAAAAGATTAAGTCATGATTAGAAGCTTATAATTTTCAGTTCCATCCTGCATTCTCTTGAGAAGGGAAAAGGACTGAAAATAATGTTAATGGTCTGTCATGCTTACATGAAGAAATCTCCATAAGAACCCCAAACATACGGAGTTTGGAGAGTTTTGAGATCAGTGAACACATGCATGTAGTGGGAGGGTGACATACCACAGTGCCATCGGGGCAGAAGCTTCTTCACTTGAGACCCTCCTGGATCTTACCCTGTATAGCTCTTCATCTGGCTCTTCATCTGTATTCTTCATCATATCCTTTAATGAAAACCGGTATACTCAAGAGTTTTCCTAAGTTCTGCGAGCCATTCTAGAAAACTGACCAAACCCGAAGTGGAAGGAGGTGATAGGAACTTCAATTTGTAGTCAAGAAGCACAGAGATCATGGTAAACGGGGACCTATGTCTTGCAATTTACATCTGACATAGCAGGCAACTCATGGGACTAAGTCTTTAATATGTGGGGCCTGGTGCTATATCCAGGGAGATACAGGGATTGAGTTAAATTGTAGGACACCCAGCTAGTGTCACAGATTTTCATGGTGGGGAACCTCCATACATACGATGACCAGAAGTGTCAAAAGTGAAGTGTTCCATGTGAGCGGTAATGAGGCGAAAACTCAAGGTTGTGCAAACACAAGTCAAATTGTTAAAATGACTTCACTGAAATTAAGAACCTCTGATCTTCAAGAGACACTACTACTAAAAGAATAAAAAGACGAGCCACAGACTGGGAGAAAATATTTAGAAATTACATATCTCATAAAGCATTTGTGTTATATAAGGAACTCTAAGTCTCAATAACAGAAAAACAACTCAATTCTTTAAAAATGTGAACAAAATATTTGAAACAGAAAAAATATTTGAACAGATATGTCATCAGTAAAAGAGGTATAAATAGCAAATAGACACATAAAATTGATATTCTGTCACTAGTCATGAGGGAAAAGCCAAAAAAAATCACAAGGCTACTGCAGATTTATTAGACTGTCCAAAAAGGTGCTAGTGAGATGTGGAAGAGCTGGGACCCTCACGGATTATTGGTAGGAATGAGGACTGACACAAATTTGGAAAACATTTTGGTCATTTATTAAGAGTTAAAAATTATCTACTATATTATAGAGCCATTCCACTTGTAGGCATGAATTTTAAAGAAAGGCCATACAAAGACTTGTAAGAATGTTCATAGCAGCTTTATTTGTGATAACCTATGACTCTAAGGGAACATGGCATTGTCAGAGTCACAAGTCCAGCAAAGGATGGTGGGCTTGAAGCTTTGTGTTCTCCTGTTACTCTCCCATCTGCTGGTGAGAACTTCAATGGGCTGAGACCAAAGGGAAAATCAAGGGCAAAGGAATTGGAAATTTCAGTTCATTGACATCAGGGCACATAGTTAGACAGTAAAGAGTGAGACGGGCTCTGGATGGGTGCCAAGGAGAAATTAACCCACACAATCATCACTTCAGCTCTGTGAGGTGAAGGCAGTTGGCATGCATGACTGTCCCCAGTTTCCAGGTAAGCAAAACAGAAGTCCAGGAAAGAATCTGCAGAAACCCAAAGAGGGCATGGTGGATCTGGAGATCTCTTAGCACACGTGGTTCACCATTCCCCTATTCTGTCATGCAACAAGTACTTATCGACCACGTGCTAGCATGAGACTCTGGAGATGAAAGCCAGTCTGAGTTCTCTAGGAACAGAAGTGTCAGAAATGAGTGTTCTTTGTGAACAGTAATGAGACACTTAATTGGACCATATAATATCCTATTTTCTGTCCTGTAAACTTCTGCACCTTGTTCCTAGTCCTTCCTCATCCCCACTGTGAACTGACAGCTTTGTTTCAAACTTTATTGAACACACAGAAGTCTCTATAACCAAGCTATGTCTGCTCTCCATCACCAAATTTCCATATTCTTATGTTAATACCTTCTTTCCTTCTCTTGTTAGAACTGAAGATACAACTCTTCTGCCATAGGAGACTAGTCTTGCCACTTGAGCTGTGGTCCCCATTCTCTCTCTTGGACACAGTGATATCTTTCTCTTTTTTCTCCATTATTAATCTCTCCCTACTGGATCATTCCCATGAGGCTTATATCCCCTTATTTCAGGTCACCCTGTAAGTATTATATCTGAGTAAAGCACTTTCCCGTTCATAGACCACAAAAGTAACTTGATAGATTTTTCCTCTTGATCATGACAAAAAAGTGCTCCTGGTTTTTGATAGGCGATATTGTATCTAACAGCCTTGCTGAAGCCTCTTATAAATTTTATGCTTCTTGATTTTGTTGATTTTTCTCTTTAAGAAATTAAACTATCTACCAAGAATGCCAGTTTCATTTATTCTTTTCCAACCTGTACCTGTCTTTTCTTTTCTTCATTTTGCTTTAAGAGTTGGCTAGAGCTCCCAGTTCTGTATAAAACAGTGGTGATAATGGTGTCTTGCCTTATTACTAATCTTAAAGGAAATGCAGTTAAAGCTACTCAAGTGTAATATTAACATTTTATGCTAATATAGAATATATTTTGCATTTATAATATTAACATTAAGCTTTTGGTTCATACATTTCATCAAGTTAAGGCAATACCTTTCTCTTCCTACTTTCTAAGAGGTTTAGAAAAACACATGATGAGCTTTACCCAATACTTTTTCTCCCTCATGAGATAATCTAATGATTCTCTCCTTGTATAATATGGAAAAATCACAGAATACTGAACCATTCTTGCATCCTTAAAGATAGATCATATCTGATGATTTTATGACATTCTTATAATATGCTGTTAGATATATTTAACTAATACTTTATTCAGAATGTATACATACATATTCAGGTAAAATAGATCTAGCATTCAATTTTCTTCACTATTCTTATCCAGTTTGGGGAACTTAATTATATACATCTCATGGTAGAACAATTTTCATTCTTTTTCTATTACCTGAAAATTGTCTAAAATAGAAATTACCTCTTTTCTGGAATTTTGATAAATTTTATATGGAAAACCACATGGACCTAGAGAATTCTAGGAGAGATCTTTGATTACCATTTTATTTTATTATATATGTATGTATGTATTTTTCAAAGAAAGGTAGAGGCAAGAATGAAGGCAAGCAGGCAGACAGGCAAGAAGAAAGGAGGAAGAAACATTTTATTTATTTTATGTAGTCGTTCATATTGATTGTTGCCTGCAGACCTGGGTCATGAAGCACAGTATGTACATGGACTATGCCACAGTGGACTAAACCACTAAGTCACCAGGGTGCACCACCATTTCATTTTATTCAGTGCTTTTTGGTCTACTAAAATTTCAGTTTCTCTATAAATTTTGTGTTTTATATTTTTTCCCAAAATGCTTGCATTTCATTTGGATTTTCAAATTTATTGGACTAGAGCTTTGATAATATATTTAGCTGAGTCAGCTAGAGCTGCAATAACAAAACACCATAGTCTATGTGGCTTAAACAACAAACATGTATCTTCTCACAGTTCTGAAAAATGAGAAGTCCAAAATCAAAGTGCCAGCAGATTTGCTTTTTGCCGAGGGCCTTCTTCCTGGTTGTAGATAGCCACCTTTTCATTGAGTGCTGATATTGCCTTTCCTCAATGTGCACATGCAGAGAAAAAGAGAGAGAGAGAGTGCACATGAAGGATCTATCCTCATGATCTCATCTAAGCCTATTTACTTCTCAAAGATCCCACCTCCAAAACCACCACATTGGCGATTAGGACTTCAACATGGGAATTTCAGGGAGAGGGTAGGGGTCAATATCCAGTCCATAACTGCACTTCAAAACTTATATTTTAATGCATTTATATATATTGTTTTCATTCATATTTTCTATATTTATCTTGACAGAGATATATATTATTAATATTAGCAAAGAATAATCCTGAACTCCTTTTAAGAATGGTATCTAAAGATAAATGAAAGCAGAATTACATATATAAAATGTATGGAATGTAGTACGATAAGTTCTAAGAGGGAAGTTCTTGGCCATCAGTGTCTATGTTAAGAAACAAAAACAATCTCAAAAAAACAACTTTATTCTATGCCTCAAGGAGCTAAAAAAAGAATAATAAACTAAGTCCAAAGTTAGCAGAAGGAAGGAAGTAATAAAATTAGTGCAGAAATAAATGAAGCATCAAGCAGGAAATCAATAGAAAAGATGAACAGAACTAACAATTGGTCTTTAGAAAGATAAACACAGCCAGTGTGAACAACTTAATAAAAATAAAAGATAAAGTATTCCCACTCTCTCTTCCTGCCTGCCTATTCACTTTTGTTCCTGCCTACACCTTTCCTTTAAAAAGTAAAATAAATAAATAGATGAAATGGACAGACTTTTAACTAGACTAACCAAGAAACACAGAGGACCTAAATCAACAAAAAGAGGAAATATTGCAACTGACACTACAGAAATACAAAGGATCATAGAAGACTGCTACTAACAACTATACATCAATAAAGTAATAGTAATAAAGTGTAGTAGTAAACTGGACAACCTAGAAGAAATGGGAGAATTCTTAGAAACATACAACCTATGAAGACTGAATCAGAAAGAAATATGAAATCTGTTAAGACCAATTACTAAAAAGGAATAAGTAACAAAAATTCCACAATGAAGAAAAGTCCAGGACCCAGTGACTTCACTGGTGAATTTTACCAAATATTTAAAGAATAATTAATACCAGCCCTTATTAAATTCTTCCAAAAATCAAAAAGAAGAGAACACGCTCAAACTAATTTTACAAGTTCAGTAGTACCCTGATACCAAAGTCAGAAAGGACACTACAGGAAAAGAAATCTGAAAGTCAATATCCCTAATAAATATAGATGCAAAAATTCTCAATAAAATATTAACAAGCCAAATTCAACAGAAACTTAAAAGATCATCCACCATGATTTATCCCTGGGATGCAGGTATGATTCAACATATGCAAATGAGTCAATGTGATTCATCACATAATAAGAGAGAAAAAATCATGATCATTTCAACAGATGCAGAAAAGCAATTGACATTTGTATCTTCTCTCGCCACTCCTATTCAGAATAGTACTAGCCATCCTAGCCAAAGCAATCAGGCAAGAAAAAGATACAGATACATCAGAATTGAAAAGGAAGAAGCAAAATTGTCTCTATTTGCATATGAAAGAATTTTATATAGAGAAAAAGTTAGACTATAACCTTATTCCCAGCACTTAAAGTTCTCTTTGTCTGGCAAGCTCTTGTCCCAGCATGTGGCTTAGCTGGCTCATCTTATCCCCTGAGAATTCAGTTCAAATGTCACCTCTACAAAGAGGCTTTCTATGAGCAACTATTCCCTATCACATCACCTAATATTTCTTCAATATATTTATTTACCCTGTAGTCATTATTTTATCAGTTTTACTTTTTATTCTCTATTTATATCACAGAATGTAAGCTCCTAGGTACAGAAATTTTCTTCTATTTTGCCCACTGGTACATTTCCAGTACTGAGAACAGTGTTTAATATATGTTATGTACTAAACAAGAAATGCCAAACAAATAGATGCATGACTGAATAAATGAATGAAAAAGCATCACTAAAATGTGTCATGCTAAGAATAAAAAATAAGATGTATTGGTATATTTTCGCCCTTTATGATCTTCACAGTAACCCCAGACCACTTAAGGAAGATTCCACATCACACAGTTAGCAGCAGGCAGAACTTTTTGGAGTCAGAGTGTGTCTCTTGCAGCAGCCTTCTGCCTCTTAGTCCCCCACATCTGCAGGATGATTGCATCTCCAGATGCATCAATGCAGCACATGGGGGCTCCGTCATGACAGCAGGAGGAAAGAGCTGGTAAATATGGGCTAGGAGGTCTCAAAAGAGGGTGCTTTGGTAGTGTATCAAGCAGTAGATAGCAAGGGCTTGAGCTGGGAAGATCTTATCTTTACTTATCCTCACCAGTGGGGAAAGCAGATTTGTTGGAAGATGTGAAGATGAGTTCAGTTAGTACCTGGCCTGTCTTTTACCTTCATAGTTCTCCAACCTTCCAGTGGGTGGGGCATCACATCTTTACTGGAGGTTAGAGCAAAGTGCAAGTTTGCGGAAAGCCCAGGCTTGAATTCTGGGTTGCTTGTTGATCTGTGAGTGTTCCTCATCTATAATCTGAAAAGTTGCATGATTTCTCTAAGCCTGTGTTCTTAACTCTAACACAGGGACAATCACACCTGCCTGACTCAAATCCCAGTATTGTTGTGATTCCCAAAGAAGCAAATGTGTGCGGAAGAACCAACTATGGTACCAGATTGTAGCAGGTTCTAAATAGATATTAATTTCAGACGTTCAGTTTAAGAGATGCCACACAGATTTCAGAAACAATTTGGTGAAAATACAAGCCTGATTATGGGACTTTGGGGACTTTTATAGATTTAAGACCATCTGCTTCCTTCCCATTGGCAATGGTTTGGTTCTGTTCAGTTATGTTGAGTAAAGGCTTCTTAGAATGATGAGCATGTTTGAAGATTTTTTTATTTAATGAAGTGTAAGCTGAACTGGGATTTACTTGTTAATGTTTCCAATTGCCATAAGAATTTTATCAATAGTTTTATACTTATAATAATATTTCCTGTCTACATCTTTAAGAGTAGCTCATTATCAGACTTCAAGATTTGTGTTCATTAAAGTATTGAAGGGAGAGAGAGAGAGAGAGAGAGAGAGAGAGAGAGAGAGAGAGAGAGAGAGAGAGAGAGAGACCCAGACAGACATACAGAGAGAGAGAGATGGAGTCTTTATGGAATGCCTCTGAATAAGTGAAATTCCATTCATATCAGGTTGATTCCAAGCAAATTCTTAGGTTCTGCAAAGAAAAGGGAGACACAATAGCTATGCTGCTTTCTGAGTGAGTGAATTTAGAACTTAGTTTGCTCTGGTGACTTGGAACACAATTATGATGATGATAATTAGGTATTATAATAAGGTTATAATAAAATAATTATTAATAAAGGAATCCCCTGAAACATGAACACTTACTTGCTAAACAACTCTTACTTAAGAATAGGCACTATAGCATCAAGGTGCACTCCTATTTCTCAAGACACCCCTGAACTACTCCTCCTTTTCCATTGGCCCATCACTTAACCATTAAACAAAGTTTATTGAGAGTGCTGTGTCCTGCTCCAGAGGCAATGTGGTGATGTGTCTGAGAACATGGGTTCTGGGACAATCTGGTAGAGGTTTCAATTCTGAGTAAACAGCTGTGAGACCGTGGATAAATGGCTCTTTAAAGACAAACTAGAAAAATTCTCTTTTATTTCATTTCCATAAATAGTTGTGCTTTACCCTGATACTTGAACTTTATATCTTATCAATGTGAATCTTGAAAATGATAGTGATTTTCTCCTGTTGATTACACTGAAGTTCAGAGCTAGTATGCATGTGACTTCTCTCTGGTAAATAGGACTTCTTGGCAAGCATTTTGATCCAGTTTTACCCATGGCTCGACTTTCTCTCCTGTTTTCTCCTTGCCTTTTGTGAATTCTTTCTACAGATCTTTCATTTGTGTCTTTCATCTGACACATTTGCCCTGACTTCTGAATCTTTCCATATCTAGCAGGATAGTAGGCACTTGGGAGAGCAAACTCAGTGCCGCCATTACCGTTACCTTAGTAAATTGCTCTTTTCTTCATCTGAAAGAGCTGCTGTAAGAATGAAGAAATAGCAAGGAAATACATAAAGTGCTTAATATTAGCACCTGATGTATAGTAAGTATTCACCAATCTATTACTATAACAACATTATGATAGGGCAATGTGCTTATGTTCTAAAACATTCTTTTTAAATAAACGTAAGGTTGTCCAGGGTGCACATCTGAGGAGGCAATAGGGCCTGAAATCCAAGTGCATTCACGCTCTAAAACTTAGATAGTGTTACACTGGTTCAGAGGAAGGATCTTTTTTGAAAATAGACCTTGACCCACTCCTTTTTTCTGACTTCTTTATGAATTGAACATTCACAAGAGATAAGAACTGCGAAGTTGAACAAGAGCTTCCATTTGGAAGAAACTTAATCTGGTATTAAAAGAAGTTTAATTTAAAGAAGTTCAACTTGTGTCCAAATGGACAGTTCTCTCCAAATATGTCTCTCCCTAAAGTCTTGATCTCACCAACCCATGACTATATAGTAAAGTTCTGTTTTCCTTAAAACCCATATTTTAATAACCTGGAATCCCCACCTACCAAAATAGAGACATTTGTTTACTTAACCAAGTTGTCCTCTTGAAACTGATCATATGCAAACAAGTCCATCTGCATGCACATGTCCACACACCCTTACGTCTATGTCCCTCATCGCCATCTCAGTCCTTCTCTTTGCTCACCTGCTGCCACCTACTGGAAGAGAAGAAACTCAGACATCACTGAAAGGACCTCAGGACCACTGAGCGCAGAACCATGTCTTCATCTCAGCTGCTTCCAATCTGCAGCGGTAGTTTGGAGCACCAAAGTCTTGACCAGAGATGTGTACTGACTGAGTCACCACTCCAGCTGTTTCCAGGGCCTAACTTATTGTCTCAACAGCTGCCTGCATAGGTTACTCCAATTTTCCCAGTCTTGGTATTCCTCCAGGAATGAAAGAAGATATCTCACAATGAGGATGACCAACAGAAAAATTGCTTGCACTCTAAGGGTTCAATTCTTAATGGAAATTCTTAATTTTTTTCAATTCACATCCACAGTTTTTCCTCTCTGCCCTCCAAGAAGCCCTCAGTTGGGCCAGGATGAAAACGTGTTTGTATACCGGCCATACCCCGTCTATAATAGCCCTTTCCTTCATTAGCCCCATATTTTGCCAGGTCCTTCCTTTGTAGAAGTGTTTCTTATTAGGATCCCCTATTACCTTTCTTATGATCTGGACTTAACCAAGCCCATCTGGTTCATCACACAAGCCTTCATTTTATTTTTAAAGACCAGGAAAAGAGGTTGCCACCTCAATGCCTTTTCTCCCAGGGAATGTAAAAATTCTTGAATACAAATAAATACATGAGGCTCCATATGGCAGTAGCCAAGACCCAATGGCACAAAGTAGGTTGCAAAGAGGGTCATGTCTAACCATCCCACTTCCAGCATCTCAGCTGTAGGTCACTCACCAGACAAAGGCCCTGTCAGACATAGTTCCCTGGAAGAACCACTCAACAGAGCCACAGTTGTATTTTATGTATCTGCAAGTGTTCTCTTTGAGATCTTGCAGCATTTATGAGTTTGGTCAGCTTCCAATGCTACATTCAGTGATCTTATTTGCTCATTAGGTATAGAACTCAGAGCAGCCTGCTTCTGGAGTCCACCTGTTACTCCCTAGGCTCTATTTGCCTATGGAAAATAGATCCCATGAAGGGTCTCCTATCTCCTAGGAGGGGTAGGAGGAAAGAGCAGACCCAGGAACTTCAGCAGGAAGTTAAGGGAAGTAAAAAATGAACTCAGATGGTCTCCTGAGTTGAAGTTATGAGAGTTAGTGAGTAAAAATGCAGTCTGTCCGGTTAAATGTGAATTTCAGATAAACAAATGCTTTTCTGTTTTTAAAGGAATGGTGCAGGCAGGAATGAAGGCAAGCAGACAGGCAGGCAGGAAGAGAGAGGAGGAAGAAGCATCTTATTTTTAGTTATTTAGTGTTCATCATCTTTATTGTTCCTGCTGGCCCCAGATAATGAACCTGGGTTCCTGGAATGTTTGTGGACTATTTCTGGTGGACTTAACCATTAAGCTGCCCGGGAATGCCAAATAAATATTTTTATTTATTTATTTTTTTTTTAGTTTAAGTATATACCATGCAGAATTAGAGCACCTATGATTGTTTTTGTTTGTTTATTTGGGCAATTTTATCCCAAGTCCTTTGAGTTCTTGCCAATCAACACTCATGGAACCACAGAAGTGCCCAGGAGTGCTCAAGGTTTATTTGTATTTACTTATTTCAAAGGAAAGGTGCAGGCAGAAATGAAGCTAAATAAAAGGCAGGTAGAAAGAGAGAGAAGAAATAGGCATTTTTTAATTTAATTATTGAGTTATTCACACTGGTTGCTCCTTCCAAACCCAGGACGCGAACCTGGGTCCTTGGGATATGCATGTACTGCACTCCTCCAGAGGTGGCAGACCTGACCACTACCCCACCAGGGCACACCCTCAGGATTTATTTTACAGTGGGTGTCTGAGAGGCAGACATGGGTTGCAGCTAGCCTCTGCATTAGCGGTATGGGTGCGACCCAACCAGAAGGAAAACCTGAGTGAACAACCCGGGGTTGAAGGAGGAAAGGCAAGTTTCCAGGAAGAGATTAGAGGAGAGGATGCAGGCTCCTATTTTATGAGGAGGGGGCCCACCCAGGGTGCTTGCCTCTGGCCTTGATACCTCCCCTGAGTTTTACTTGGAGTAACAAGTTGGGAAGCTCTGTTCTGTGGTGTGAGCTCTATAAAGGAATGGGAAACTTTTCTTCCTAAAACAAGCCTTTTACAGAGTGGTTTCATGCCTCTAAACTCTAAATGTGTTTGTTTCCCCAATGAAAGGAAAAAAGAGATGAGAGTAACAGCGGAGATGGCCAAACCACGAGTCCAGGAGGTGGCTGTCCAAATGAGCCTTGTCCCTGTGGGCTGATCGCTCAGAGCAGACAGTGACCTGGAGCAATGTGCATGCTTCCTTGGAGAGGGCCCTGAAGGGATTTCCAGTACTTCCAGACCTGAGTGATCCAGAAAGGAATGATCATAAAAGTTCCTTATACTTCAAAGGTTACCTTTAAAGTATTTTTATAAATATTATCTCATTGGGCCCTTGCAGTAGCCATCTGAGGCAGGCAGTCCCAGAAGGAAACGGAGTCTAGAGACACAGCTTCCCAGGAATGACAAGGCTGGTGAGGAATGGAGCTGGAACTCAAACACAGGCTTCCGGGCCACAGTTCAGAGATCATTGCAAGATTGTCAGGGGCCCTGTTGGTTCTTCCAGGTAGCTTGGCTGAACAGGCGACCGGTTGTCTGGTTTGTGCCGGGATCAGGGATTCCAAGAAGGTGGGATTTTCAGTGTTAAACGCATGACAGACCTGGCAAACTGGAATGGTTGGTGGCCCTACTCAGGAGTCTGTAGGGAATCCCCCCTGACCTTCACTCCAACCCCTCCTGGGGCGAGCTTTTAAGCCTTCACCAGGGACAAAGAGGAGCTGCAAAGAGGTTTTGGAAGTTAGAGAAAAAAGAAGGATTTTCAGGCCCTGCAATATTACTTCTAAGACTTTGTCCAGGCTGATCCTTCTATGTAGAGCCCTGCTCTCCCAATATTTTCTCTTCTACCCTTCGTTCACTTAACTCTTAAATACACATCGGTCTCCTAACAGAATCTGAGATACTGCTTCCTCCAGGGGCACCCCTAATCTCACTTCAACTGTGTTAGGTGCTCTCTGTGATCCCAATATTAATCATCACAGAATTGGGTGCTGAATTTTTTGTTTGCTTGTCTATGTCTTCCCTAGAAAGCAGCTCTGTGGATCAGGGACTGGATCTTCATGCATTTATTTATTTCAACAAATATTGCTGGATTTCCTGCTGTGTTGGGTGCTGGGGGTATAGCAATGTTGAAAACAAGTCCAGTACCTGCCCTGTGGAGTATACTGGATGAGACAGAAGTTACTCATAGTCATAAAAAAAAATACAAAATGATAACTATGTCACTGACCATTTGTCTTGAACACCATGTAGTAAGTGCTACCCAGGAGTAGCATCCTGTGTTCAGAGACCCATAATAGAGGGACCAGGAAGACAGAGGTGTCAGAGAAGCCTCTCTGGAGGAAGTAATGATGGAGCAGAGAATTGAGGTCAAGAAAATGTTGGCTAAGAACAGGGGCAAGACCCAGAAAGTGCAGTATGCAGAAGGAACAGCTCGTTCTCTCATTTCAGGAGGGAAGGAAGCACTTTAAAGTGAATGTTCTCAGTGGGGGAGATCTCCCCGCCAAGGTATTTGACCATATCTGGGAGAAAAATTTTGTTGTAACTTAGGGGGAGGGATGCAACTGGCATCTAGGAAGCAGACGTCAGAAAAGCTGCCACACAGCCTGCAGTGTGCAGAGACTCTCCCAAGACAGCAAATGGTCTAACTCAGAATGCCAGGGGTGGCCCTGATGGCAGAGCAGAGAGCGATGGGGAGCACGACGGAAGGAGGCTAGAAACCCTGACAGTCTGGCAGGCAGGTTGACATGATCCGATTGATGTTTTGAAAACATAGATTTAGATGTAGTGTAGAGAACAAACCAGGTAAGAGTGGACGAGGCAAGACCAGACGTGGAAGCTGATAGCAGTCTCGCTGATAGAGGGTGATGATGGCTTGGATGAGGGTTTGGATTCCTCAACCATTGGGAAGTGTTGTGACAGGACTTGGAGATGCAGTTTCGAGGAAAGGAGGTATCAAAACTGACTCCTGGTTTGCTGAATAGGTGGTAATGATAACTAGCACATAGGATTCCGTGTGCGTTAGCTCATTTAGTCTTTGCAGTACACTGAAGAAACTGAGGCACAGAGGGTGGAGTTACACAGTCAACTAAGGGACTTGGCCAGGTCCCACACAGCATGAACTGGCGGGCACCAGTGCACCCAATCACGGTGGTGTTTGCCCCTCTGAATACAGCCTTGTCCACTCGGTGGGGAGCATGGATCAGGATCCAGGCTTGGCTGGGCCGATGAGCTCACACTTGGACATGCTGAGCTTGAGATCAAGTAAGAGAGCTGGGTGCACAGTCTGAAGTCAGAGGGAAGTTGTCCCCCGTGTGGTAGCACCAGAGACTAGTACCATGCTCATCACATGCTGGGAGCTCTTGGAGTCGGGCTCACTGAGTGGACCAGCGACTTAATGGATTAGTTAAAAAGTAACATTTATTGAGTCATGCTATTTTCTTTTGCTTTATTTTTCCTTTTGCTTACATTGCTATGTGCATTTTAGGATCGTGAATTTGCACCTCAGTCTATATTCCTGCCACACCCACCAGCAGAGTTCCAGTGCCCTTTGCCGCCTCCTAGCTCCTTCCTTCCTCCCCTCCTCCCGTCCGCTCCCCCAGGTAGGCACAGTCTTGTATCAGTGAGTTTTACTGAGATTTGTCTTTCATTTCTTTATATTCCACATAAGAGTGACACTATTTTTTTCTTTCCGGCTTGTTTCACCTAACATGACGGCCTCTGGCTCTGCTAATGCCATTCACATTGTTACAAAGGACCTGATTTTATCTTTTTTCCAAGCTGCATAGAATTCCATGACATATACATACCACAGCTTCTTCTTTTTTTTAAGGAATGAAGGCGAGCAGAGACAGGTAAGCAGGAAGAAGCATTTTATTTATTTTTAGTTGTTCACCTTAGTTGTAACCCCCAACCCCACCCCCAGACCCAGGTCATGAACCCAGGTGTCTGGAATGTATGTGGACTGCATCTGGCGGGTTTAACCTTTCAGCCACCAGGGCACACCATACCAGTTTCTTTATCCAGTCATCTGTTGAAGGGCATTTAGGTTGTTTCCATGTCCTGGCTGTTGTGAATTGCACTGCTATGATCAAAGAGGTATTTTTTCTGATTAGTGTCTTCGTGTCCTTGGGGTATATGCCTAGGTATGGGATTTCAAGATCAAATGGTGGCTCCATCTTTATCTTTTTGAGGAATCTTCATAGTGTTTTCCAAAGAGGTGGCAGTAATTTACACTTCCACCAGCAGTGTGGGAGGGTTCCTTTTTCTCCACACCTCCTCCACACTTGCTGTTTCCAGTCTTTTTGATGTAGACTTATGTTATTGTCAAGACACTGTGCTTTGATGCTAGGGATACTGAGGCACTTGAAACACAGACCTTGCCTCTGGGGACTTCACAGTCCTTGGAAGAACTTGAAGGAACTGGAACCCCGATCAGCCCCAGCTCAGTCTTTCTCTCTCTCTCCTTCCTCGCCAGAGGCGAGGGCCTTAAGGAATAGAAGCAAGTGCTCAGAAGACATCTCCTTGGGCTCCCTAGAGTCTGCAAAGTCGTCATTCATTTGTCAGGATGTCTCTATCCAAGCAGCAACAAACCAACAAGCAGAAGCTCAAACCTGGCGTGTGCATGTCTTTGTGTGCACACAGACCATACCCACACACTCACATACCTAGATCACTGGAGATGACTCTCTGTACCAGAGAATCACCAGTCCTGCTACTGCTTCCTCTCCAGTCAGGGAGAATAAATGAGGACTTAGCCTGAGACTCGAAGAAACGGCTTTTTAAAATTTCCGTCTAATTTTGTGCAGCCATTGAAAGAGCTGAGTCACAGATCCCACTTGGTTCTGCAGGCTGGCCCACAGCTCAGCCCTTTCCCCGGAAAATGAGCAATCTCGGTTTGTGGATGGGGTTCAACTTTGGCAGGCCACTTTCTTTTTTAAAAGGAATTCTCTCGGGTCCAGTGACATAATTTGCAGGATCTTGTGCAAAACAAAAGTGCAGGATCCCTTGTTTAAAAATGATTTGAATTTCAAAATCACAGCAGCCTTAAACCAAGTGAAGTGTCTGATCCTGGGCCCTGAATGTGCCTGGGACCACCATCAGAGACCCCTCAGAAGGCCAGTTCCTCCGCATTTTCCTCTGCTGTGCCTGCATGGAGGGGGCAGTGTTTTACGGAGCTGAACCAGACCCCAGGAGGAGCAGGCCAACCCTATGACTTAGTTAGTGGCAGCCAAGCACACTGGGGGAGCAACTTCCAATGGACAACACAAGGTAAACAGTACCCACCAAAGGGGAAAGGCAGGTTAGCCTCCACCTGCTTCAGCATCCAACATCAAATTCCAATAGTCGGGAGCACTTTCATGCCTCAAGCTAACTGGATTTCTTTACCCCCACAGCTTTGCCCTCACTGTTCATTTTTCCTAATTGATTAAGCAAGTGTTCCTTGAGCACCTGCTCTCTGCCTGGCACAGCTCTAGGCCTGGTGACCTGATAGTAGTACTGATGGCTGTGCTAGTTAAAATACTGAAAGACATCTCTATTGACTGACAAACTGCTGTGCGAAGCGGTCCTCCATTGCTCCCCATCCCTCCCCTGGCCACACCAGCTTGTTCCCAGGTTCCCAGGACCTCCCAAAGATCCAACAACAAAAAGGCCAGCTCTAGTGCGCCCTGGTAGAGTAGGGTTTGGGCACAGGCCACATACATCTCAAGGTCCCAGATTTGCAATCCAGGACTGGCAGGAGCAACCAAGATGAACAACTAAATCAATTCCTCTTCTCCTCTCTTCCTGCCTTTGCTCACCTTCTTTCCTGGCTGTGCCTTTCCTTAAAAAACAACAACAACAAAAAAGAAAGCCCTGCTCTAGAGCTAGGGGCAGCATTGACTCTGGTTGGTTGGAAATGAAAAGCAAATAAGGTGTGAAAGCTCTTTGGAGTTCAGGGAAGACCTCTTGCAGAAAGTGACATCAAATCAGGGACATGCGTGAAATGAGCGAGGGACACATGATGATCCAGCACAAGTAAATTCTAGCTGCAAGGAACAGTAGATGTCAAGGCCCTGAAGGGAGAGGAGGGACCAAGCTCAAAGACACACAGAGGCCAATGTCACAAGAACAGGAAGAAGAAGTTAGGACAGGCGGCCGGGGGGGCATGCACCAAATGCCTGGCATATCTCAGTCTGGACTTGCTTCATTCTGAACTTAATGGGTAACCAATGGAGGAAGAGTGACAGGGACTGATTTACATTTTTAAGAGCATTTTTTGGTTTACAACAGAATTGAAAGGGAAGTAGAGAGATTTCTCATATGCCCCCTACCACAACCCTCCAGCCCTGATCAACCTCACTCACCAGAGGGGTACATTCGTTAGCAAGGATCAGCCTTCTTTGACCTATCATTGTCACCCAAAGTCCACAGTCTACCTTGGGGTTCATTCGTGGTGTGGTAAATTATATAGTTTGGGACAAATATACAATGACACATCTCTGTTATTATCATATAGAGTATTTTTACTGAGCTAAAAACCATCTGTCCTCTGCCTATTCATCCCCCTGCCTCCATCCCACAACCCTGGGCAACCACTGATCCTATTATATAACTTTGCATTTTCCAGTATAGCATAGAGTTGGAATCATATAGTATATAACCTTATTAGCTTGAGCAATAGACATGTAAGATTCCTAGCCTGACAGTGCATTTCTTTTTAGTGTTGAATAATGTCGTTCCGGTTGTCTGCAGGTGCCGCAGTTTATCATCCATTCAGCTACCGAAGTCCGCTTGTTTGCTTTCAAATTCTAGCGATCGTGCACAAAGCTGCTGTAGTCATTCAAAGGGAGGTTTCATGAAGACATACAATTCAACAACATTTTTGGTTAAATACCAAAAGAGTGCCATTGCTATATTACATGTTAAAGGTATGCTTACTTGATATTTTTATTTTGTTAAGAATCACCTTAGGTAATTAACTCAGGTCTCAAACCTGGGTCCTCAGGTTGTATGTGGTGTGCGTACCAGCATCTCAGCTACCTGAGCCACAAGGGTGGGCATGTTTAGTTTTGTAAGAAACCACCAAACTGTCTTGCAAAGTGGCTCTGCCATGCTGCACTCCCACCAGGAATGAATGAGAGCTCCTGTCACCCCACACCCTTAACCAGCATTTGGTGTCGTCAGTGTTGGGGATTTTGAGCATTCTAACAAGTGTGCGGTGGAATCTCCTTACTGTTTTAATTTCTCTTTCCCCGATGACACATAATGTCAAGAGTATTTCCTTCTGCTTACCTGCCCTCTGTCTATCTTCTTTGGTGAGGCACCTATTCAAATCTTGGGCTCCATTTTGTTTTTTGTTTCTGTTTTTAATCCTGTTGTCCATTTGTTTATTGTTGAGTTCTGAGAGTACATTGTATATTTCTGGGTGGCAGCTTCTCCTCAGATGTGGCTTTTATAAATATTTTCTCCTAGTCTGTGACCTGTCTTCTAATTCTCTTGATATCATAGGCTTCCACAGGACAGAAGTTTCTCAATTTAATGAAGTCCAGCTTATCATTGAACTTTCATTGATCATTTCTTCAATACTATATTTTAAAAGGCATCACCACTAAGTCAGTAAATGAAAATGTTTCTTCCTCCTCTCTCTTTGCCTGCCTGCCTTCCTGCCCACTTGCCTTCATTCCTGCCTGCTTTCTGCCTCTTTAAAAAACAAAACAAAACAAATAAATAGGCATCACCATACCCAAGGTCATCTAGAGTTGAGTTTCTCCTATGTTATCTTCTAGTTTTATATTTTACATTTAGATCTATGATTCATTTTGAGTTAAATTTTTTTGAAGGAAAGGTGCAGGCAGGATTAAAAGTGAGTTGGCAGGCAGACAGGCAGGGAGAGAGAGGAAGAAAAAACATCTTTATTTTATTTTCATTTAGTTATTCACACTGGTTGTTTCCCTCCGGAGCCAGGACTGGAACCCAGGGGTATGTGGCCTGCGCTCCTTCAGAGGCAGTTGACCTAACCACTACTCCCTCCAACAGGGCAAAGCGAGTTAATATTTTTTTTAAAGCTGTGAGGTCTGTTTCTAGATTCATTATTTTGCTTGTGGGTAGCCAGTGATTTCAGCACCATTTGTTGAAGAGACTATCTTTGCTTTTGATCTTTGGTCCTGATTCACATTTTTTTAAGAGGAAGGAAGCAGGCAAGAATGAAGACAAGAAGGCAGATAGGAAGGAAGAGAAGAAGAAGCATTTTATTTATTTAGCTAGTTTTTCCTGTTGGTTGTTCCTGACGCCTCACGGCTACCCTGGGTCACGAACCTGGATCCTTGGCTTTACTTGAACTTGCACCTGCAGACTTAACATCCAGACTTACATTTTAACAGACCACTCTGGCGACCATGTGTGGAAGGAGGGGAGCCAGTCAGGAGCACCACATCTGAGTCCAGTGGCAAGTGACCGATCCCACTGCGGGAGTCCATGCGGGCGCTCCGGAAAGAAGATGGTGGGCAGTGATGTGGCTCTCGGCTCTTGGTTCTTGGTTCCTGGGCTGAGACCTCTCTGCTGATAAGCACTTACTGCCTGAACAGCAGGCTCCAGATGAAGAGGCTGCGGGAAGGACACAGATTTGGAGGCTTGCATTGTTTCGTGGGCCTGACTTCAACCCGTGCCTCAGCAGGGTTGCTTGCAGCTTTGCTGGGTGACTTGAGAAATGTGCTTAGCTTCTCTGAGCCTCTGTCTCCCCCTGTGAGAAAGCTAAAACTGACTAATTATAACAGCTACAGAGCATTCATTATGTACCAGGCACTGTTCTGAGTGCCTTACGTAACTCACTCAACCCTCCCCACCGCCCTACAAAGAACCACACTCATCGTTTTCACGTTATACTCAAGGAACTTGAGGTGCTGAGATGATTTTTTTTCACAACCTGCTGGTGGGTGGCTGGGGCAGGGTCTGGCATTTGAATTCCAGGTATTTGGCACTGGACTCCCTGCTCTTAACTGGTCCATTCTATGCTATCACCTACTTTGTGAAATCATTGTGAGGTTTAGATAAGAAACTGCATCTAATCTGGCACAATTCTCAACAAATTAAGACAAAAGACACCTATCGGAAGAGTGATACAGAATAAAGCAGGTGTAGAACAGTCAGAAAAAAACATGGAAACCCCAGAATCAGAGCACTCAGCAGGGTGTGCCCACAAAGATGGCTGACGCAGGGTCTCCTGCTAGCGTAGAAAATGAAAGCAGCCTAACTTCCCATGCTGTGAGGAAGGATCAATGAACTCTGGCTTTTACTTCCAACAGTATACGACACTTCAGTGAAGATGAAGTAGAGCATAGATAAATCTCAGAGACAAATGTGAGTGGAGGGAACACAAGGAGGGTGGATGAGAGGCGGGAGGGAAGAAGCAAAGTTGTAGATGAGTATGAATATACAGTATGAAATCATTTATAAAAGCTTACAACAGGTGCACCCTTGTGCTCAGGCACTGAGATGCTGGTGTTCAGACTACATGCAGCCCAAGGACACATATACACACATACACACACATATGTATCTATATATCTATATAGATAGATCTATATATAGATCTATCTATATAGATATCAATCTATCTATCTATCTATCTATCTATCTATATATATATATATAGGGTTTCCATGTTTTTCTGATTGTTCTTCACCTGTCTCATTCTATCTCACTCATCCAATAAGTGTCTTTGGTCTTAATTTGTTGAGAATTGTGCCATATAACACATGTGTATATATATATATATATATACATACATACACACATATACATATATATACCTACATATATAGACATGTAATTTATTTACAAGTAAAATAAGTACCACACGGACACATCAAAAAAATGAATAGCCCTTGAGATGGCAAAGTAGGGAAGGGAAGAGAAGGGAAGATGGAGACTTCTATTTAGTTGTGTTACTTTATTTAATTGAAAATATCTGTATGAGGCAGATATGGAAAACGTTAGCAGTTAATACTGAGTGAAGGCATAGAGTTTCTATTTTGTAGTAATAGCTAATATTAATCGGGAACTTATTATGTGCCAGAATTGTTATAGGATCTTTACGGCTATCTATTCGGTCTTTTAAGACACCCTGTGAGGTTGTTCTAGTAAGGAGACATTCTTACTAATGGGGGAAGTGAAGCAGAGAAATTTAAGTAACCTGCTCAAGATTATACCATGAGTTATACCATGGTGTTAATCTGGACGGGATTTTCAGGCAGGCAGCTTGACTGCAAAAGCTATGCTGTTATGCCTTCAAGAAAACATAAAAGCTAACAAATATGCCGACTGTGTGCCTGGCACTGTTCTCAGGCGTTGCACGTGTTAGCTCATCTAATTTTTACAGCGCCTTCACAGGACATATGACCATCCTGTTTCACAGAGGGGGAGGTGTAGCAAGGTAACCAGAAAGAAGTGGTACCGGGATGGGATGTGGGTGAGTCACTTCTAGAATCTGTGCTCTTTCCTGTCACACAAACTATCACTTTCACTTCTAGTATATCCTCAGTATTTAGATGCATGTTTCAAAATTGGAATGTTTTAACTAAAATAAATAAATGAAAAATAGAAGAGGGTTTATTTGTTGTCTTCAATACTGGGGTCAGGGTGGGTAAAGACTTAAGTACCATCAGGTATGAGCTGGAGGAAGCCATGGGTGCATTTCTCCATGTACCATTCGCAGGCAGCTACTTAACATCACTCTCTGGGTCTATCTTCATGGCTTCTCCTCCACAGGGGGTTATAACAGTCCATTTCTGTCTGTCTGTCCTTACCATGGACCCAGAGATCTTTGAGGGTGAGTCCCTTTTGGGTTCATCTCTGTGTTCCCCAAGAGCAGTCTCTACTATAAAGTTGATATAAAATGATTATTGGATGAGTGATGTGACAGAGTCGCTGACTACTCTGCAAGTCCTCATGAAGGAAAGATGAGGCCTCAGCTCCAGTCTGAACTAGCTCAACGCAGAAGTCAAGCCACGGGACAGTGGAGGTAGCATGACAGGAGACAGGGTAAGCTGAGTGCAAGTGGGTACTGAGATGGGCAGGCTCCAGTCTGACAGATCAAAGTGAGACTTGTCCCACTGCAACTGACTGGAGTGTGAGGGCCAAAGAGACTGATGGATCTTGGGTTCGATTGACAAGGCTTGTGGGAAGAAAATCTGCCTTACAGGATGTTGCAGTGTCATTGAAGGAACTTCTGGAAGCTGAATAGGATGGTGGAGGCACTGGAGAACCTTTAAAGAACAGGAAATGAAGTATGCAGACCTCAACTGAGCAGCAACTCCAAGAGAATACTTTCACTGCTGGAAGCAGGCGCCTGACTCTTTTCACAGACAGAGTTTTTAAAACACATAGATATGAAATGTGTCCTTTCTGTGTCCCAATTCAAGACTTCAAGTGATAAATTCACTCTCAACAAGGTAAGCCCATTGGTTTGTGGCAACAAAGCATGATGTGAAAACATTCACAGAATGAGACATTGATTAGATTGCTCAGGAATGTCAAGTCTTTGAGCCTAAAACTCTTTATTCATGTTTGTTTGGCTGTGATAGATGAAACAATCTCCTTTCACTCTGATCTTGCTTTATGGTCAGCCCTGAACACTTCCCAACCACTTATACGTTTTCTGTGATCCAAGGTGAAGAACATAGGAGACAAGGGGAAGAAAGACAAAGCTGGCAGGAGGAGCCTGGGACCTGTCCCAGTGCCCACACTGCCAGAGGCCTGTGTGCTTGTGGTTGAAGCTCGGTGATGATACAGATGCATACCCAGCCTGCTCACTTGTGTTCCTGAGATTCCTCAAGGTATTTTCCAACTTTGAACACATTTACAGATTTAAAAATTATCTGAAAAAAGACTTTTTTTTTTCTTAAAAAGGCAAAAAAGAGCCACCCAGAGTGACACACCAGGGCTCTCAGTCTTCTCAGCTGTGACAACTCCCAGGCAACACGTAAAGCTTGGTCTTTAGAATCAGAGATGGAAGCTCGTGAGCCTTAATTCTCCACCATCTCTTTAATCATCGGAGACACTCAAGGGGCTGTTCTCATGTCTCCTCTACTTATCTCATTGCAAAGGAAGGAGGTTTTTTTAAGTTCATTGTACTTCATTCATTCAGTGTTCATATTTTAAAGCGACTAGCTTTCAATATCTTTATGTAATTATCTTCCCGTCAAACTTCTAGACAAAAACAAACCTTTGAGGTATCTTGGGTTCCTTGACTCCCGCTCCCAGTCAGCTACCGAGGGCTGTGGGTCCTGCCTTCACAGCATCTCTTACATCCATCCCCGCCCCTTCTTGCCCTGCAGCTTCCTGAGTTAGGCTACTCCCTCGTCACCTGGTTTCCTGTCTGTCCTCCTGAAGTTGTTCACTTCACTGATACACTCATCTGTCCAGTGCCTGGGCCCAGTAAGAACTCAGTAGATGTTCACCAACTCTGAATCCCTGATATTTCCACCATTTTATTCAGAACCCTACAGACATCCCCCATCCCTCCACCTAAGGAAGTCTTTGCCTCACCCCCTGGGCCCTCCCTAATCGGGCCCTGCCCATTTATCATCACCACCCTTGGGAGCTGCCACTCTGGCCAGGCTGACTGGCAGCTTCTGGTGCTCTCTCTACCGGCAACACCCTTCCACACCCAATACTAAGCAGTCTTCCAGACCCAAGCCCAGCACTGCCTCCTCCATGGAGCTGCCCCTGATGCCCCACAGCAGGATATACCCTCTTCTTCCTCGCATTGACTGACACCGAGTAGGTAGTCAATGAATATTAGAGTCTCCTTTTTCCTGAAAAGAGTTTCACAAGATGAAGTGCTAAAATATCTGCAGTACACCTCCTTTTCTGGAGAAGACTCATGACTTTCAGAATTGTATCTCTTTGTTTTAGGGAAGATGATATGAAATAGCTGACCCCCACTAGACCTGAGTCTGAGTCTGTGTTCTGCCATATATTACCTTGGTGACTTTGGAAAATTTGCTTAGCATCTCTATGTTTTCACTATTAGGGAAGGTAGCTTATCCACTATTGGAATTGTGAAAACAGATTATGTAGCACAGAGACCCCTTCACAATAGAAAGACTCAAATAAGATGAAAGTTTATTATCCTTTTATGTAATAACTCATAGGAGGGCATGGCTTGAGGGCACGCAGGAGACTGTTCCTGAGACCAGTCAAGGACCCTGAGGCCAGTCTGGGACTCTTTGTCTCATTGCTCTAACATTGTCCAAATGAACTAAAGCTGACTCATCAGCCCACAACCACATCTGTTTGGAGCGGAGAGGAAATAAGTCCCTTTGTGAGGGCTTCTCTCTAAGTTGCATGCATCACTTTTATTAGATCCTATTAATTAGAATTTAGTCACATGACCACACCTAGCTGCAAGGGAGGCTTTCCAACCCTGGGCACCTGATTCGGCCATCATCCTGTGCAAGCTCGAATAGCTACAAAGTATATACTCTGCTGAAAGTCAGGGCAGAAAGGGTCCCTAACCAAAAGAAGGCAGCTAAGAATGCGTCAGGAGAGAGAAGTAGCTGTACTTGCCACACTTACCTCAAAACTTGTTGCAAAGATTACCCGGAGGGTGTGGGAAAGTCCACAACATGTGTGCGACAAATCAGTATTCATTCCCTCCTATTTTATCTCAGTATTCCCATCTGCCAAGCAGCCTTCCACATAACAACTTTCACTATATTTTTGATAAAGGAGCTCATTTTGAAGGCTCACCATTTCTAACCAGATTAAAAAAACATTTGTAGTTTTCTCATTAATTGTATGGAAGCTTGATGCTAAAATAATTTATTCCTTAAATGGACAGAGTTCTTTCTACATGATCGAATTTGCAGAATAAGTAGAATTATACCGAGTATCCCCAGAGTCTTAGAAATTCCCACGAGGCGACTAGCCTTACTAAGTGTCTGTGACAGTGTATGGGTACTGAATTGCACTGCACATAGATCCCTGATGTTTCTCTGGAGGGCAGATAGCACAGGGACGTGATCTGCCCAACCCCTCACATGCTTGGACTGTTTCCAGGGCCATTGCGATAGAGAAGTGGATGGGCAGGAAAGTGGGCATCGGCTTTCCTGGAAGTTCCAGGAGAAGATAAGCGGGACTCTGGAACTCTCCATCTGGAGGTCACAGTAGCCTGTGCCTCCTGGGAAAAAAAACACTCGGAGTCAGGGCTGCTAACTTGTCAGGAACACCTGGGAGTCTCTCTCCGTGCTGAGCACCGAACAGCCTCCCAATCAGCTGCTGTTAGTTTGAGCTTGTTTCTAGAGCTGTAATGAGGCAGCCTTAGTTGATCGAGTCTCAGATTCCCTTGCAAGAAAATCATCAAGTAATAACTCAGCAAAGGACTTAAAATGTCCAGGGATTGTCATTTAAAGAAATTCCCAGGCTTCTAGGAAACAGAGCAAACTGATCTAAACAGAAAAACAATATTTTCTTGGATAGAGGGAAGTAACTACTGCTTCACCAGACACATGTCCAAAGGAAGCCCTAGAAAGGGTCCTACTCACCCTGGAGAAAATTCTGTCAGGCTGCCGGGTACCTCCCTTGGGGAGTGAGAATCATTAGTCGGGGCACATGTGACCTTGGCCAGCTAGTCGGCCAAGACTGGCAACTTGCCCTTTCTCTTCCTCTGCAATATCTCCTCACTAGGCCACCTTCCAATTCCCTCCTCTGATTCCTTCAAAGTGCTATGTTAACCTGTCTTCTTGAAACCTCAGAATCTGTACTAAAAGTATTTCCTGAAATTGGATGGTGTTACCTAAACCTCTCATGATTTTCTCTTTGCTAGCTGATCATCCTCTAGTCTTGTGTCAAGATTCCTGGAAAGAAAACACTTTATATTCCTCTGTGTGTGTGTGTGTGTGTGTGTGTGTGTGTATTGTGTGTGTGTAAAACTGTGTTCATGTATATGTAGATATCTGTGAGTCCATATAGCTATGTGTGTTTACATATTTTCCAACTCGAGTAATGTGTTTTTGTTTTGTTTTTGAAAGGAAAGGTGCAGGCAGTAATGAAGGTGAGTAGGCAGGCAGGCAGGAAGAGAGAGGAAGAAGGACTTTTTAAATTTAGTTGTTCATTTTGCTTGTTTCCCCCAGTCCAGGACCGGCACTCGAGTCCTTGGGATGCACGTGGACTGCACAGCCCAAGGCAGCTGACCAAACTGCTACTTCACCAGGGTGCACCTCAAATAATGTTTTATGGTGCCTACTATGTCCAGGCACTGCACCAAGTACAAAGACTCATCAGTAAATAAAACAAACTAAGTACTTACTTTGATGAAAATTGGGACAGAACCAGCATGCACACATACATACCACACTGTATGTGGGCGCCTGTGTGTTTACACACACACACGCAGTAGCTGGCACAGAGTAAGTGCCCAGTAATGAGACGCCCAATAAAAGTAATTAGAGCTAATCATCATTGAGTAGTTATAAATATACAAGGTACTCTCTTAATTCTTAATAGCCTTATAAGATGAAAATGTTATTATTGTCATTTACAGATAGAAACCGAGACACAAAGAGTAAAGTAAGTTTGGAGATCCATCTCCCGAGCATGCATTTCCTCACTCCTTCTCTTGAAAACAGGCTGCTTTTATAAAAAGGTAGGCTGTAGACCACTCCCAGTTGGCTAGTGCTAGTCTGAGAAGAGCAAAATGTCTAGAGGAAGGAGAAACTTAGAGCTGGTTTTAGCGACACTGTAAGGCTGACTGTGCTGCTGACAATGTCCTTTTCTTCTACCAGTTTTGTTTCATTGGAAAGTGATCTCAACATATTTCCCACATGGAGTCCTGTAGCTTCTCAAAGCGGTGAGGGGAAGAGATGGAGAACAGGGTCAGAAAGAATCCCTCCACAAGGGATGCTGATCCTTGTCTCAACCCTTTGAAACCCACCAGGATAAGTACAAATTTTCTGACAAGTTCTGACTCTCAAGATGTCAAAAATCTCCCAAGTGTTTTAGATGGAAGACTTAAAATCACATACATAATTTGATGAAGAAATTTACTTAATTATTTCTCCCATTCATGCCTAAGGCAAGCCTCTCTGTACTGCTTTTCATGATCAAAATATAGTCATTGCAGAGATATCATTTCTCACCTGTAGAACAGTTATTATCCAAAAGCCTGAGCCAACAAATGCTGGAGAGGATGTAGCGAGATGGAAATCCTTACACATTGTTGGTGGGATAGCATGTGGTTGTGGTCATTACGGAAAGGACTACAGAGGGGCTCTCCTCTGCTCACTCGTGCCCACTCAGTGACGAGCCCCGGGATTCAACATGGCCTGGAGGGGGTTATGCAGAGTCGATATACAGAAGAAAGAAGTTAGATACAGGCCCTGGTTCAGGACTATCATTAAGACGGGAGAAACAGACTTTGAGAATAAGCTACATTATTAGTGGCTTCATTTGCTAAGTAATCCAGAGTCTGATGACAATCAGATGGGATTTCAGGGTAACCACAGTGGGGATGGAGATCACTTGGCTCTGAGAACAATGGCTCTGTAATGCAGTAGCTGATGTAACTCTGAATTCCAGCCCATTACATGTGTGGGATGAATGTGAGCATGTCAGATAATGTTGGGCAGGAGCATCTTGGACACATGAGATGAAATACATGGGGGGTGTGGTGTGTGTGTGTGTGTGTGTGTGTGTGTGTGTGTGTGTGTGTGTTTTGTGTTAAACATCTAAGAAGGAAAATGTAATAGACACCACGTGGAGCAGCTGCCTGAGTCACAACAGAGGGCCCCCTCTGAGTGCACAGCCCCTGAACTCCAGAGCTGAAACTCAGTCATAAAGTCTTTGTCCCCCAACAGCGTCACCTCACTAGCTGGCTGCAGTGGTGTACAGAGGGCTGAGCAAGGAGAAAAGATCTGCCCTGGGTGGAGGCAATAAGGAAGTCTGTAGAGAATTTAAAAACAATAATAAAACCAACTAGAAGTCAATCTGCTCTCTATTACCACCACGTGCCAGCAATTCAATGTCAGTGATAAAGTACCCCTTCTTGGGAAGAAAAAAAAACAACAACAAAAAACATCTGTTGTTCTAAGTTCTAAACAATTGCTGCATTATTGTTGAGTTTTAATAATATGTATGTAAGCTTCAAATTAGCACTTTTAAATGACTTATCCTTTATAACGTGCATCTTCCATGAAAGTTAATCCAGAGCAGCCATTTGTCCGGTCACGACCCGCTACACAGAGACTCGGCCGCATAAGTTCCTTTCAAGTAAATTCCTAACAATTTGGAATTATTCAAGCTCAGTTGGTATTCTAACCCCTCTGTATTACGTACTCTTGCATCTTAAGCATCGATTCAAAATGAACAGAGGATAGTGATTGCAAAAATGGATTGTTCAGTCAACTATAAACAAAGACAGATGGGCACATCATCTTATTCTCAGCTGGACACAAAGATGAATGATCTATATGCAAAGATTAATTTAAGGAAATTATTTACAAGTTTGCAAAATTACAACTGACAAACCAGAACCGGAGCATTATTATTCATTACGGTGACAGACCACTATACAAGTCTAAATTTATTTTCCTTTTTTTAAAAAAATACGTGAATGTAATAAAAAGTATAATGTCATTACTTTCTTCCTTCTTGATGCAATTTTTATTTGCTAACTTACATTTTTATTTATCTTTATTTGTCTGACTACATTTACAGCTTAATCATACACTTTTTCTTTTCTGGTATTATTATTCGTAGTAGTAGCTTGCTAGAATATTTCATGGTTATTACTGAAGATAACTTCAGTGTAGTATTCAAAAGAATCTGCTCCAGGTGTCCAATGTCCCAAGTGTGCCACAAGCTGGTTGACCTAGGGCACATTACTTATGCAAAATGAGCACATTAGTCCTCAGGGAACTGAATGGTCCTGAGTGATGTGGGGTCAGAGACACGGAGCTGAGCTAGGGTGTGGACAGCGTCACACAGTCCAAGTGTGGGAGCTCCCACTGTGAAGTTCCAGGGCTGCCTCTGCTCTCCTCACAGCCTCCTTAGATGATGTGGTTACTCCAGAATAATCCCACAAACCACCTCCACCTCCTTGAGACCTACATCTGTTCCTGGGAGAGCTGTTTTTGCACAAGAGTGGGCAGAGGAGGAAAGGAAAATTGGGAAAGGCACTACCAGCCAATCTGAGAACATCGACCTTTGCATCCTTGTTCTCTCTGCAGGAATACCCTGCAGAGACACATCTCACCACAGAGCAGGGCTAGACACATGGGAAAGGGGTGAAGGACAGGAAGAAGTTGATGTGGTGCCCGACAGTGTCCTGGGAGACCTTATACCTGCCTGCTCTCTCAGGAAGCCCCCAGCCCAGGCTCTTTCTCTGCCCACGTGGATATTGCCATGCTGGAAATGTGACTGTAGCGTCAGCCTCGATGGTGGCCACTCACACGTGTAAAACCTAATGCCTCTAGGACTACACATAGTCTATGAGTTGCAGAAATCCACAGAAATGTTGGTGCAAAATGCTCTCAGTCCCCCAAATAAGGTAGGATCATCCTGAGTCTTGCATGACACACCCATTCCTTACCCCTCCCACTACTCTAGCCACAAGGATGGGCCCTGACTCAACCTATGAACTTCTTTCCTGGGAAAGAAGCAGGCAGGAATGAAGGCAAGTAGGCAGGGAGAAAGGAAGGAAAGAAGGAAGGAAGGAAGGAAGGAAGGAAGGAAGGAAGGAAGGAAGGAAGGAAGGAAGGAAGGAAGGAGGGAGCATTTATTTATGTATTTACTTCTTCATGTTGGTTGTTCCCCCTGGCCTCAAATCAAGAACCCAGGTCCTTGGGATGTATGGGGACTACATCGGAGATGCAGACTTAACACCTGAGCTACCAGAGTGCATCTTCCCTAGGAATTTTTAACTGGGGATCAAGAAAGTCGAGGTCAGACTCTCTCCTGTGGAAAAAGCTATTATTGATCATGTTTCCAGAAATCCAGATTGCAGTCACAATGAGATGGGCAGAGATCAAGAGGCAAAGAAGTAAGAGAGTCATGTGGCATTTGAATCTCTTGTTCTAGTCACATCTGTGCTCTCCTTACAGTTTGGTTTCCATGCTTCTTTGGATTCTGAGAGGAATAAATTCTTCTGCTGGAGGTGAGGTTCTGCACATTGCAATCAAAATTACATAGGATGTGTAAACCTTGTATGTGCTGGGTTCTGGGTGGATTTTTTTTTAAAAAAACCAGAGTTAAAAGTCTTGGGCCTCAATGCATAACTACTCATCAGAAACTCTGAGGATGGAGCCCATCCAGTCTGTGTTTTAACAAGTCCTCTGGTGACTCCAGTGTGAGCTCAAATTTAAAGAATGCTAATCTAAAAAAAAAAAAAAAAGAAAGAAAGAAAAAAAACTCCATGAAGGAAGAGATTTATTAGACAACAATATAATTAGAGACCATTTGCATGTCTGAGCATGGAAGAATAGACCCCTCTAGGAGCTAAAAATGATCATTTTGAAGACTTCTCTGCATCATTGTGAGGAAAAGTGAAAGATTTAATGTTAAATGGAAACAACAAAGACTTTGGAATTGTTCTTACCTCTAAAAATACCTCTGCGTAGAAATGGTATATAATGATTATGGCTTGAAGGCAACAGAAATAATTGAAAATAGTTGAGGGCATAGAATTATGAATATTTTTTTCTGTCCATTTATTTTGGAGGATGATAGAACAAATTCTATGCTCTTTAAAAGAAGTTGGTAGAGTTGCAGATTTGAGAATAAATAAAAGATCTTCCCAAAGGTATCAGATTTGCAAAAGGAAAAAGAGAGCAAAATTAAAAGGTCAGAAATTTCAAGTCAGGATGCCCTGGAGACTCAGTGGCTAAGGCTGCAACTCTGACACAGTCCATGCAAAGCTCGAGGACCAGGGTTTGCAACCGGCGCTGGAGGAGACAACTGACATGAACAACTAAATGGATGGACGAGCGCTTCTTCCTCCCTCTCTTCCAGCCTTGCCTGCCTGTCTACTTGTTTTGGTTCATGTTTGCTTCCTTCTTCTAAATAAATAAATAATTCTTAAAAAAAAAAAAAAAGCGAGGAAGACAGAAAGCACGCGTGGTCTCACACCAATGTACCTTCCATCTGTGATGTGACCTCTGACTCCCGCATTCTTGGCCTCTGAGGCTGCACTTGCTGATTTTAGGATGGGCTGAGGACCACAGTGACCAGCCGGCAGCTTCTCATCCTCAGAGCAGGGGCACCCATTTATTTTCCTGCCTCTCTGAGGACCCCACAGGCCCCACTGTTGCTCTTTTCTCTGTCCCCCCAACCCCAGGGCTTACCTCTCACAGAGAGGAGCCCCACTCCTCTGTCTCCTGATCTGGTGGGAGAGAGAAAGTCGGTTCAGGGACTGTCTTCTGGAATCAGGAGGAGCAGGGAGTGACATTTTCTGACACCTAGGTGGGTAGGCACTTGGAAGAGAAAGTCTCATGGAAATCCTGAGGACAGCTGCCAGAGGCAAGACTGCTGTCCTACACGGGAGTCTGACCTGAGAGTTACTCTTCCTCCTGCTCTTTGTCTGTAAATAGCACAGATCCTTTGCTTTAGTTGTTCTCTCCCACTCACTCCCTTTTTGGTGCCTTGTTTTCTTCACAAGAAGCAGCTCCGAGAGAAAGCCAGTCACTGCAAGTTCCTAACTCCAAGATGCCAGGGGAAGTCTCTATTTTCACACCAAACCTGGTTTCCTGGTGGGCACACAAATTGTTGCCTGCTAAAATAGCAACTCTGGCAAAAATGTCTCCGATCTGCTTAGATGTGCGTGAAATTAGAAGCCAGGCTTGCAATTCAACCAACTGACCATTTCTAGTGAGCTGGAAGCAACGTTCTGTTTAAAGCTGCCAGCTATTGGCCCTGAATCGTCAGCCCAACTAGAAACGGGGCCCTAAAGCAAAGCCGCCTCCTCTCTGCGCTTCATTTCAACCTTGCCCCTCTCCAGCATTATTTCAGATTCTCTGTCTGGGACCAGACACTTTTAAGCATGTGTCCAGTTCTGGAACACATGGTCGCTTCCCTCAGGAACCCCACACTCAGTAAGTGGAGGTAAAGAGCTTTCTGATAGGCATTAACCTGCGCACCGAGTCAAAACTCTTCAAGTGAGGCGCACTCTGGTGGAGTAGCAGTTAGATTAGCTGCCTCTAGTCAGCATAGTCCACACACATTCCAAGGACCCAGGTTTGTGTCCCGGGTCCAGGGGACACCACAAAGATACACAACAACAACCAAAAATGCCTCCCTCCTGGCCCCACTCCTGTCTGCTTTCTTATTCACCTTCATTCCTGCCTGCTCCTTTCATTAAAAAAAAAATTCTTCCATTAAAAAAGTGAGGAATGTGTTCCCATTGTAATACTTATTATGGACTCTTTTCAAAAAGAAAATCAGTGTTGGCTTGTCCTGATGGCCCAGGTGTTAGGTCTGTGGCTGGTGTGGCCCGAGGACCTGGGTTCGCCATGTGGGCCTGGTAGGGGGAACAACCAACACGAACAACATGTAACTCAACTAAACGCTTCCTCCCCAATCTTCAGGCCTGCTTACCGTCATTCTTGCCTGCTTTCTTCCTCTAAAAAACAAAACAAAAACAAAAACACACCCCATCAAACTTACATTTTTTTTAAAAGGTAGATACAACTCTCACTGTTTTCCGTGTACTGTCCTCTCTGTCCATCCCCCTCTGCCTTTGCCAGTCAAGACCAGTAGGAGCCCCAGTGTCCATACCTGCCTGACAGCAATGTCACAAACTCAAGTCCTACAGGGGATCAGGCAGAGAGGAATACAAATAGCTGACATTTTGTCAAACCTGATGGGCACCTTCAAGCCTGTGCGTTCCGTTCCATCTGCTCGAACAGCCTTCCCTCGGAGAGTCACGTGGCTCTTTCTCCTCCTTCCAGTCTTTCTGGGAAGGTCTTCTTCTCAGTGAGGCCTCCCTGGATGTCATTCTGAAAATGCACCCCTCTACCTTCTCTACCTCCTCATTCCCTTCTTTACTTGTTGCATAGCATTTATCACTGTGTTTGCTATGTAATCTGCTTTGATTTATTTCTTCCCTCTTAACATGCTCCCCCAAAGACCCGCCCCCCCCCCCATAGGTGCCACAGAGCAGAGATTAGTCTGTTTTATTCTCTGATGTATCCCAGTCCCTATAATTCCTGGATCTATTAGCTCTTAGATCTATTAACTCCTGGATCTATAAACTCATTTAGTACTCAGAACAAAGCTATGAGATAGGTGCCATCTGTTCTGATTGCAAACATTATTATTCCCATGTTGCAGACGAGAAGCCGGAGTTCTGAGAAGTTCGGTCACACAGCTACTTAGAGGTGAAGCCAGAACTCACACCCTGGGGATGTGGTCTCATATCATGATCTCAAACCATTTCACTGTTCTAGCACACTCAGTGCAGTCTGATGAGCTGGTGGGAACTGTGACAGTTGAAAAATGCTCATCCTGCTGGAAAGCATTGCATCCCTGCCCCAGGTAGGGGCATCTTTTATTCTTCTCTTGATAATTATTCTATTATTGCTTTTGTTTGCATTGTTATATGCACATCATTTTTTTTTTTTTAAAGAGGAAGGCAGATAGCAGGAATGAAGGCAGGCAGGTAGTATGTAAGAAGGAAGAGAGATGAGGAATAATTTATTCTTATTTAGTTTTTTAGTTTATTTTACTGAAGTGTTCATTGATTTAATTATTTGTTCCTCTTACTTGTTTCCTGATCCCCAGACACGTATATAGGTCCTTGAGCAGTATGTGGTCCATGCTCCAGTTGGGGGTTTGACACCTGAGCCACCAGGGCCTGCTGTAATATGCATTTTAGGGCAGTGAATTCCCACCTCGGTCTGTGTGCATTTCTCACCACACCCACCACCAGAGTCCCAGTCACCGCCACCATGCCCCCTCCTTCATGCCCTCCCTGCTCCCACCCTCTGTAGCTAGTCTTGCATCCTGTGAATTTTTGTTGGAGTTTGTCTGTCTTGTTTCTTCATATTCTACATATGAGTGAAATCATCCAAGAATTTTAAAATTCTGTTCTGAACCAAAACAAATAGTCTGTTGGTCTGATCTAGCTCTCAGGTCATCAGTTGGAGGAGAGTTGACCTGAAGTACGAATTGCAGACAAAGAGACTTTTATTAGTGAGTAGAGAGGCAAGGTGAGATCATTCAACCAAACGTTGAGGGTCAAGGAAGCCACAAGTGTTTTTTGCTTGGCTATTTGCCCTTTCGTAAGCAAGTTCATGTGAAGAGACGGTCAGGAGACCTGTGTGAGCCCTTCTCTTCCTGGGTTCCGTGGGCCCTTCAAGAACAGCTGACCTCAGGGGCCACCCCAACAATAGGCAGGCTGTTGATTGTCACGTGTTGGTTTGGGACAGCAGCAGCTTCACAGAGGAAGGACCAAGCCCCAGAATTACAGAAATACATTGTCTTGGCATCTTCCATGATACTGAGGCACCTCAGATTAAGGTGGCCTCCTAGGCACCTCAAAAAGAATCTGTTTCTTTGGCAGTCAGGCAGAATAAAGTTCAGATACCAAGACAGGTGTGCTGTGGTGGAGTAGTAGTTACGTGTGCTGCCTCTGGCCAAGTGTAATCCACATACATCCCAAGGACCCAGTTCATGTCCCGAGCCAAGGGAATAACCAAGATGAACGGCTAAATTATGAAAAATATTTCTTCCTTTTCTGTCCTCCTGCCTGCCTCCCTGCTCACCTTCATTCCTGCCTATACCTTTCCTTTAATGAAGAAAAATACTAAGACCTCCCAGAGGGCTTCAGACCCGCAGACCCCAGTCATCTCACACTAGGGTGTCCAGCTCAGGTAGAACAGGGAGTAGAATGCCAGTCAAAGACTCAGAAAACTCTTTAGACAGCATTCAGAAGCCACAAATATTTGCTGAATTCCATAAGAACACATTAATATCATGACCCCGATGTAAGAAAAATAAAACAGAAGTTTTTTCCTTTTGTGAGGCAGCAGTGGTCATATAACCAACCCAATCTCTCCATGCAAAGAAAAATGGTTAGCAGTCATCAGGTCTTTCAATACTCACTCAGTCCAGCAGAGCCAATGATGTGCCATGTGGCCTGGACAGGCTCCAGTCACGTATACTCCCACAGGGAGAGGAGCAGTGCGTCAGATGCGTGGGCTGAAAGCTGCGAGAATGCAGAAGCGGCAACCACAGCCTGTCGGGGGTCGGGGGGTTATTTATTGGCGAGGAGAAAGTGCATCAGAGGCAAGTTGGTTAGGATCATGTTGGTGAAAGATCCCCCAAGGGGGAAGCCCAATGGGCAGTTCAGAGCAGATGGTCCCTCCCAGAGAATAAGGACTATGAAAGTTTCCAGGGTTCAATGCTGGGGTGGTCTGTCCCACCACACAGGGCGAGCCGGAGAGCCCCAAAGCACTTGAACATGGTATGTTGTGCGGAGGTAGGAGTCCTGCACGGGGCGAACTCAAAGTTCCTTCAGCCTTTGATGTCCCATTACTCAGCTGAACAGAGTTCGCCTTTGGCACTCTTGCATCACATAGAGCCTCTACATCTGTACATGGATGCCAGCTGCTTCTCTGTGCATGGGGCTTGAGATCTTACTGGGTGCTAACGACAGGACAGTCGTAGCCAGGATCAGATTCCTGCGCTGTGGGCCGCTGGCTCTGCGGAGCTCACACCGCTCTCTGATGCTTCCCAAGTCTCAGCCTCGTTGCCAGTCAGTCAGAGTAGCATCTATCTCAGAGGACTGCAGGAAGGGCTCAGTGAGAACAGGAACAGAACAAATACAACATGGCCACGTGGAGTAGTCAAGAGGGTTTTCTATTAAGAAAAGTACAGATGCACGCCCAGGAAGGCCAGCGGTTGAGCCCACTGCCTCTGGCAGGCACAGTCCAATACATCCTGAGGACCTGGGTTCAAGACCCCAGGGGAACAACCAAGAGGAAAAAATAAAGTAAATAAATGAAATGCCTCTTCCTCCTACTTCCTGCCTACTAACCTTCATTCCCACCTGCACCTTTCCTTTAAAAAAAAAATTAAAAAGCGTCACACCCTGGCGGCATAGTTGTTCAGTGCAGCTCACACAGATCCCAAGAGCCTGGGTTTGTGTGCCAGGGCTGAGGAGAGTAAGCAAGAGGAACAACTAAATAAAATAAATAAATGTTTCTTTCTCTTCTCTCTTCTGGCCTGTATGCCTACTTGCCTTCATTTCCACCTGCAACTTTCCTTAAAAAAAAAAAAAAAAGGAAAGGTATGGAAAAGTGCTTTACCAACTATAAAGGTCAATGCAAATCAGTTATTATTATACTTGTTACATGTCAGTTTGAGAGCGGGATGCTTGTCTGCTTTGTGCATAGCTGTACCCCAGAGCTGGGACAGAGCTGGTACACAGCAGGCACTCAGTGATGCCTGTGACGGATGAACGTGGGCCTGCCCTGATGGAGGTGCACAAGCTGAGAACTCAGCAGGCAGAACTGAGTCCCTCCTTCACCTGGTCAGGACTGGAAGCTGCCCCACATGAGCCACCCCTGCCTGCACACAGCCTAGTGCGGGGCATGAAGGGTTAACCCGGAAGCCCTCTGCAAGCTCAGTCTCAATCTCCAGACTTCACCCTTCCAGAACCTTCTCTAGTCCACCTGCAGTCCCGCTGTTACATGCGCACCCCCAATCCATCAAGGCTGGTCCCAGTCACCCGCTCCAGACAGGGGCTATTTTGGATCCAAGGGTGTCCAAAGCCTAAGAGAACCAGTCTTGGAAGTTGTGGCGGCGACATGGGCCGAGAATTCTGGGCTCCCCCACGTCTAAGCCAGAGCCTGAAATAGCTGTGAGGCACGAGAAACTCAGAATAGCTTTTGGCTTCACCACAGCTCCAGGCTAGAGCACAAAACACCCAAGAGGGGCCACACAGGCAGCTCACAGGGTGAGAAAAATGAAAATTATGATACAAACAGGTTTGTCCTTGCTCGGGGAAGAGTGACGGCCACGACAGTCACTCCAGTGGTGCACGGTGTGGCCATAGCTGAGGCTTTGCCTGGGAGAGCTCTGGAGTGGGGGCTTCTGAACATCCTGGAAAGTTTCAAAAGTCTTCAAGTCACCAGAAGTTACCCGCACCCCCGGCGGCTGTGGGGGGCCCAGGGGCCCTGAGTGACCAGGGCACACATCTCAGGCAGGGGGTGTGCATCTTAAAGATGTTACCCTCTGAGTTCTCACCACGAGTGTGAACTGAAGACACTGTCAGTCCCATTTCACAGGCAGCAGAGCTAAGGCTCACAGGCATTCAGGCGTGTGGCTGTGTTAGTGATGGGAGGTGGATCTGAGTGCTAGTCTCTGTGATTGAGTCAACAATACATTTTCTCTGGAGCTGCACAAATAGGCAGTACTCTGACCTCCTGTGGAGGGAATATTGTGGAAAGGAGGACATGATTCCAACCCTCGGGTGTTCAAGAACTGTTCCGTGAAGTCCTCTAGCTGCTGGTGACATGCCCAGGCCAGCGCCAAAGCTGTTAACGTAACAGATGGCAGCTGGAGGATCTGCAGTTCTCCAACGGCTTTCTAGTGCCAACCTGCTCCCGGCACAGGCACACCCCTCTCACCTCCTGAGCAGTGGGAGGTGCAGGGAAATGGGGTCCAGGAGGAAGCCGGGAGGCTGCCCACCCCACTGCTTACACACCACCTGCTGCGTCCGCCTTCGTCCTCACTTCCTTTCAGTCCCAATCACCTACTCCAGGTGCAGCACCTGCCCCTCCCAGCATCTGAGACTCTTCCTCGAGGGCAGACAATGTGCCTCTTCTCAGCAGTAATCACAAGCGTGCCCGCTGGCTCAGGTGGTGTTCCCCTGGAGCACAGTCCACATTCAGCCCAAGGACCCGGGTTCGAGGTCAAGCGCAGGGGCCAGCAACTAAATAAATAAAATGCTTCTTCCTCCCTGTCTTCCTTCCTGCCTGCTGCCTACCTGCCCTCATTCTTGCCTGCTTGCCTTCCTCTTAAAACAAAAGACAAAAACAAATCAATAACCACATTGCCCTGAGGAGCAGGTGTGGGAAGCAAGGGAGGAATCGCCATCTGAGAGAAAAAGCTCAAACTTAACCACGACCTAAGTTATCCCAGACCCCATTCCATTCTGTTTGCCCAAGAGTCTCAACCGGGACCAACATGCCAACATGCTCTCCTGCCTTCTGTCCCCACTCTGCGGGCAAGCACAGCGGAAGGTGTGAGGAAGCACTGGCCACTAGGGGCGCAGTGTAGAGCAGAGCCCATCTGCCCTCTCACCCGCAGCAGTTTTCCTTCCTCAAAGTCAAAGGAAAAACAGCCACCAGTGGACGGATTCCAGGGGAGCCCAGAGCTTTGCAAGGAGAAGCTTTACATTCTTTGTCACTTCTGTGATAAGTTAAAGTATAAACATGATTGGAATCACCTGATGACGCCTTATAGCAGAGGACCACACTTCAAGGCTGTCCTTGACATTTGACAATAAGTGACAGTGTCTGTGGGACAAAAAGAACAGAGCAGATGTAACATGGAAATATGTGTTTGTTCTGTGGGAAGGCCGTGTGATGTTGTCACACCAAGGTGCTGACGTCCTTTCAATAGGACTAACTGGTCTGCAGTATACAGCAAACTGGATGCAGAACTGGTCTGCCCTAGAGGCTCAGTGGTTAAGCCCCTAGCTGCAGGCGGTGCAGTCCATGTAACAACACAAGAACCGGGTGGTGGCCCAGGACCCAGGGAACAACCAAATGAAGAGCTAAATGGATGGGTAAACACTTCTTCTTCCTCTCTGCCTGCCTGCCTGCCTGCCTACCTGCCTACTTGCCTTCTTTTCTGCCTGCTTCCTTCCTCTAAATAAATCAATGTTTAAACAGAAAACAAACTCAAATCATGGCTATCATTTTACGTGGGACAATCAACTCCTAGCAAGCTGATCTCCTCTGCTCCACCCCATTCAAGGCACTTTGAACGTTTTTGGGTGTGTCTGATGATGTTGAATCTGTACACTTACTCTGATAGGATTTAACAGCCTATATCTAATTTCACACGTATACATATTTAAGTAACATTACAAAAGCAGTTTAAGTCCACACTGGTAGGCAGTGAGCATCTTCTCTTGCAGCTTATATTACGGATGTGAGGCACCCACAGCGTGGGCATGGGGAGGCAGAACAGAGAGCTGGGAGCAGGGAGCAGGGATGTGCCCTTCTTCGAAGAGGGCGGCTGCCTGTGGGACTTCTGGGCTTGGATCAGAAGGAATGGGCCCAAGTCTGGTTTGGCCGCTTGGTAGTTGGCACTTGACTTCTCTGGGTCACTCTTCTTGGTCTGCTGGTCTGAAGTCTGGGCTTTTCAGTGAGCTTCCTCTCATCCAACGTCTCCCTTGTTTGCTTTGCCAAGCTGGTGGGTCAGGGGCCGCTGGAAGAAGAGCGGCTCTTACAGCGGGAAAACGTCCTTGAGTCTAGCAGATGTGCCCAAGGTGTGTGGCTGCTGCCGGCCCCCAGTGCCCTCCTCCAATTAATCCATCAGCTACTCTCAAGTGAGTCCAGTAGTTGAGGTCAGAGGCAACTAAGCGCTAGTCATGGCGGGCTCCTCTTGGAAAGAGACCAAGCTTGAATCATCCTTCCCCATCAGCGTGCCCAAAGTATGTGGACACCATCAGAGCAGAGATCCCGCAGACCTGGAGTTTGAAATAGTAGAACGTACTTCTTTTCAAGAGTGGAACAAAAACCAATACCACTTGGCAAAGGAACTTTCTGGAATCCCTGGGGCCTCATCTCTCTAGGTCAAAGTTTCCCTCTGCTGCTGGTCAGATGGGATGCTCCCTTCTTCTTCAGGTGAGTCATCAACATCAATAATAATCAGCATTTTTAAATGTTTTTATAGTTTATAAAAGATATTCTCATAGATTTTCTTATTTGATAATCAGAAGAAAGAACTTTGGGAGAAAAAAACCCAAGACACAGAGGTTAATGATGTGTCTGAAAACACAGTTACAAAGTAGATACTAGAGGCCAAAATGCAGAGCTTTTGCTCCTCCCACCTCAGAGCTGTTTCCCCTGCACCCGGACTGAGGCATTTGCAGCTGACTTTCCCTCTGGGACACTTACAACCCCAGGTGTTCAGGTATTATTTCCCAACTTAACTGAGAGATGCCTAGACACATCATAAAGTCAACTAGAGCTCATTCCACATACATACATGCTATTTTGGTTTTGATTTAAGAGAATAAAATTGGACCAAAATGACAAATTTGATGACAAAAAATGCCCTGTTCCTTAGAAGCATTTGCTGACTCATTTCTCTGACTCATCACTGATGAAGCTTCTCGAATAGAGAACAAACATTCTTACCTATGACAGAGAGTCTTTTCTGAGTGGGAAGTGGGGGGCCGAGGGGGTAACCACGGAACTGGAGAGAGGAAGAAGGAAGCACGTTGGTGCTCACATATTAAATTTTATCTCCTTTCCACATGTGCAGGAATATGTGGAATACATAAAATCTGAGGAGCCAGACTAGACATTCTTAAAATTTTTAAAGCAGAAAAAGCTCTTTGTATAGTGGAATCTCATTTGGACTCCAGACACTAAAGCAAGAATAAGCAGAGGTGATCTTGGGGAAGGGGAAGGATGAGGGGTACCCAGAGTCTCCCAAACCACCTCCCACTTCTAAGATCCCTCATGGCACCATCTGGGCAGTATGAGAATCACCCATCAGACCATTTGCCAGCTGGGATCCAGGGAGACAAAGAGGATTAACACGCAACCTGCTGGCAGTGAGTGTTTGGACCCTTTCAATACAGGGTGATAGGGAGCAGTGACGACCATGGGGTGCCATGAAAGGATTGCTGCCTGTTCCTGGCTGGGGATGCGGGGCCCGGGGCAGGCAAGTGTCTCAAGAAGGGGTGGCGCTGGAGTAACTTCTGGAACTCTTTGCTCGAACAACAATGAAAAAATGTTTAAATTAAAAAAAAAATTCTGCAGATACTTGAAAACAAAAGGTCTACTGATGTTTACATTCTATGAGGTCATTGCCATAGGGCGGTCATCCCTGGGAGACAGCCAGGATGGCAGAAGGTGAAGAAGCCATGTCCTAGGTAGAGAGGCGGTGGATTTCTGGCTCTCTGTCTGACTCTGCCAGCCAGACATGGGAGTGTGCTTCTCCCCAGGGTGGGGAATCTGACAACCTCTGGATTTATCAGAGACTCTGCACCTTTCAGGACAGCTCCTGGGACACCTGCTGAACCGACTAAGTGTTAGTGCATGAGAGAGGCAGCAGCTGCCCGAGTCACGCATGCCCAGAGCTCACCCCTCTCTGACGCGTGCCTCCCTCCCAGCCGTGAGTCCCCTGTGCGTGTCCACATGTCCCCACCAGGAAGACACAGCTACTGAGGGGCTTCTATCTTGAGAAGACAGGCCCTGCTGTCACCAAGTCTTTCCCTCCCCCTCTCCTCTCCTTTTCTGTCCCCTTCTTAGCACCCTTCCTGTCCATCTGTCTCCCTGAGTCTCTAGGTCGCACTCACCCCTTTTCTTTCTCTCCACAATCCAGAATGTTCAATGGCATGGAGAAGCATCATGGTATAATGCTAAGCAGAGAGAGAGAGAGAGAGAGAGAGAGGGAGAGGGAGGAGAGAGACAGGGAGGAGAGAGAGAGAAGGACAGAGAGAGGAGAGAGAGAGAGGAGAGAGAGGGAGAGGGAGAGAGAGGGGAGACAGAGAGAGAAGAGAGGGGGGAGAGAGAGAGGGGAGACAGAAAGAGATGGAGAGGGAGAGAGAAAAAGAGGGGAGAGGGAGAGTAGGAGAGGGAGAGAAAGAGAAGGAGAAGAGAGATGGGGGGAGACAGAGAAGAGGGGTGGGGAGAGGAGAGAGAGAGGAGGGGGAGAGAAAGAGGGAGGAGAGAGAGACAGAAAGAGAGGGAGGAGAGGTGGGGGGAAAGGGGGAGAGAGAGTGAGAGGGGGCGGGGAGACAGACAGACAGAAGTAGCTTAGGAACCAGTCCTTCGTAAAATGAGATTATTGGGAGAGGGCATCTCCTTCCTGCCTGAGTTCAGAAGAATTTGAGAAATAATCCCAAGAAGCAGCCAGGGGAGTCCAAATTGTCAGCGATTTTATGGGTAAAGCTCCCCAGGGGCCCATCCCGGTGAGATCGGGAGGGAAGGAGGCAGTGTGTCCTCCGGGGGAGACTGGACCAGGAGGCAGCGCTCAGCCCAGCCACCCTCCACGCAGGTCCAGACGACACGATGGACAGGGGCCCGGGCTGCTGTGCTCGTCCATCTCCGTCCTGGGAGCAAATCCCAAAACAGCTCTCACCCTTTCTAGTCCACTTAGGTCAACCTCTTGAGCACCACAAACAGGAATCAATTGCAAGCATCCTTCCCTCTCTGGCACCTGGTCTACAGTTCAAAATTGGGGTTCTTAGCACATCCTGGTGGGCTAGTAGTCAGGTTCACCGCCTCTGGCTGGTGCAGGCCACACAGATCCCCAGGACCCAGGTCTGAGACTCGGGGCTGGGGGACACAACCAAGATGAACAACTAAACAAAGTAAAGTACTTCATCCTCCTCCTCCTCAAAAAAAAAAAAAAAAGACAGGAGGTGGCGGGGTGAGGTGGGGGTTCCTATTTGGAGTCCACAGGCTCCTAAGGGATCCACATCCGGGCTCAGAGAAGAAAGCAGTGCATGCAGATTTATGTGTACACATTTTTCTGCATGATGATTTACAGTTTTCAGGGCTTGCTGGAACAGAATCCAATGGCTCTAAGTTACTCACAGCCAGTGTTCCCGAAGTGGACGGTGCTGAGACATGTGGTCTGGACAAAGGTTCCCCTGCTGCAGGGTAGCCATATGAATGAGGACAAATTCCTGTCTCCCAGGAAGGAACTGGAATTGAGGGCGAAATTTCAAGGAGACCTATGTCAGCTCCACAGAAGGATGGCAGCATAAACAGTGAGTTTCTTGTCACAGAAGCATTCAGTCAGCGGCTGTCCCTGTGTGGGAGCACAAGGCAAATGGAGGCCTGTGGGGCTGGCCCAGTCTTAAGGGGAACTTCCTGAAGGAAGACCGTGGCTCCTGATGGCTCCTCTGATGAAGAAGTCGGCCGTCCCTCTCCCAGGGTTTGAACTGTAGGAAGAAACTCTGGGTGTGGGGGGCTCTCTGAACTGACTGCCCTTCAATGGGAGAGAACATTCCCCACAGGGTTATAGACCCTCAGAGCACACATCTTCCAGAACTTGGCAGGGGTTAGACATTCTTGACTTTATGCCTGTGACCTGCAGTGGGCTGGACCTCTACATGCCCTGGACCTAGAAACCACAGTCTGTCTTTGTTCCATTCCGCTCTTCTCAACTGGATTCTGTATAATGGTATGTGAGGTGTCTATAGATGTTCTCCAAAATTTATTTTGGAAATATACATAAGAAAAGCATTGTTTCTATTTCTGCAGGTGCTTGTAGGGTACGTATTTTTAAGAAAAGTTATACAATGAAAACACCACTCTCCTAGAAGACCTGCTGTTGGAATTTTCCAGAAATTATCAGTATCGATCAGGTCATGTTGACAGCTGGCTTATAGTCAGTGATTACCGACAGAGCTTATGCAGCTTGCTTTCAAATTGAACACTTATTTTCCTTTTAGTCACTAGTCATTGTATCCTTTTTTCTTCCAGAGACATTTGTTTCTCATGTGTCTGCCGCCAAAGGAGGGACGTTTCACGTGAAAAGTAGAGTCATGGCTCTCAACTGATCTGAATTAAATACACAAATAGACATACTACTTCAAAGGAAAGGTGGACAGCCGTGGCCTTTGATCGCTAAAATAATCATAATGGTAATGGAGGAGAGCCGTGGTGGATGAAACAATGGATTTGGAGCAGCCTAATCAGGGTTATCACAAAATGATCACAAACTTGTTTCATAGGGCAAACATTGCCTCTTATCCAGACTTGCCTTCTTTGTGAAGTTGCCACACCCTCGCTGGCCACCTGGAGGGAGCTGGCATATTTTCAACAGGCAGACTAGGTCCTTCTGGGCTGGGGAGCCCTGCGGGCAGGACAAGGTTCACCTCAAAGAGCAGCCAGGTATGGCCTTCCCACAGGGTACCTCCAATTGGGACCTTCCATTCAAGCTGGTCACTAGCCGAGCCCTCACACTGGAGAGAATCCCAAACAAGGGTGCTGCAACCTGGTCAGAGGAGCTGTGTGGTGTCGAAAGACAAGTCCCTCTTTGGTGTGAGGGTGTGATGCCTAGTTCTTTGTCTGTTGATCTCTGCCAGCCAGCAGCTCCTGCATTTCCTAGAGAGATAGAGCAGGAGATGCAGCTCGAGCAGGTATAGGCAAGGGCTCTTCTGAAAAGGGTGTTTGAGCCAGCAGGAGGCCCCCCAGGTAACAGGGGCTCTGGAGGTCGTCCAAGGGGAAGGTCAAAGTGGGCGAGGTTGTCAGCTTCCATTTCTTGTCTTGGCCCAATCTTATGGCCTAAGGCTCACAGGGACCTCTGGCCCCTCAGGGTAGCTGCCGAAAGAGAAACGCTGCCCCAGTCATGGCACTCACCCACATCCCTGTCCCAGACCTAGTTAAACAATATTTCAGCTTCTGTGATGCTTTACCAACTCTGGGGTGATTTAGGGGTGGTGAAGTCTCCATCTTTTTCCTGGTTGAGTCTGCTGCTGCTTTGTCTCAGGACTATTGGTCATTGGTTCAAGGTCGCCCCATTCATCAGAGGCACAGAGTTTCACGCTGGGTCTTCTAACTCCCAAGTCCAATCTCCTTCCAATACTCACACCCCAGAGAAGTCTGAGATGTCCATTCATAAAAGAGGCCACTGTTCACAAAGGGCTCTGGAAATGCTGGCATCCTTTTGTGAGAAGTGCTGCCCTCTGTCTGCAGGACAGATGAACACATGAAGCTCAGAGGGATTCACTGAGTCACATAGCAAAGTCAACCGTCAGTTCAAAAGTGTTCACCCTGTGGGGTGGCACAGTCAAAAGAAAAGTTTCTGCATTTCTCTCAGGTTCTTCACAGGCTGGACGAAGGAACAAATGAACACTAGGCATGAATCGTAAAAGAAAAGCCCAAATGTTAGAGCCTATGTATGGAGAGTTTACATGGTGGTAAATTCTGAGGTAAGTGGGGCTGCCTCATGCTTTAGAGCTGGTGCTGAGGCCTGGGAGAGGGACCTGTGGTGTGGCGGAGAGGAAGGAATTCACCTCCTGGCTAGCAGATAGATTTCTTAGATAGAGAGGACTATTTACAGATAGACTAATGTTTGGATGAAGACCTTCCCAAACTACATTCCTCTAGAGCAAAGAGACAAAAGGTCACTTCTGAATGAGGTGAAGGGTGGAGGCCCAGGCGGCAGTAGATGGCTGCTTTGATGAAGAGTCAGAACTCTCTCTGTCCTCCACTGTCCTTGACTCTTCATGTCAGGGTGGGGCATCCAGAGACCAATTCTGAGAGCTTGGGGTGTTCTGTTTTCGCCCTCTCAGCCTGTTGTCAAGAACCCTGCAGCGTGTTCTCAAAGGGTCAAGAAGTGTCTTTTGCCTCTGCCTTGCTATCTATATGCCAACTCAAGCATATTATTTGGGGGAGGCAAAGAGAAGCAAAAAAAAAAAATGTGATATCTGGGAGTCCACCCCCTCTCCCCAGGGGTACAGATGACCTTGTCAGCTCAGATGGGAGCAAGTGTCTGTTCCTGGAGGTCTAAAGACCATAACTCTTTGCAGAGGGAAGGACTAGAAATGATTATCCAGTTCAATGTTCAGCCAAAGGTGAAAATATTAAAATGTTTTCATTTTCTTAAGGGATAATACACACCTATTAGACTACTCAGCTTTATAAAGTTCATGTTCTAGTTACTATTTTTTATAATTATTTTTTAAATGGGAACAAAAGAGGCTTAATAAAGCGAAAACGATCCACTTAAGGACCCAAAAGGCGATAGCTTGCAACATTTTAGCTGTGGCTGTAGGGAGCAGAGCTAACACTGGATTTGGAGACAGAATTTGTGGGCTGTGTGATCTGGAGCAAGTCATTTCACGTTGGTGTCCTGAACCTCGGTGTCCTTCTACATAGAACTTACACCTCTTCAGATGATGAGCTTAGGACACACTGATTGTTCCAAAGGAAGGCAGTCTAAGTCCCATCCCAACTGCCCAAAACGTATCATTCACTCCCTTGATGCAGCACTTCCCGTTATAGTATAATTTCTGCTTATTTCAGTGACTTTCTCCCCGTCAGCCCCACCACAGGCCATCTTGTGGTGCTCCATGTATATTTCTCAAATGATTGAGAAAATAAATGAAGTAACAAATCAGAAAAACACAATGCAGATGTGGCATTATTTTTTAAGAGATATAAACATGGATCATGATGCAAAGAAACTCATTATCCAGGCTCTTAGTCAGAGCCAGAAAGCTAAAATGATGGAATATTCGAGGGACAGTCAGAGATGACACAACAGGTTAAACGCTTTTCTCTCTTCCTTTGGCTCAATAAATGCTGCCCACAATAGGGTCTAGTTTCTCCCTAAGCATTTCTCCTGTGTTGATGTCACTTTTTCCAGATGCAGCAGAAGGATACTAGTGTGCTGGCAACTGAGATTTCAGGGCTGGGAACTTAGGACCCCGAGCCCTCCATGGTCTCACAAATGGGAAACTGAGACTTGGGACTTGGGACGTACTCCAGGCCTCCAGCAACCTGGCCAAGAAGTCAAGGCAAGAGCTCAGGTGCCTGATAGTCCATCCAGGCTCTTTCACTAAAGTCCAGTTGGCCATGAAGCATAAAACCTTGGCTCTGAAATTGGGAGATTACACATGATCCAGTAGAATGCAGAGTTCAGGTGACTTCAGGACACATTTGCTAAGCATCTAATATGTGCCAGGCACTGTGTGTGTGTGTGTGTGGCAGGCAGGCAGGCAGGAAGGCGAGCAGGCAGGCATGAAGAGAGAAGGAAGAAGCATTTCATTTTTTCATTCATCTTGGTTGTTTCCCTGCACCCCAGGGCTTGAACCAGAGGACTTTGGGATATATGTGGACTAAATCACAGTGGACTGAGCCATTAGGCCACTGGATTGCCACATGCTCAAGTTGCTCAAGGCCTGAGCATCATGCTTTCCGGTCCCCAAGAAGTCACTTGAAGAGGTCCAGCCACAACCCACCTAGCAGCTGCCTGGTAGGGAAAGACTCTGCCCAAAATGGTGAGAAACAGTGCAGTGATTTTACAGAAGGAGATTATGTCAGTGTGGGTTCACCACTGATTCCAAAACTTAGAAAAAGGAGTTTAGCCCTCTAGGAAAGATCATGTGGGCTGGCAAAGAAACCAGATGTCCCCTCAGGTGGCAAATGTTCTTCCCTATGCTGAGGGCATGGAACCTTGGGAGATACTATCACTGCTGCCTGACCTTGGGAGGGGATTGTAAGGATGTAGCATTTGGTTTAGTGTCACGCCCTGCTTCACTGGACCTAGACCGATTGGCCCCATGACCACACCACCCTCACAATCTACACGATGCTTTAATCTTCCACAAGTTCCCTGGAGTGACCATGTGGGTCATGCACTGAAACCACTGAGTAATACAGCAAGAATTATCACAAAACTAAGACAACTCTTTCACCAGACAGAACATAAAGAATTAAACCAGTCAAAGGATCCCGTCACCATGTAAGTGATGGTCTTCACGTCATTTCCCAGGACGCATTGCCATGAACACATTACGCTTGCAATCAGGAATATATACATGACATTCAGCACCCAGGAGGGTGTGTGTCCCTTCCTGAGCTGCCGTTAGCTTGTTTAAATTAAGGTCATGCAATTTTGTAAAACCACCTTTCTAATAAGAGAAACGTCACCACTGAGCAAATGCATGGAATGCCTTGTCTGATTCAAGGAGTGAGCCACTTGATTAGTTAGGGCTTTCATTGCCTTTTCTACATAATTGTTACTTACAGGAGAGGCAAAAATAGCTCATGGATGGTATCACTAGGGTGTGGGCTTAACTTGAAACAGGTGACAGAATTGCACCCAGTTAGGTGGCCTGTGTGGCGGTGTAGTAAGTTTGTGCCCGGGACTATGAGGCCACTATAAGGTAAGAGGAACGTGCACTCAATGTCACTCTGTTCAGCCCATTGCTGTATGTTGTACTTGGGGAAGTGGGTTCCCTGATCACTTTCAATGGTCCCTGGAGTGCCATCCCTGGCACATAGGACACGTGACACTGACAGTGGAACGTTTGGTAGCTCTTCAACTTGGGAATGCTGGTAATATGCTGGTGGTGGCATCAAAACAGGCGAGGGGGTGCTTGACCCTGTCAGACAAGAGTAGTGACCCAATGCATTCCCCCTGCCACTGAGTCAGTGGGGCTTCCCATGACCTTCCTGGCCATCACTCCATGCACACTGCGCAGGCCTAACACTCTTCCATTATCTGCACATGCAAGAAGGGTGGCCCCCATTTCTTCATGCTTCCCATATTGATTTCTGTCCAGCGTGCCATAGCATTTCATGCAGCCACATCTTCGGTGGGGCTCCTTGCAACCCTCTTACCTGGCTACAGCAAACACTTCCTCACTTCCCAGGCTAGCCCGCACTTGGTGCCTACACACATGAAGGAGAGTTATGTCCTTTGGCTGATTTCATCTGTGTGTGTTGGCCCACATGTCAGCACCCTGTGATGGTCATGACGTGATCAATCGGTCTTGTCCGTGCCATTGCATTATCCATGTTGTCAGTCCCAACTTTATGTGCCCTACTCTGTACATCTCAAATTTTCTCATAATTACCATCCAAACAGCGAACCCTCCAGGGTGACATAAACATCTATTTCCCCCTGGTTGTTCTTAGTCCAGATGCCCAAGGCCTGGGTAGTTCCCACTGACCTTTTAGCCTCCGTGAACCCCTGGCTGCACTCCTCAGTCCAGTTCCGTGTGGCTCTTTTTTCAGGCTAACTCATAGAGAGGCCAGATTATCTAAGTCGTGTGAAATGAATGATCTCTCATACTCCAGTAGAAGCCAAGATTCCTGCCAATGTCTGGGGAATGTAGGGAGGGGATGCACTTATGTATGATCTACAGTTATGGCTGACAACATCTTTGACAAGCCAGGCCCTTGTAGCATTTCTTTACCTACCGCCCACCCCTTCGTCTGTCGGTGCTGCATGAGGAGGGTTGAGGGCTGCATTCTCTCAAATCTGCAAGTGAATCAGTAACACATCATCTGTGTAATGGGAGTTGGCCTCTCCATTCTAACATGATTTTCTTTGCCGCCTGCAGTTGGCAGACCTTCAAAATGACCATGATCGAAGATACGCTTATAACCTAATTAATAACAACATAAAAACTTGTTTAATTCCATGACATGCAGTTTAGAATAACAACTAAATGACAGTGTACCAGGACATACGAGACGTTTAGGAACTCTATGTACCTTTAGAATGTACATATTAATTAGTACATTTTCATATAAACATGTGCTGAAAAGGCCAAGTATTAACCTGCACGCTGACAGTGTTCCCATAAGAGTTTATTACACCAAATGTCATTTTTTTTTCACTATTTCTCCTTTCATTATTTCTTCATATGAATATCTTAGAAGCTCTGGAAGATCTCCCATATTTACTTTAAAACAAACACTGTTACTCAGATTTGATTTTAGGAAGGTTTAGGAAGCCTTGCCAACACATCAAAACAGGCTCTGATTATACTTAGAGAGAATGACATTTGAACAATTTACCATATGTCAAACAATCACAAAAGAAAACAAAACAAACTGACCCTTGATTTCACTACCATTTTCCAGCTCAGAGGACCCACAAAGGACATGCTTCCTCATTTCCTGAGGCGACATAAGGCACAAGACACATCTATGTAGGTGAAGCCAATACCTGGTTTAACCTAGGTCCTACTTAGTTCAGTACTCTATTTTGATTTCAGCAATAATTTATGAAGGTACCACCCATAAACCAATTAGATACGCATTGACTTTGGCAAAGTCATTTAGAATTTATAACACATACGCTGACTGACAGACATACACATAGACACGGATGGAGATCTCTTAGTCTTAATCTTAAAATTGAGGTATGATTCTTGGATTTTATTTCCCTGTCATCCTACTGAAAAGAAAACCAAGACTGAGGCAGATTCTCCAGCCATGTGCAGTTTTAAATATCCAATGGAGCCAAGGCTTGCTGTGCATGGGTCCTGCTCCAGTAGAGAGTGAGCTTCACATGGGGCCTTTGGTCACCTGCTGTCCCATCAGACTGGGGACCATGGTCATGTGGGAATTGCATCACAGTCCTCCGGGGCTGGCACAGATGGCCTGCTCCACACGGCCCCTGCAGATAATCCCGCAGGAGGGCCTTTCCAGATCCACCTGTCTGTCCAGGTCTGTGCTAGAATTCTGCCCTGGGCCTCTATTGAACAATCTTTTCCCTTTCAGCTTAGCAGATCTGGAAGCCAAGTCTTGCAGTTTGTCTTCTGTCTCCGCCAAGTGCTTTACCACAAGGTCCCTCCTTTCACCCTGGAGCCTAGATTCATGTTTTAACCTAAGTTCCCCTTGTAGCTAGTGTTGTCACCTGCCATGCTCTGTATCTGCAGCAAGCTGGGGGCACAGCAGGGGCCAGCCCACCGAAGCTTCCGCCTGCCTAGTCTTCTCTTTCCTGAGTTGAAGCTTTACATACGATGCTTCTAAATTTCCTAAGAATCCTACCAGCATTTTCAGGGCGTCCCCATACTTAGGCGATTTCCAACCACATTGAACCGTGGCCAACTCTGGGATTCCCCCGGCTCCATCTCATCCAGCAGGCCAGCGGGTTGGCAATCGCATTAACCAGTGGTCGATTTGGGGGTTCCCCTCGGCTACATTTCTTCCCCCTTTTTATGCTCAGCTGAGACAGCTGCATCAGGTGAGTTTCTGGGATCAGAATCCTGTGACTACATCAGTGGTGCTGCCCCAGGGCTGTGTGTCTGAGTCTGAAGCAACTTGGGCCTGTGGCCATCTAGCCACCTGGGCACACTGGGGCTGGATTTTTTTAAGGTCAACTACTGGAGTTGCTGTGTTTGGGGCAGGTCACTGTGAATTGGGCCTCCCCTGGGGTCCATGTCCCCTCTGCATTTGGAGAGAGGTGTCCAAGCAGGCCCTTCACCTGCTGGCAGCCGCGCCCCATCTTCATCTTCTCTCTGTGCTAGGGGCTCCCGGACCTGCTCTCCAGACCTCACACCTGAGCAGTCACTCTCCCCTCCCAGGAATGGTCCCTGCTGCCTGCCTCCTCTTCGGCTCTGTGGCCACAGCTTCTAGGATCTTCTGCCTTCCAGGAATGTGGAGGACAGTGATGAAGGAAAAGGTCATGAACCTGTGGCCCTGGGGATAAGGCCAGCCTGCGCACTTGCTGTCTCCCTGTCCACTGTTCAGGACTGCGACACACACCTTCCCCTGCTTATCCCGTAGCCCCAGGGAGATCACGGCTCAGAGGTGAGAGGTTAACTGTACCTTGGTGCATTCCAAGCAAAAAGAGTTTCCTAGGGAAGGCTGGGAGACACAGCCACACAATCCTGTGTCCGGACAGAGAAGAAAAGGGAAAATGTCAGGAGGGGAATTGGCTGTAGGGGCAGCAGGAGGGAGTGTCCAGAGATGGTTCTTCTCTGGCTTCTGGCTTTGAGTCCGCACAGGGTCCAAGGCTGGAAGCATGACCTCACTAGAGGGACCTCAGCGACCATTCAGTCCCTTAGCCACACATGGGGAGAGCAAGGCCCAGACAGGGGAAGGAACTGCCAGAGTTGCACAGCAAGCTAGACAGGGCAGGACTGGGAGGCACCAAGGGGCCCAGGCGTCTGGGGGCCACCGTCGACATCTCCCTACCTGCCCCCTCCTGCCCACTTTACTCTGTCATGATGGGAAGCAGCATTTCAGATGGCATTCTAGAAGTTTCAATCTGGTAGGCGCTGACACAAAATGGTGTCAAATCCATTGTCAGAAGATTTCAAGACGCAATTTGTCTCTCGATGCATCTATGGAGTCCTCACCAGGGACCAGAACTGACCTAGGAAGGACACGGGTGAGGATGGGAGCAGGCTCTGGCTGTGGCGGGAGCAAATGCTCCAGTCTGGGGTGCAGAGACAGCCAGAGTCCCCGAGGCATATCATGACCAGGTGCCCTGAGGCCCGCTGCAGAACTGCGCTGGAGTTGCTGAGGAGGCCTGCACATGCTGAGAGGGGGACTTCACTCCAGACACTGGGATACGTCGCTGCCCGTGGTCCCATATTGCGGCATCTGCCCTGCTCCCAGGTTATGATGGGCATGAAGAGAAGTAAAAGTACCTGGGTTTTCATAACTAGCTGTGCTGTTGATGAGTGATCTGACTTGGGGCCACCCGTCTCCGGCCTCCCTTTTTCTCATTTGTTGAATGAAAGGGTGACAGGCATGAGCCCTCACATCCTTCTGGTCCCAAGAGTCCCTGACTCCGAAGTCCGGGAGAGTCGCCCATGCCCACCAGCCCAGAACTGTCTCCTCCCATGCTTTCCCTCTGTGGTGACAGCCTCAGAGTTTTGCTGTTGTCGTTTTTAAAAGTATTTATTATTAGGAAGGAAGCAGTCAGGTACGTAGGTAGGTAGGTAGGAAGAGAGAAGAGGAAGAAGCATTTATCCACCAGTTTAGCTGATCACACTGGTCATCTCCCCCACAACCTGTCCCGCTCTGTCCCCACCCCCACGTATCACCCTATACCCTCTCTCCCCCTATACTCTCCCCTCATCCCTCAATTTCCCCCTTCCTGTCCCCCTCCCTCGATGGCCCCCTCCTTCTCCCCTCCAGCAGCCCCTTGCCCTCCCCCACCCTGGGCTGCGAACCCCGGTTCTTGGATGTCACATGGACTTTGCCATCTGGATCCCCAGAATTAACTGCTGAGCCACCAGTACATGTCCCACCTCAGAGTTTTGAACTACAGTAACCCATCCCCTCGACTATGGAGCTAAAGAATGACACACTCTACAGAGCAGGAAAGTCATTCTTCAAGGAGAGACTTGTCTTTTTACTTTCTCTCATTGAGTTACCTGAGTTACCCAGTGAACATGCAGGTAGGTCTTGGTTGCTCCAAGTGAACCAACATTAAACCAACTTTGTGGAGTGAACACTTAACTTGTATTGCATTTCGAGGGCTTCAGAAAAGAGATTATTTGGTTTACTGTGATCTGAAAACCTTCTGTATGTAGCTCTGCATATTGTTTTCTCTCTCGTTCTAATCACTGAAACTTTCTTTGGTACTCAAAGTATAGGTCCGATATGTTCTTGAGTTTAGAAAAATGGGTTTTTTTCTCCATTCACACACATGTTTTCTTGCACTCAGGTGATCTCACAGTGAGTGCCCTGCTCAGGTCCCCTTTTGCAGTGCACACCCTGCACTACTGTACATGGCAACCTTGTCTTCAGAGTGGTCAATCTTGCCCTGCTTTAACATCTAACTTCTTTCTTTCCTTTTTCTGACTTCTCTATTCTCTTCTCTTCTAATTTTCTCTTGATTTCTCAGCCCTGATAACTGAGACAGGAACTTACAAGAGTTGAAGTCCTTATCCAAAGTCAAGTGGTTCGTTTGAGATGTGTCATGATCTTCTGCCTACCTAACATCTGAGGCAGAAGAAAAGTGGTCTCTGCAAAGCACAGTGCCAAATAGATGCAGCTTTTTCTGGAATACCTGGGCTTATCTAGAGCTGTACCTCCTTTCACTCCTTGTCTTCTACCTCTATGCTGGGTGCCAAGTAGCACTTAGCGTTTGTTAAAATTTTTTCAGTTAACAACCAACCTCAATGGCATACTTCAAGGGCTTCAAGGGGCTCAGAACTCAGAACTTTCAAATCATTTTACAAAGTACACCACATGGAGTAGAGAAACACTGTGCATCTAGGGGAGGCGTTAAAGTTACATAGAAAGGGCTTGGATGTAGGGAGGGGGTAACAAACTGGGGTCATGGATGAAACTGACCTACCTCAGTTTCTCCCCTACTCTGTCATCACATACTCCCCCCTGAATCTTCAGCTGTTCCTCTTTACCTGATCAAAACCCCAGCCCCGTATAGATGGTCACATCTTCCCTACGTTTGGGAAAAGATAGGTATCACCTCAAGTATTTTTAATCTTACAGCTCCCTCTCACCATTCTTCAGGGAATTTATCCCAAGACAGAACATAAAACATAGAAGTGTGTACATAATACGAAAGACTATAAAACATAGAATAGTGTTTTTCATAACATGAACCTGAAGGCAGCGTAAACCAATAGAAGAGGAAGAATTTGGCAAACTGTTACACATGGTGGGTGGGTGTGTATAGTCATATAAATAACAGTTGTGAAGACTATGCCAGTCATATACAGTCAAACAAAATGAAAAAATAAAATATAGATAACATCTATAAACTGATTGTAACTATGTTAAAAAAGCAAATAACCTTGGCATGCCCCAGTGGTTTAGCAGATAAATCCACCACCTCCAACTGAGTGCGGTCCACATACATCCCGAGGACCCAGGTTTTCATCCCAGGGTGGATGGGGGAGTGGGTGACAACTAAGAAGAACAACTAAATGAATAAATGCTTCCTCCTCCTCTCTCTTCCTGCCTGCCTGCACACTCGCCTTCATTCCTACCTGCATCTTTCCTTTTAACTAATTAATTTTTAAGTAACCGTAACTTGCAAAGCAGATGATACCTGAATAGATCTGTAGATCACTTTCCTGATTTTGAAATATGAATAGTTTTCTTTTTTTCCTGAATTTTTCATTTTTTAAAAAATCAACATGCTTCTGCAAGGAAAAAAAAACCCTGTATTTTTAAGAAAGAAGTCCGAGGTTCCCTTAGCTGAGTCTGAGCTCCCCTGGCATACAGGGTCCCCATGGCCCCCACGTGGCTCCGGCGACACTTCCCCTAGCCGTGTGCCTGCCTGAGATGGTACATTTCCCGGGGACCAGGGCTGCCTCTTGTCACCTGTGTGCACTTCTTCCTCTCCCTTTCTAGTGCTCTCGCTAGGGCTTCATATCAGCTTATTCATATATTCAATAGGAATCAAAATGAAAATTCTGGCTGTGGAGAATACAGATCCATTATGCCAGAGGTGCACAGAAGAGCAGCGCCTGGAAGGAGGTCAAATATTTGACCAAATCCATGGATGTGCGGGGACGGTGGGTGCACAGAGAAGGAAGAGCCAGCTGCATCTTGGGTGCCGGGAAGGCGCCACAGAGAAGATGATGTGGGGTGAACCATAGGGAGGAGTAGAAAATGGTCCGGTGGCCACTCAAAAAGGTATTGTCCAGATAAAAAGATGAGGCTGGACAAAGACATGGAGAAGTCGAAGACAGAGTGGCATACTGGGCATTTTGAACCTATCATCTTCTTGGAGAGACAGGGAATAGCTACAGCCCTTTTGTCAAGCATTGATATGGGGAGGGGTCTCACTGTCTCCTTTTGTTTCAAGGAAAAAACTTACCACCTTTCCTTTTTTTCTTTTTAAGGAAATGTGCAGGCAGGAATGAAGGTAGACAGGCAGGCAGGCAGGAAGAGAGAGGAGGAAGAGGAAGCACCCTTATTCTATTTTCACTTAGTTCTTCACTCTGGTTGTTTCCCCGAACTCAACCCCACAGTAATGTGGGTTGCTCCTTCGAAGGTGATTGACCCAACCGCTACTCCACTGGGGAGCACCACAGAACCCACCATCTTTTAAAGGAAGAGAAGAAAATCCAAGTTCCCTGCAAATGCAACCATAGTCAGAGGGAGAGTTCCCAATAGAAAATTCTATATGGGGGAAAGTCATCAGCAGTATATTTCAGAAGGACCAATCAGTAAAGATGGACCTAGAAAGAGATTAATCCTGCTAGCAGAATCTGTTAGTGGCTTTAAAGTGATGTAGATCTAGACTGAAGTTCTGCAAATGTGTGAGTTTTGTGGTTACACTAAGATCACAGGATGTTAGAGCTGAAAAAAATCTTAGTCTTCTATCAACTCCAGCTCATTACATATGAGGACACTCAGAGTATTAGTTACCTGAGATCCCATAGCTATTTCAAAGATAAACTAGGATTAGAACATGTGTTTCATAACTTTCCTATATCACATGTCATCTCTGTCACTACCTTGTGCTAAAACAGGGTCTCCGAGATGACTAACTGTGTGTTCTTACAGGGGAAGTCCTAGCCATTCTTTCTGAGACAACACTAAAGTGTCATTTCTTATTTCTTCTTCCATAATGAATCAGGAGATTTCCAGAAAGCAATGAGAGAGTCACAAAGAGTCATCACAAACCACTCGATGCCCACTCAAAAAAAGTGGTTGAGCTCTGACACCTCTGAAACTAGATTTCTAGAAGTGTGTGTGCTTGAAATTCACATGTGTCTATTTACAGGTCACCCAGAAGCAACCGTGATGAGGCAGTGTCTGTGGCTTTGATTTGTGTTAGTGTTAATATCATCCAAAGAAACAGAAAACACATTCATGACTTGCATTTCAATAAGGTTATTGGCAATAAACGGCAGCAAACGAGACAGCAGAGAGGGGATCATGCCCCTTTCCCAATCCTATGAACAAATAAGTCATCAACAGTGGTTGCATGGGTCATTTCTCCCCCCAAATAAAGCCACTGCCCCCTGTCCAAAGCCACTCCTGGTCTGCTCTTTTTCCCCTCTGGAAGGAGCAGATTTGGGATGGCGGTGTCAGTGGGTCAGCAATAGAGGAGCCTAATAGGATAATGGAAAACACATCCTTAAAACCTGGAGCCCCTGAGCCCTAGACCATTGACTGGTCATTCAAAATGTAGTAGTTCTAGACAATAGAATAAATGCCTTGCGGGGAAATAAAGTCTTTGACCAGGCTAAGTGGTTTGGACCCAAAGTAGTTAGGACTGACTTACAGGTGACAGTGTGACTCTATTTTAAACATATATGTAAGCATGACCTGCATGAGGAAGGCTGGTGCTTCCACAGCAGACTTGGAATGGTCCCCAGCAACCTGCTGACCAATTGTCACATGCTTTCTTAATTGAACCCCAGTCAGACCTCTTGGGGAGAGCACTAGCAGAGGCAATACTTTATCATACTGTCTCCTTACTTGCCACCATAAATCTTTCCTATTTAAAGAAACTTTGGTCAGTGTCTCTTAGTTGACACTCTCCAAGGGAACAGACCCATTGTGTGCCGTAACAGCAGCAGCAAAGATCGGGAATTCAGCTGTGGATGGGTTAAATAGGCGATGACTATTAAACACCGAAGTGGAGATGTCTAGAATATAGTTGGATATGCAGGTTTAAGAATCGGTCTGAGAATTGTTGGGGGGGGATCAGGAAGGCGTGAACCCTTTGAATGACACTCATCTGGATGGTGGGGATGGGATGGGGATGGGCAGCTTCTGCCACCATCTAGGAGCTCACTGACTGAACCGTATTCTACAGCGTGGACTCCATCTGCTAAACATATTCTTCATTGTCCACAATTTGAAGCTGTTCTTGTCCAATCTCTCAGGAAGTACTTTCCAAGTACTTGACGTGCTTGGCAATGAAATGCACTCCTTCCTATAGAATAAGTTTCTCCCTAGTCCCTAGAACTGATCAAGCCAAGGCTACATATCCCAGAGGGTCAATCTAATTGAATCTTAAAATCCTTTCCAGGGGGCCTGCTGTTGGTTGGGACTCGTAGCTAGTCTCATGGGAGAGTGACTAAGAGGACCAGAGTGGGAATTGACCTTGATGTCTGAGGCTCCAGCCTACCCTAAAATGGATGAAATTCTCCTTTAGTTACAGAGGAAAAGAAGTTCACCTTCACTAAGCGCCCCCACAAGACCAGGCCAGTAGCATTGATTTTTGTGCACCTCATCTCATTCCCATTTCATCGTAACGACATCCTGTGAATCAAGCATCCTGCTTCTCACTGTTACTAATCAGGAAAGTAAGCAAGACTCTAGTCTTTGCCCAAGATGGTAACTGATGTCCCAATCCCACTGACTTCAAAGGTCACGTTCCTCTTGACACATTATACTGCTTTTAGGGGGACAAAGATGGGGCAGGTATCTCTAAGGGAAACTCTTGAGTTCTTGTGAATTTGCAACTGAGTATATTCATGACAGAAATCTAACCTAATGGGAGGAAGACTGGGAAAACAAAAATATGTTAATGAGACATCTCAAGCAACACTTGTGTAGGGGGATATTCAAATCTTTACAAGCTAGTCATGGCAGAAGATCAGAAACCAGGCGAAAGGTGAAGAAGCATGAGTATGTGACTGCACATGTATATGTGGTACTTATGTGTGTGTGCGCACACTCGTCTGTGCGTATTTACACTGACATAAACATGCATGCCCATCAGTACACGCAATGGTAATCTCTTGCTGACATAAGGGTGTGTCTATATGAACAGACCAGACCAGCATAAATTTCAACCGGCAAATGAATTTATTTTGTTTTTCAAAGCAGAGGAAATAAAAGCCCCTATTTTTATTTACAAGGTAATCTTTAAAGATTTATGTGACTAACAATATTAACTTTGGGACTGCCAGCCCTGTGTTTAAGCATTTAAAAGTGCACGAGGTAACACATTCCTAGTCTGTAGGGACCCATCACAGGAAGGCATGCTTCATGACTCACCCCCACGAGGGTGACTGCATTCTTCTGGTCTGGTTTTCTGAAACCCTTATCTAGAGACTGCAGGTGTTAGGGCCTGGAGGCTTCGGGAGGGTCTGGGGAGGGGAGCCAAGCAGGAAGATTTCAGGCCAAGGACCTTCTGCTCTCCTTATCTGCTCCTTCTGGAACTGCCAGAACCAAGCAGGACCCAGGGCAACCAGCTTATTTTTAGAAAGTGCGTCAAGTCCTCTGCCGGGACACTCAGGCCTAAAGAGGAGTTTACAGCCCAAGAGAAGCACCAGAGTGGGAGGCCTGAAGCCTCTTCTCACAATCAGGGCTGTCGGAACTGGCTAAAGTTTTCTGCTAAGGGACAAATCTCCACACAATTCATAGGAAGCAAGACTGAAGTTACCAGGACGGTGGGATGGGGGTGGGGGGTGTGGGGGACAAAAGAAGGAGGGACCATGTTGTTTGTAAATGTTACTACCACTCTGGCCCTGGTCCTGGGCGTGGTGTGAAATGCTTGGAGATACGTATAGCAATGTAAATAGAAGAAATAATAAAACAATTTCAAAAAGCAAACAAACGTGAACTATTTTTTGTTCTGCTTCCCCCACAACCAAAAAAAAAGATTCCTACTGAGGGTCAGCCTGGATGTTTTTGCTGAGGGTTTCCTCAAGAGTCCTTCACTGAGACACAGGCTTCTAGCCTATTGCGGACTCCTCTGACTTCTCTCTCTCCGCAGAGGCGACATGTCCACCGGGGTCCTGGGGACAGCCAGCCAGCATCCTCAGCCCACAGGTCACTGTTCTTTTCGTAACAGAAACTCAGCAAACATCTACTGAAAGAAGGCTGGCAGCGATGCCTCCTCCTGCTCGCCCCGCATCAGATTTCCTGAGACCACCGAAAGGCAAGAGTCAGAGCCCCTTTCTCAGGGGCCTGCTGTGAAAATCCTGAACTGGGTTTGAGACCTGCTGCTGGAGGAGCAGGGTGTGTCACAAAAACAAAAAGGCAATTTTCCTTTCTTTTAAAATCTGCCTAGCCATCAAAGGAAGTATGAATTCTACCAGAGACTCAAGAGGAAATTCATTTATTTTACTTTCCAAAGCACAGAATACAATCCCCTTGCTCCCCACCAAAAGCCCTTGCTTTTCTTTATAAGATAATCACCCAAGTCTACATGACTGGTGGTATCAACTTATTCTGGAACTTCAAACCAGTTCTTTAACTATTTACAAGTTCCAAGTGGCCAATGCCACCTTTGAATTCAATGCACACTTGCTGAGGACCCACGACACTGGCCTGTGGGTCCAGCCACCGAGACACCGGGTGGAGACTTCCAGCAGTGACCCAGGGCGCATCGCCC